>VDFB02105785.1:189741269-190278784 GCA_007258455.2 Sequoia sempervirens | reverse complement strand
CTTTGATTTTCAAGTCAAGTATATGATTACTTCATCAAGGTCGGCACGACATGGAAATAATGAGCTACAGAGGCTATGCCACGGGTAAAATATCTTACGCGTCTAAAAGTAAAAGATGGAAAACTTCAAGAGTAATAATCATGAAAGAGGAAATTTTCAAACGCAATCTCTATTAAGAGATTATGGCATCTAATTATAAACATAGCAAAATATGATATATTTAGATTTAAATTGCAAGCTATTGAGCTATGTATCTTGTATTTTTTTACGATCGAGCTCCGTACATGTAAATTTTTAGCTAGATGTAAGAAATAAGTTTAATTATAGGGATTTAAAGAATATATTATGCGACTAGGCACTTACAACGACTTCTGCTACGACGCGAGGCTGGCGCAACGGCTTGAGAAGAAGGGTGAGGGTTCGAGTCACGACGAGCACAAGAGATTTTTTTTTTTTTCTAGGTGAGGAGTCGACCTCGCGACATGAAGAAGATAAGTCAAATGGAAACTGCTATCTTTGCCGCTGAATGGCTACAATGCTAATAATCGAGCGAATTTCCATTTTAGAGAAGGGCTGCCTTATTATCAGCCTAACAAAATGGAAAATTTCTGTAGTCGCCTTCAAACCCGTGACATCTGTCGTGAGGCAAGAATATGCAAAAAGCGACGGCTTTTGAACATCGCGAATTACAATGAAGTTCATTGAAAAGGCTAAAGCAAGCTATCATTCATAACTGGCGCTGACGTTTTCTTTTTTAAACTAATTCCTGTGATCCAAAGCTTCCACGAGGTTTTCTCTGCAATTCTGTGATTCAAAGATTCCACCACCGTCCACCGTTGCCAGATAAGTTTTGCGCAAATATTTAATTTATTATTTGTGCAGATTTATCTTGTTATTGTTTTTGGCTATGTTGCACGATCTTTGTGGAAACGTACAACCTACCAACTTAAATAATATTGCAGTACAAGTTAATTGCAAAGAAATAACAAAGAAAATGAAATGGAATAATAGAAAAATAGATAAGAAACAGATTTATGTGGTAAAATCTTGATAATATATAAAAAAAATCTTTGGAGCAAAGTATTGGTATTCTTATTGCTCAAAGAAACTGATTACAATCTTCACACAGTTGCTGCTATTCAATTACAATTCATCACATTGATTTTGCCTTCAAGGCAACAAGATACATATACTAGCAATCATACATTTATGTGCAATGAATACATCGAATAATTTTATGAGAATTTTAAATCTAAGTAGTTTGTTTTGTAGAAATTTAAAAATGTGTCATAAGTAGGAAAAAAATCACATTGTTATAATTAAATTTTTTTCATAAGATAGTTTATGTGTGGAAGGTTAAATTTGTAAAAGATGTATAACTTCATAAAATACAAATCAATGATTGTGTAGGCAAATTGGTTAAAATTGAACAATATGGCATAGGTTAGATTAGAGTTAGATGCTTGATTTTGGGAAAAACTCATTATATTAATGAAAAGCATATGATTAAATAAATGATAGTGTACTTCAATTCATTTGATATAAAAATGTAAATATCTATAGACATACATTTTGGATATATATACAATGTTGTAAATATAGTTTATTGTTTAAACATGATTCTTTAGATATAAATTACTTTTTTTCTCTGCAGCATTGTCGCGTGATCATTTCAAACTCCAATGTATTTGTATTGAGCAATAGACTTGTTTATTATTTGAAAGACAAAAAATTAAAATCAATATGTTGAAGTGTTAAATTACATTAAACTCATTCTCACCTTTGGTAGAGTTGATTTGTAGATGTTCAACAATGGGAAATATAATGTAAGTGAGTCATGAGTGGAGCTTGAAATAAAGCAAATATGAGATATAATTTACATGGAAAATTAAATTTAACTTTGTGTTTATTTGTTTCTTAGCAAGCTTAGTAGATAATGTAGATATGAGATAAATAGAGGGGCATACATGTTGTTAGTGTAACCTCCTTTAGGTTTGTTAATTGTTGTTTTGTGATAGTGCATTCAAACGTTTCTCTTCCCTTTTGTAATGAGCCACAAATGGGCTATGTTGCATGCGTACATATCTTTGGAATGTGAAGGAAGGTTGTATGCGAATGCATGATAGTTCATGACCTCTTGAAATAGTTGTGAATGTCAACCCATGTTGATCAGTGTTGCCAATATCTATTGTTGCCCTTTGTAGTGTAAGGCCTTGTGACTTGTGAATTGTCAAGGCCCATGCCATTTTTAGTGAAATTTGATGGTGGAAGCCACGACTCACTAGGGTTATAGGTACCTTTTTGGGATGTTATGATCCCAAGTCAGTCCAATGTAAATTTTGGAATGAACAATAACAGATAAGGGAAGTTGAGGTGCTTTTTCTCCTTTGCATATATAATTGCTTTGACTTGACCAAGTGCACCATTCATGAGCCATGTATTTAATATTTTTTATTATATATTATATTATATTTGCATTTAATAATTTTTAATATAAACTATAATATGTAATAAGTATAATCATATTACCATTTTAAATATAAATTAAAATTATATAAAATACAACATATAATTAAAAAAAAATTTAAAAAGTTGTACCAAGTAAAAGACTTTATTTTTAAAAAAATATATGTAAAATAGTGAAAAGGGAAAAAAGGAAAGTAACATGCAAAATAGTAAATGAATGGCGAGGATGAATCTAATCATCTAGAAACCTTTTTTTGACATATAATAGAACTTATTAAAATAGGGAAACAATAAAAAAACCAAGTAAAATTGAAGAAATGAAGAAAATAGAGAAGCAATACTAAAAATAACTAATAATAACTGCTGGTGTCATCCACCTTTGAGGAGTACCATCTACAGAAAATACCTTCATGAATGCATGAGAGAAGCACACATGCTATTTCACCAAGAAAGAGTGAATAAAAATGAGATGATAAAAATATATATGGATAGGCTTTTAGGGGTATAGAAGAAAAAGAATGGAGGCCAGTGTAAAGGCCTATGGGAAAACTGCATTATCCCTGTAATTTAAAACTGGCACATTAACATCCCCTTTAGAAATTGCAAAACTTAAGGAAGTCGAAAAAAAATGAAAGGAATTGATATGGGTCCCAACTACACAACTATATGTTGGAATTTTGGGTACTAGCTTCAATAAAAGAAAATCTCAGGCAGAAGAGAAAGAAGAGCTTGTACGCTCTCCAAGAGAAGAAAAAAATGATGCATGGATGGAGGGACTCAGTCGCTTTGAGGTACTTTACATATACCATGTATATATACTGATAAATGGCATACTATAAGAGGAAGAGAGGGAGGGAGACTATGTGATATAGAAAAGAAAACTCCTAGGAATTATTGTAGCCAGCTAAGTTCTTCATTGTAGGTTGAGTGGTTGCAGCATACCTATTATTCAAATATGTGCCAAGATCTTTATTTAATGGTTTTGAATCCAATGGCAAAGAATCAATCCATCAATTTCGAGTTCGTTACGATTTACGATACATTCACCAATTCAAGAAACATAAAGCCATCATCAAGGAACAAAACCCAAAGATCAAAGACACATTTGATTATGGAGTTCAGCTCTTAGGGCTACGTCTCTGGATCCACTCAATAAGCGTGATCAATTGCCATTAATGTTGCCACCTACAAATTGCTTACAACATCTGGTCTTCTAACTACGTAGACAAAGTTGTCATTGGGAACAGGCTGAGCGCTGCGGATACAGACAAGTGTAAGCCAACAGTCCTGGTTCTTGGCATCAGATGAGAACTAGATATAGAGGTGTCTTGTCTCATTTACATACATGATTCAGACAATACTAAATTCACCACTCCAAAATAAAGTCAAGTATCAAAACATTATGGTTATACCTAACACTAGATATGCAGGAATCTTCTATAACCTTGCAAGAGAGAATTCTTCAACTTGGATGTCAAACAACACTCCTTCAAGCATAGCCTTCTGACATCGTTTGTACAGAATTCTGAAATCCCAATCCTTCTCTCAAGTCGCTCTACAAACTTCTATCAGTTGGATGCCTTCACTTGGACTCTAGATCCTGAATGATCAACTCAAAAGAATACTCTAAATGCTTGGATCTCAAAAGAATTGGATGCCTTGATCCTTCCTTGCATCCCCTTTTATATTTAAAATTTCCCCATTTGGTTAAAACCACAAAATTTGGCCATTTCCCCCTTTAAGGTAAGATTTAAACTAATGTCCCTTATTTACAATAAAACAATAATAATCCCTATTAAAACCATTTTAATTTTTTTTTAAACCCTTAACACTTTTCATATTCGGTTCTTGTAGTTTTTGTTGTTTTTTTGGTCTTTTTTTTCATTTGGAGATTTCCTTGTAACCATTTAAGGTTATTTGGTTTAAATTTAAGGAATTTTGTTTCTTAAACAAGTGTTAAAATAACACAACACATAATAATCAAATGGTTTAATGGCATGGCAAAGCGGAGTGGGTAGGTATTGCTTGGTAGGGAGGTTAGGAGTTCCAACCCTCACCAACTTCATTTCCTTTTAGAGACCCAGAACATGCATTTAAATAACAAAAAACTTAAATACTTTACCAAATGAGACTACGTGATCTTGTAGTGCCTCTCTGTATATGGCCTTCATGACAATTGGGTAGAATCGTTTGGTTGATTTAGTATTATCATGATCAGTCCATCAGTTTACATTGATTAATGGATTTTGTATGATGTGATTAAGTTAATATCTGGCCTAGACTTGATTAATCTACTTAATTAAAATAAATTTGTTTTATATGGTAACTTAAATTAAATTGGAAGTAAGTTCTGCTAGGTATTCAATCTAAACCCTAGTGCAAGTATGTTTGTGTGAGTTCAGAACTTGGGACCATTTCGAGTAACTTGCCCACAATTCTTAGTGACTTATGGATAGGTCAAGTGGTGCAAGGATGATACTTCTAGCTATTGTATTATATCTTATGACTAATATTCTAACGATTAAATTTTAGACTCATTAATTACCCAAGGTTAGCTTAAATGAATTATACAGGTCTTTGTACCATATCAAGAAAAAGATTTAGTATTAATTCTTGGCCAACGAGGCTAATTACATGGCTTGTGTAATGTTGGCACCTGACTTTAAATTTTTATTTATTTATTTTCGTCTAAGAGGTATTGGTGATAATGCCAATGGAAATTACCAACCTAGAATTCATTATCGTTAATAATAAATGTGATATTGACATAGTAAGAATCAAATCAGAATAAAGCAAATATTATTATGAATATAAGTATCGCTATTGGACTATTAATAGTAGTAGTAATATAATTTAAGATGCATTGTACAATATAATTGGTGTTGAAGGGTAGACTTCTAATACGTAAACTATTATTACTTCACGTCAAAGAAAGTGATAGCAGTAAAAATAAATAAATAAATAATGTTGTCATAAGGAAATTATGATACCTGCAATATAAACATTATTATACATAAATATTTTGATCTATTGACTAATTGAATAATAAATAAATCAGTAAATAATTAATAATAATAATAAATTACCTTTTTATGAGGGTTAAACAAAAGTAACCTTAGAGTGACTAAAATTTAAGGGGGAGAGGATATGTCTCTCGTTAATTAATAGATATAATTTTTAAAATGAGTATTTAAACTTCTATCTATAGTTTTAATCTCGTTTTGAGGGAGTTAGGCTCTCTTTTTAAAAAGTATATAAGGGTAAAAAACAAGGAAAAGAGGTGTTTATGGGTGTATGCTCATGCAATTGGGAAATTTTCCACCTGGAGTATTTGTATTCTCAAAGAAAAAGAGGAATTTCGTGAATTTTTAGTTGGTAATTGTTCTTGTGGATGGGAGAAGGGAAGATCATGCATCTTGTGGAGGGTTCCACATTCTGGAAAAAGGTTGTCAATTTGGTTTTTACACCTGACAATAGCATTTTGCTTGGAAGCTCGTAAAGCCCTTTTCAAAAGAAATACATTTTGTGCTTATCCTGCAATCTGGCACTCCATGAGACTGCATCTCCTTAAGCTCTCAGTTTTTCAAAGGAAAGAAGGGTGTGGGTAAAGGTAGAAGAGGATGCTGGCAAAGGCTGAGGAAACATTTACTAAGGTGATTGCTCCTCCAAACTCTTTCCCTTAGGTATTGACCTTCACCTTTCGCTTCTTCAATTTGGCAAGCTACAGCCTAGAATAAGGTTATGACAGAGGTTTTAGAGTAAGTTTATTAAAAAAAAAAAAAAACTACTCTAATGTTCCTAATAATGTGCACATTTAGGTTTAGCACAGTGAAATAATGTTTCTGCAATGGTTTTAGAGTATGTTTCTTAAAACAAAAATTTTCTGGCAAGATCCTAATAATGAGTACATTTAGGTTTTAACATTTTGACATCCTTTACCCTGCATAGTTAAGTATATATCGACATAATTAATATATATTGTGTATTGTATATGGATGCTTTGAGGTGTGTCCATAACATATTCAAAGCTTCCAATCTGGCACAAGCAGGAAAGGTGTACTGTCAAAGATCATGGAATTTAGCTTTACACTTACCACTTGCTTTTGCCCAGAAGCTTCCAATTCCTTGCTAACAAATCCATTCTGTGTATATCCTGCAATGCATTTGAACAACCCTATTTCTTTGAGGTATTTTGTCAAGCAATCAAACCCCTTGTCTATGCTTTCACATTTTGCTGTCAGGCAGTTTACGTGCCTTGTCTATGTTTTGTATTTTGCTACATGTCTGCTGGGGCACTTGCAACTTCAACATCTAACAAAATTCTTTTATCCTTATGCGTAGATGTGTCCATTCCCTCTTCCAATACTCCCATTCAGGCAGAGTCATCAGGGACTTGGGCAAAGGGTATAAAAATTGGCTTTACACCTGTTAATTGTGTTTGCTTAAAGCTTCTAAGCCTTTTTCAACAAATCCACATTGTGCATATTCTTCCATCTTGGCATTCCATTAGAACACATTTATTTGGGGATTTCCGTCAAAGCATGTGTGTCCCTTGCATTTGCGTCCACTTTTTGCATACATGTCTATCAAAGCAATTAGAAGAGGCTCTCCAATTCCACCATGGTTATTGGGGATTTATTAGAGTGTAATAACTTGATGGGGCAACATCCATTACTTTTATCTGTAAGTCCCTTGCTTGTTCTCTATTATCCAAAGCCTTTGAGCTTAAACTAACCTCATAATTTTCATGGGTATTGGCACATATGACCTCACTGCCTTAACACTCTTGATGTCTTAGTCTGGTAACTAAGTCTTATTTCCAAGATTAATTCACATCTCTACCTGTGTTTCACATTGTTGGTACTTCATGGGGCTTTGTATTGCTGTTGTTCATGTTTTTATATCATGTAATTACCAGACTGTTGTTACTGTAATTACTAGTAGTTGTTTTATAGTTGGTTTGACTGTTGCAATTATTTTGTTCTCTGTTGATACAACTCTATTTTATGTATTTGTTGTAGCTCTTGTTGTTGTAGTTGTTTTGTAGCTGTAGTTCACCTTGTTATGGCTGTATTAATTACTGCTACAACTCTTTACTGTGTTTTTTTGTTGTTTTTTATTTCTGCTGTAGCAGTTTTTACTTCAGATGTTTTGTGGATTCTCATTTATTCTACAGTTTAATATTGCATTCTTTGCATATATTACATCCTCAAAACTAATTAGAGGAGGCATTAAAGATATAGCCTTTTTGCCTCTGTTATTTTTCTTGTTTGCATACAATAATTAGTGGCAAAATCCAATTAGAATTTTTTTTTTTTTATTTACAAAATTTTGTCAATATGTAAGGATGTGGATTTAAATTTGTTATCCGTATTATGTCTCCTCTAGGAAATGATAACTACTTGAACTGAATTAAAGACAAATAAAAATAGTAATAATACCCAGCTTTATGCCATTAGAACTATTTTCTCATAACATATTCAAATGACAACAAATAAATTATATCTTAGTATTGACTCGCCATATACCTTAATTACAAGAAGCTTATGATATCCTTTCTATACATTAGTTCTCAATATTAAAAAAATAAAAATAAAAATGTATTATGAGAGTAGTACGTGATTAAGTTGACATTAACTAAATAAATAAAGATTAGATGTGTACGATAAATTTGGGTATTTATTCTTTTAAACAATATAATAAAATTATCTATTAAATAGAAGATTATGGTTTGTTAGTGTGCTGAAATATTTTACTATAATTATGCTTATTAAGTTTGTTTAAATTCCTAGTTAAGACTTGCAGATGTTGACGTTAGAAGTCAACTAAGTTGTTGGAAGTCCCATCTTCAATTTGAATTCACAACTTCTATTTCTAAGATATCATGTTGAAATTGATAATTTCCAGCTTTATTCTATTAATTATAAATAGAGGAGAGGTATTTCATTAAGGTTGAGTATAATGGATAGTATAGATATTATTGGTTTGTCTATTGTTATAACTCTTAATTATTTATATAGATAGATAGGCTAGATAATTATATCCTAAGTATTGGGGGTTGCAAGCAGAATTATTATTTATTGGTGATTGTAGAAATTAAGTAGATATCCATTGATTGCTCTCTTTTGATTTAAGTAGTTATAGGCATAAATGTTAGGATTCATAAGTAAAAGAAAATTCATATAAAAATAATTGTATGCAAGCATTTGTGTTATTAATATTCATGTGATTGTTCCATATTTACAAGTTAATGATGTAAATAGGCATGTTTAGAGGTTGGAAAATATTAATGGACATGACAAGTCTCACGTAGGTATTTGAAAAGATTTAAGTATCCTTTAAGTAAAAGGACCTAATGGGTAGCTTAATGTAAACGATATTTTGAGGGGATAGTTGAAATTGAAATTGTACTAATTGAATATTTTATTTCTCTAATTGTGTCCTAATCCTTAAAGAAATTAGTGTCTAAGATAGAGTTGAGATAGCATTATTATTTCCTTGTTAACTAAATATCTATCTTTGGTTGGGGCAAGCTTTATTAGTTAGTTGATTTATCATTGCAAAGTAACTAGAGTGTTGCAATTTGTAGCATTAGGGTACACCATATATAATCCTTGTAAACCTTACCAATGTACAACCTTCATAGTAATATTGTATAGTGAAGTATTAGCCAAGTTATGGTTTTGGAATGGTTATTTCTTGGACGGTAGAGTTTTTCTTGAAGTATCAGTGTATAATATTTTATTTTGATCAAATCAATACCTTAATTGAATGATGAACTCATTTGTAACCTATGGTTGAGATCATGGATAAAATGGCTATTTCTTGTTTGATTTCCCATCATGTCTCTCTTAGACAAACTACCAATAGACTTAGCTATTGGTTATTGTGTTCAGCCTTGTACAAAGATGATAATCTCTTAAAAGTGTCGGCTTTTATTATGATTATGATATTGTCTCTTTTATTCTTCACTTGTCGTTTTGCGATTGTGGAATTTATATAGTCTTTTGGTGGGGTCCTTGATGATAGTCTTCCTTATTGTGTTAATTTTGATTGAGGAGACTTTGTTGCATTGTCTTTCTTGTGGTCATATTTGAGATGGTTGGGAACCTACTATATTTGATTTACCTTCAATAGAAGGTTGTGGATTTACTGTGTTTTTTTGGCTTCTAGAGGCAATGGAGGAACTTGACTTATGTTGATTTTTCCATGGTTGTTATGTTGTAATTTATTTCTCTTATTTTAGATTTTGAGCTCATGAGTAGTGCTTTGTACTATGGTGTTGACTTTTGATGTGGAGGGTGGTACCTCCTTTGTTCTTGTTTCAATGATATGGAATGGGTTTGCGAGATGGTTCATGCCTCACATGTTTTGTGTTATATTCACCTTGATTTCTATGTGAGATAAGGTACACCCCTTGCATGTTTTGGTTTGGGTACCCATAGGGAGGGTGGCTCTTCATGGGGGTCGACGCACAAAGGAGCTATTAGGGTAACCTATGGAAGAGTTTCCTTAAAAAGTGATAATTTAATTAATGAACTAGTGGGTTTTGGGTAAATAAACATTAAACAAGATTAATTATGTTCCTCACCCATACTGTTAGTGCTATCATAGGCTAAGGATGGGATGAGAAGACCTGGTTGGTAAGATCACTGCCTTGTCCTCACGAAAGGTAAGTGGTTCCGCATTAGTCACCCTATGGAGCGGTGCCTTGAAATAGGATGCCTGGATAACCATAGATGGAGGTGGTACCTTGTGATAGGTTGCCTAGATAATCCATCTAAGGCCATGCGATGACACTCTCCTACGGTACCCGTTTATGTTCCCTTGTTTGGTTGCCTCTTGGAGTGTTGATTGAATTGTTGATGTTGTTGAGGAAATTGGTTCTTGGTGATTGTTTTTGAAGCCTCCAAGTTCTATATTTAATGTTCCACACATGCCTCATGGAAATTTAATTGATGTTAATGAAAGGTGCCCTTGTTATTTATTGTTGGTTAATATTGAGATTTCATTTGAAGGCTTTTGATCCTATTGTTGTTGGCACCTCTTATGGTTATTTAATGTTGAACTATAATCTTGACATTTGGTTATGTTGAAATTTTCATTATTTTGTTTTGGCTAAGTTATGGAAATGTTGTGATTTGTTATCCTCTATTGATGATATCCTTGTTGTGGAGTTTTGTTTGCTATTGGTTCATTGATTGTTTTGGATTGCGGTATGGGGATCTTTCTTGTCAACTCCTAGCATGGGGGGTGGACTTTCGGGTCCACATGGTCAGGTGGAATGTGCTATGCAGCCCATTGGGTCCACAACCAAGGATCGAACTGTATAGATATGTGCCTCTTTTGGACTCCGGGATTGTACTTGAGTCAAAGCTGATCTTGTTACTTTGTATTAACCTCTTTAGTTGTATTAATCTATCTTATTGTATTATTTCCGTATATATCGAGGAACACATATGTATCACTATATCTCTTATACGATGTAACTTTCATTATCATTGTAAGGATTGTAACCCTTGACCTTAATTTATGATCTTTGATGGATGTTATTCATTCATGAAATGTATATAAATACTTGGTACTTTTATGTTTTAATGTTTCATAGTATGTAATTCTAAATGGTGTTGTATCTGTGGAAATATACTCCACAATTGGCATATTGAACTATTAATAAAATTTTATATGTATCTTTTTCATCTCTCTTGATCAGGGATGGTTGGATGTTATCTTTATGTAATCTTGATTTGTTTGTTAATGCTATGGTTTTAGTTTTAGGTTTTCGTGATGCCATCTTGTGTACCCCATAGGATGTAATGGTCATTGTAATTGTATAATTGCTTATATGTAATATACGTTCATGTTCATCTTATGTTATGTTTCACTTTCAAAAAAAAATTATTGTGCATTTATTGTGAGTTCTTCTTGTCCTTTGGGGTTCGTGTGGTGGGGCGTTATAGCTTCTGTTTCTAATTATATCAATCATAGGAATGGTTGTATTTGAAAAGTTGTAAAAGTGTTGGTACATCACCATTTTCATGTTTTATATTTACATTTCCTTCTACCCTTTTCTCCAAACCCTCAAAGAAGAGTCATATTTCTCTAAAAATCTCAAAGGTATTTAGTGAGGCACAAATTGGTTCCCCAGTCATTGAATTTCCCATAAGATTGTTAGAGATCCACGAGCTTTGATGATCAATAAGTCCCATTTGGGGTCTTTTTAGTTTTGAGTGAGAAAATCACCTTTTTAATTCAAATTTTTGGTTGAGATTGGCTTTTGAGATCTAAAAAATGGAGAATTAGGTGTTAATGCCTATATAATAAATTTCCTAAGTCATTTTTCTCATCTTTGAAAGAATTTTCAAGAGCAATTTCAAGAGACAAGCAACAAGAATCTTTAAGCATTCTTTCACAAGAGAATTCAAGTTTCAAAAGAAATCAAAGTTGAAGTCTTGGAGCAACATTAAAGTTTTTTTGTGGGTCTTCAAGATCTAGCATTGTTAAAGGTTGATGATGGCTGTCTAAGGTGAATCATGATGGATTCGAAGTTGGAGAGATGAAACTAGCCATCAAACCAAGCCTAACGACTTGTTTCCTAAGTGATTCCATCCTCCATTATCACTCTACATTTAGCCTAAGGAAGGTACAAGTATCATTAGTGCTCATTTGAGTGATTAGAGATCTCTCAAAGTGAGCCATCCATTGCCAAATTTTATTTATGCATCTCATTCTTATACATTAGAATACGGTTTCATCATGGTTCAGATTTATTAGTCTTAGATACACTTCTGGGGTTTATGTTCATATTTACATTCAAATTCTATTATTTTTGTGAAGTTTAAATTACCAAACTAGGGGTTTGACCAATGTGAAACCCCATAATAAAATCAAGTCTTTATTCTATTTTGCATGTATTTTCTCATATTAAGATCCATAAATTAGTTTGGAAGAAACGAGCAGGTATTGAAGTGCAAATCTTAAGATTGAATTCTTGAAAAAGGTGGAATGATACTGATTCACCCAAAGTGTCAAATGAGTCCCACTACAGGTGTTTTTCAAAACTGTTTGTAGATTCAGATACCCTTTTTCCTAAAATTGGTTCCTGTGTAGAAATCTAGATCTAGGATTGACTCGCTTAGATGAGTCCCAATAGGTCAAAAGTCATTTTTTTGGAGCATATTAGAGCTCCATTCCACCATATCCAAATTTCTAGGTGCATACATTCCTTTTTGTAGCTTTCTATTTTGTTCATTTACTTTTCCAAGTCATTTAGTGAAGATTTACATTGATTTAGGGTCTTGCATTACATTTGTCTTTACAAGTTCTTACTTGGTGGTGAACCCCTTATTAGTTTACAATCATCCCCTAGTACAACCCTATTGCAAGATCTCTTTCTCTTTTGCATTGAGATCTCTAGGGTTATTCATGAGTGGAATAGCTTGAAAGTGGGTGTCCTCTATGTCCTAAACCATACGATAATACTTAATAATCACCTATTTTAATACAAATGTAATTAATTAAATTAATTTTTTGATGGTTACATTAGGTTTCACACTATTCAAAGATAATCATGTGTGTTATTTTAGATTAGATCCTTATATGCATTTAATGTTCTTTAATTAGATCATAAGTGTATTTAATTCAGCATGACATACTTAATCACAATGTTGCATCAAAGAGAAAATAGAATAAGTTTTAAGTAGATGACATAAAATATGTTAAATCATGAAGACAGTCATTAAATAGTCTTACAAAGATTACTTAATCAATCACATTGTCATTTAACATTAAACACATAAACACAAGCAATAAAAAATTAAATGCTCATATATATATATATATATATATAATTTTTGTGTACATGTCATCAATATATACAATCCTAATGAGATCTGTGAATACTAGATCCCTTAGGATCTAGTGCTTGCATCTATCTAGAGGTGGTCTATCAAGAGAGGGTGGTATGTGATCGTGATTGTGAATTGTTGAGTGCATTAAGAGAAAATTGTAAACCCTAAACCTATCTATGGGTCTCCCAACGCTCCCTTAGTAGTTGATCTCTCTCCGCCTGACGCCTGGATACCTCTAACTATAGCCTCTCAAACTTTGCTGGGGTTTGAGATGAATGTGCATCCTGGTCATCCTCGACTTAGTGGATGCACCTCTAAACACTCTCATATGTTTCCTTCAGTCTAACATATGACCTCAACAACTCTGGATCCCACTCCACGATGGGTATGGGCACATAGTCTATATCAGTGGCCACCTCGTCGATTGATGGGGGCACTATCTCTACAACCACCTAACGATAGAGATCATGAAGATTTATCACATCTCTTGCAAGATATCCTGCAAGATAGAAATGATAAACATAATTAGTACGCATCATGATATATATATGTATACATAAAATTAAATCATAAAACCTAAAGCATAAGATTAAAGCATGGAAATGAATAAAATATCATCATCTAGCTCTCTAGCAAGCTATGTGAAGACAACCTCATCATGTGCAAGGGGCATGGAGGATCTGCTAGCCTCTCCCTGGTTGTGGGCACTGGTACGTGCTACAACTACTAATGGTGATCTAGTAACACAAATGGGAGATGGCTCTCTCCACCCATGGCCCATTGGATCCTCATCTACTACATCACCACCCTCACTCATTGACTGCTCCACCTCATCATCATTATCCCCATCCTCCTCCTCCTCCTCCTCATGTCCATCATATTCAGGATCTATAGACTCATCATACTCCTCATCTATCACATCTATAAATATGCCTGCAACCCTATACCATGTCTCCTCAGCCCTACCCTCCTCCACATCCCCTTGATTTGGGAGTGGTCCTACATCACCTATCAGCTTGTCCATCAAGAATACAAGAGTTTTCTATGGTATACCCACCACTTTTCATAGGAATTTGTGGCATCGATGCCATCAAAATTAGAAACCAGAGGCATATCATGATCTAAGTACTCCAAGTCACTATAGACAACATCCTCGATAGTGAACCGTTTAGAATCATTTGGTCCTTGGGCACTCCATACTAATCTACTAAAAAAGGGTCATGCCTTGGGTACTATCTGAACCTATCCAAACTATTATATGACATGATCATAGTGGAAAGGTCATACTATGTAATCTCATCTACCTATCAAAAACCTATCCATATACCATCTCCTCATCTATCAAGTCTCATTAGGACAATGTAGAACAAGCTGGTAAGGTCTCCATAGGATCTCATCCTCCTCCACTTGATTGAATTAGACTCTCCAAAATAGCAAGTCACCATACTACCATAGCCTCCATAATGGATAGTTGAAAGCTCGAAGATACCCTAGGGTCATCATGCATGGAAATCTTGTCAGTCTGGTGCATGGGATATGCTCCAGGAACCACACCTGTAGTAGCGTATAGTGTACCATATTATTAATCTCTCAAAATGAAAACCATCCAAGATCATAATACAAATGTGCTAGGATGTTGTGTCCCCAGGCATACATGATCTTGTGCTCTACCATCCCCCAAATCATGTGTACTAGTCCTCCCTCTAAAGTGCTCCTCGATTGCCAAGGATGAGTACTAGTGCTACTATGAACATCATAATCCACACAACCAGTGGGGCTTGTGAGTATAGCAACATCACTAGATCAATCCACGGCCTCACCATACTATCATGCATGAGATCTCGAATAAAGTATTGCATGCCATATTTCATCCCTTAGAATGAACATTCTACTAAGAAACATCTACTCTCTTGTTCTGAATCAGAACTTAGAGTATGCAATGTACATCCTCTAGTGTAATGTTCATCTCATCCATAGGAAGATGAAATTGTGCGTATTTGTGTTCCATAACTTTGCTAATACCATCAACATAGGATCGTGGTACCTCATGGAGGCATGAGGTATGCCTAGTATAATCTTGTAGTATATAGGATATCTGTCTCCTCTACTGAAAGAGTGGGGGCTGGGTCTTAGAGGTGACTGATCTGTCTACCACCCAGATGCTGTCATGAATGGGTAGAAATATAAAATAAAAGAAAACATGTTCTATAAGCATTCTATAATCTTAAATATATAAAACAACAATAAAAAAAGTGGACTAAATTTTTTCTAGTGTACGCTCCTAAATGTCCTATACACTTTAGACCCCTTTTGGGATACTTCATGTAGAAGCGGGACACTTTGCAAAAAAGTGGGACACTTCGCGAACAAAAGGGACACTTTGTGAAATAAGGGGACACTTTACAAAAAAAGGGACACTTTGCAAACTTTTTTCCAAGGCCCTAAATTAACCTAGAAATATGTATAAATCATAAAATAAATATGTAGGGATATAGCTAAGAAAGAAAAATCAACTAACTTGATGATAATGCTCATTGTGGGCCACCTGATCTCATAGGACATCTAGTCTTACAGGCTCGTAGTCTCATCAGCTTAGCATCTTCAATCACTCTTCACCACACTCAAGCTAAAAGAAGGTAAAAGACAAAATAGTTAGAATTTACTTCATCTTTTACTCTTATATATGTTAAAAATTAGGGTTTTTTATTATCTTAGGGCTAAAATATTGCTTTCATTCAAATCAACATAATGGGAGCTAGAGAGCTCCATTTTTTATGACGTTTGTTGCATTGGAAATGTGATTCTGCTCCTATCCTCTTCTAATGTCTATCATCATGTGGTATGCTACTTGGAAATACCCTATGATATGACCTACCTTATTCAATGTGGTTAGACTACTACCTTGATTCCACCTTTGTAAAGTAAGTAGAATTAAGGGGGGGCATACATCTACCCTCGAATTTGATTTCTAGAAGAAGTTAGATAAGAGGATTGTTTGGGAAAACTAACAAATTTGTGTTGTAGGGTGCAGTTCCTAATGTTGTGGTTTTGTAGATAGCTACACTGGGGGCTTCATTCTCCCATGTTTTGAATGTTCTTATATGAGTATTCTTTTATGAAATAAAGTGTACTATTTAGAGTCCCTTAGGTTGCATATGCATGTAGAGTCATATGGGCACTAAAGTGGGGGCTAAATGTGGCAACAAAAACTGTACTCCCTTCTTGAAGATAATATAATTCCTTGCCTAATTTGGACCTATTTTGGTACCCTTGCATTAATTAATCTTTAAATCATCTTTTATAGGCCCCTAAGACCCTTGTTTTAGATCTTGAGGCTTATTTTAGCTAAAAACCCAACAAAATCATTTAAAAAATCAAAAATCTTGAAAAACCACCTTAAAAATATAGGGTAGGGCTCATTCGCCTCTTGGGTGAATGAGTCCCCCTACGTGGGACTCATTTGCCACCTTGGGCGAATGAGTCACATTTGGGGTCTTTTTAAGTTTCGAGTAAGAAAATCACCCTTTTAATTTAATTTTTTGGTTGAGCTTGGCCTTTGACATCTAAATAATGGTAAACTAGGTGTAAATGACTATATAAGAAAGTTTCTAAGTCATTTTTCTCATCTAAGCAATCAATTTCAAAGGCAATTTCAAGAGAGAGACATCAAGAATCTTCAAGCATTCCTTCACAAGGGCATTCAGGTTTTAAAAGCAAGCAAACTTGAAGTCTTGGAACAACATTAAAGGGGTTTTGTAGGTCTTCAAGATCACATTCATTCAAGATCTAGCATTTTCAAGGGTTGATCATGCTTGTCTATGGTGAATCATGATGGATTGTAGGTTGGGGAGATGCAACTAGCCATTAAGCCAAGCCTAAGGACTTGTTTCCTAAGTGATTCCATCCTCCATTATCACTCTACATTCCACGTAAGGAAGCTACAAGCATCATTAGTGCTAATTTGAGTGATTAGAGATCTCTCAAATTGAGTCATCCATCACCATATTTCATTTATGCATCTCATTCTCACACATTAGAATAGGGTTGTATCATGTTTCAAATTTCATTATTTTCATCAAGGTTTAAATACCAAACAAGGGATTTGACCAAGGAAAATTCCCCATAAGAAAATCAAGTCTATATTCTTTTTTGTAGGTATTTTCTCAAATTCATATCTAAAAATTAATTTTGAAGAAAAGAGTAGGTGGTGTAGTGTAGATCTAAAGTTTGAATTCTTGAAAAAGCAGAATGGGACTGATTCACTAGAAGTTGTGAATGATTCCCACTATAATTTTTTGTCATAACTATTTGCAGATTCAGATACCCTTTTTCCTAAAACTAGTTCGTATGCAAAAATCTAGATTTTCGACTGATTTGCCCATATTGGCGAATGAGTCCTAGTAGGTCAAAAATTCATATTTTCTAGTATTTTAGGGCTCCATTCCACCATCCCCAGATTTCCAGGTGCATACATTCCTTTATGTAGCTTTCTATTTTGTTTCATTTACTTTTCTAGGTCATTTATTTAAGCTTTACATTGAATTATTGTTTATCATTTCATATTGCATTATATTTGTCTTTCCAAGTTCTTACTTGAAGGTGAACCCCTTATTAGTTTACAATCAACCCCTAGGACAACCCTATTGCAAGATCTCTTTCTCTTTTGCATTGAGATATCTAGGGTTATCCTTAAGTGGAATAGCTTTAAAGTGGGTGTGCTCTATGTCCTAAACCATGTACGATAACACTTAATAATCACCCATTTTAAGACGTTTCAATGAATATTATCAAAATAAAATTATTAAGGTCAAATTTCATTTGTAAAGTTTTACTATCATGTAATAAAGTGCAACTATTTTACACCAGTCTATTACATGGGCATTTATGCCATTAAGTTTTACCACAAAGTTTCAATTATCTACAACAATCAATTTTAGATAGAAACTAATTATTTCATATCAATACAACAACCAATACTTAGACTAATAAATTCCAAGCAAAAACTAATTGTTCCTTTAGGATTTATTTAATAAATCTCATATTACAAAATATTTTATATATTTATTTAGTATTAATTGTATCTCATTGAGTGGATTCCCTATTCTCGCATAAGTAGAGGCTAAAAAGTGAATAATACTTCAGCCAAAGCCAAAGCTAGATAATTGTTGGTTGTTTTATTCCTTTCTACAAAAATCCTATTTGAATAACAATATCTATACTAAAACTTAATTCATGGTGTTTATTTCAGTATTTCCTTAATAAAATGGAAGTTTTTACACAACCAAATCTTCTAATTACACCGTACCCATCCCCATGCTGAGTTTTTCCAACCCCTTTTGACAAAAAATGGTGTAGATTGCATTGCACTATGATGTAATGAATCTCAACTGTACATCTTTTTTTTGGGAATTTTTGTTGCTTTCCCATTTCTATTGCATTCCACTCCTCTAAAATCTTTGTCCCTCATATTGACCTTTCACTTCTCCACTTGCGGGAAATAATCCCGTTCAGTTGAAAATGAATTTTGCATCACAATAAATGTTTTTCATTTAGAGGGTGGGAATGTAAATATCTATGTTCAACATTTACTCTCACCACCCTCATTTGACATCTAAAGGTCACCAAATTCCTAAAATATCTATTGCAATCTCTCCACATTTTTTAGTTGCCCTGAATTTATTAGGGTTTCACAAGAATCTTGAGGTAAGTTTTTATTGAAGCTTTATATGTGTACATTTATTTCCTAGATCTAGTGCTAGAAAATTTAGAGGGTTTTGAGCCCCCATTTGTAGCTTCATAAGTGAAATGATGAAAATTGGACTCTCTTTCACCTTTAGGGTTTAGGACCTAAAAGGATAGAGGCAATCTTCACACACTTCACTCAAGAACAAACCCTTGAGATATCAATACAAAGGATATTGAAATATGTCAAAGTGATTGTCCTAGGGGCTGAACACAAACTAGTGAGGGGTTCACCACCAAGTTTAGACTTGGAAAAGAAAATGCAATGAAATATAAAATAGAAAACCCTAAATGACCTAGAAAGATGAACAAAATGCAATGAAAAGTTATGAGATAGAAAGTGTACATTTCAGAGAATTAAGAAGGCAGAATGGAGGTCTAAAATTCTTGAAAATCTACTGTCAATGTTGACTAGGACTCATTTTCCAAGCTAGGTGAATCAATCCTACTTCTAGGAAAATGTGCAGATACAAGTTTCAAACAAAAGATTATATAGATCTATAAAAATCTCTATCAGGCCTTTACAGTGGGACTCATTTGCCACTAATGGCGAATCAATCAACTTTTAGTTTTCTAGAAAATTTGAATCTTATTTTATGCCTCTCAACCTACTTTTCTCTTCTTGATTGGTTTTTGGATCCAAAGCTGTAAATTTCCACTTGTAGGCCTTCTCCAAGCTTCTCCAAGGCTCCATGAAAACTTTAGGGATTTGACAACTTTTCTCCATATTTTCTCCTTGACAAATCTGCAACCTAGCTCTACGAATCACATACTAGAAGAGGGAAAAATGTTGTGTCATTAGTGAATAGGATTTTTCCTTGGTCAAACCTCTTATTGGTAATTAAATGTATTGAAATGAAAGAAAATATGAATGGAGAATGATGAATGAACAAATAGTAATTTTACAACTCACCAAGCCCTAGGAATAAAGTGTTACAAATGTGCTTGAAATGGCTGCAATGGATGTGGTTCTAGAATCTTGCTTTAATGATGTTGATATTACTTGAAACACTTGCTTGAATCATGAACTCTACATCACAATTGTTAGCACAATAAAAAACTTGAACAATGCAATATTTGACATGATGATCGAAACTTGAAGAATGCTCTAAAATTCTTGATAATATTCCCTTGAATTATTCTTGAATGATCTTGAATGCTAGGTGTTGAATATGAGTGAAAGAACCTTGCATTTATACCCAATTATGCAAGAATTCTTGAAATTAAAACACTACAAGCTGACATTAGATCTAGGAGAATAAAATTACACCAAAAATTTGAAATAAATTTGAATTTGGGCCACACAAGACTCATTCTCTCAAGGTGGTGAATGAGTCCTAGATCTCTAAATTTGGGCCACACAGGCTAGGAACACCTGAATTATGATTGGAAAATGATTGGTGTTGGGATTATCCTCAAAAGGATGGAATAAATGAGGCTTATGGATGCAAAATAGGGCCAATTAAAGCATAAGAAAGCCCAATTATTAATGATAAGCCTAGATAAATGTGAAAGTGAGTTACAACACTTTAAAACACTCCAAATAAAGCAATATTAAGGTCGATTTTGATTAAAATTATGTTTATTATGCTTAGTTAATTGATAAAACCATAGAAAAGTGTGAAAGTGTGTTACAACACTTCACAACACTTTAGCAAGGCACCATTAAATTCCATTAGTTCACAAGGGCCCAAGACCCAATGTGAATGTGTTATCTACATTAGAACACTAAATAAAGGAAACATTAAGCCAAAATCCACAAGGAGGACCCAAACGAGTGTGAAAATGTCAAGGGATCCATTTTACTACACTATAATAAGGAAATAAAACTGTATATTTGTTTCTTGTTTGTTTCCCACTCTACAACTGTAAAGGAGATAGTTTTCAACATTTTCCCTATCCATGCATTCTATTGTAATAGAGAGATATCTTGGTCCCAAGTCTTTTCATGTGTACAACTTAGATAAGGTTAAAGGCTATTAGAGCTCTTGTGAGCTAGAATGGTTCAATAATTCAATTCATTTCCATTATAATCAATTTTAGACACACCCACAAAATTGTGGTAGCCCAATGTCATGCAACTCTAACTATGATCTTCAGAATTTAAAGGTTATTTATTTTCATTCCATATTCAATTTAAGAATATAGATAAATAAACATGTTTGTAGTTCTTATAGGCTATTTCAAATAAAACAACAATCATGCTATTTGTTAAATAAAATAACTATAGACACTTAAAAATGTCTTGATGGATCACATTGGCTAGCTAACATCATTTCATATTAAAACCCATCCTATTTTCACTTAATTAAATTAACCTAGATAATTTAGTTAATGACATCATTTTCATCCATTAACTATTTCATCAATTTAGGTTATATTACTTCCCCTTCACACTAACATTTAATCTAATTAAATTAAATAAATCAAAATGTTGAATGTAATCTCCTAAGTCTTCTAATTTAATGAAATAAACCTAAATTATTTAATTAAATATCATTTCATCCCTTTCCCTTTCATTAAATTATTTCATTTAGTGAATAACACTTCAATTCTTCTAATCCCCTAATTGCATGATTAAACCTTGTCTAATTAGAAATTAAAATTTTTTCCTCTAAAGGGGAATATTCCTTATCCCCTTTTTGCACAATTAAGAATTTCTTTTAATTTGCAAAATTACTTTTATCCTCACCTAAATGAATATTCTGAGGAATATTCTTATTCCTCCATTTGAAAAATGGATATTTTCACTTAGCTTCTAATGCAAGTTTTAACCTTTAACATTTCTAACAAGTCACCTTCGACCTATGTGGGCAGGTCAAAAGTGTGTTTGCTTGAAGCAAATGTGAGCCCTTGATTAAATACCATTATGCATTCTCATCCATTTATGATAATCCATGATCCATGCCTCTCATCTCCTTCATCTTGGACCGTTGATTAATCTTTCTAATCTCCACCCTCCATTTCTCATTTGTTGTCCTATTAATAGAAGAATATTTGGAGACAAATGGATCCATTATTCAATTACAAAGTCATTTTGTTGAATTCACTTGCATCCATACTCTCAATTTACTCACTTTTAGCTTGTTTTAGTTTAATTCTAATTGCATAATAGCTTAAAACATCCATTAATGGCCTCCATGCATCTATCTTAGTTTGTTTATAAATTAGGTTTTTCATCTTTTAGCTTAGATTTAGCTTATAATAGCTTATAAATTACATAGTTGGATCAATTGTAGCATAAAATAATGTTAATTTAGCTTGCCTCATGTTTAATTTAGCATAAATCAAGTTTTTCATCAGTTTATAACAATGCTTTCATTGATTATCTTCCATAGAATTGATTGAAATAGGATCACTAATCACGAGACTGGGAAATGGTCATTGTTCCACATTTAAACGATACCAATTTCAAAATAGGATAAGTTTCAAACGGGTTAGAGTATGGATTTAACTATTTTCATAGTTTGTAGTTTTTAGTTTCAATAAATGCTTAGTTTAAATTTTCAAATTGAATTATCTTGTTTGGTAGATTAAGGTTTAGTGGATAAATTGTTCTTCGATTCATCATGGATCAAGCATAATTGACCCACCCTGACAATCCTCATCTCACATTTTGGTGCTAGAAGTAGGGAAAGCCATTAATTAATCAATTTTTAGCTTAAACTCTTTTTTTTTTGTTAGGACATAGCAACGCCCACATCATAAACAATGATGCACTTTGAAGAGCATCACTATATAGTGATGCTATCAAAATTTGAAACATCAACAACGATCAAAAGCACTAGCACTAATTTAAATCAGGCAACACTAATTTAATATAGAGGTATCAAAAAGTTCAAATGGTGATGCTCCCAAGTTCAAATTGCATTTCCCATAGATTCCAAATCATGATGCTACTATGTTCAACAATGCCCAACAAAATTCCAACACTATCATGTTCTTTGTTTTAGCTATAGAGCAACACCCAAATTCACTAGAGCGATGCCCAAATTTTAAATCATGACGCTATCATGAACAACGATACTCATCTTTGGTAAGAAAAATCATGATCAATTTTTAGCATGTGCTTTAATTTTTTGACTTTATCTGAATCTAACATGTCACTAACTTCTCATTTTTTCATTTTAGACTAACTGGTATTGGAGATTTATAGAAAAAACTAGGAAAAAATTTACCCCAACTTGTTGGGGTCATAACTTTCTACCAGTTGCTCATATTTTGAATCCGTTTACACTGTTGGAAAGCTATCCAAGAGTACTAATTCAAACCCTAAAAATATAATGCCTATGGAAGACCATTTTTATGGACCAACACAATTTTCAAACCCAAATTCCACTTCGAAGGCCTCTGAAAATACAATTTACTATAGTATAGAAAAAACTAAAAAAAATTGAAAATTTTAATTTTTGATTTTTCTTAGTTTTAGTTATTGTAACAATGTTTTGACACTTGTGGGGCAATTATAACCCATTATATGTTGCTTTGGTTTATGATTCAGGACCACTAAATTTCCATTGGGTTTTAAAAGTTACAATCTTAGGACCAACTAGCTTTCAATTAGGCTTAAAATTCATTTTCAAAATTGTTTAAAACTAAACCCTCACACCATCATTTTACTTTGGGTTTAAAATTGAACAAGGTAACTTAACATTTCATTTGTTACTTAAAACAAATTCATCACTAAGCTTTGAGGTGTTAAAATTTATATTTTTTGCTATATTTTGATTTACAACATTGTTATTGGATGTGTATGCAATTATCTCGCACATCTTGATCTTAAGAAAAAGAAAAATTCTTTAACTCTTTGTGAAATCACCTACAACTGTCAATTCAAATTAAAATTGAACCCCTTGCGAGTGTAAGAAAAAGGAATAGTGTATGCTCTCTCTTTGTTCATATGAATGAAGATGATCAAACTACATATGTGCTTCCTCACTATTTTTTATCTTTAGAGGGCCTTCCTAACCACTTCGAAAGGAGGGAATGACCCTAGTGATAATGAGCTAAAGCCAAGCTCTTCAAAACTGTGATATAAATGTGTGGTTGCAATGGAAATTGTGATTAGTGGGAAGCAGTACATGATACCTCTCCCCCAGTATCTTTATGATGTTTAAATCCCCTATTCTAAGGGCTGGGAGACCTTCCGAGGGAGTTTATCATAGTACCCCCTAAATTGGAAGCCCTTACTACAAAAATTTGTTTAGAAGAAAAAAATCCTTAATATTTGTTGGTGCAAGAATGATTGTTCTGAAGCTGCCCAACATTTGTACTATTCAATTATAGAAACATAAAAAATCCTTTTGATCTCTAGATGTTAAGGATTTTTAGATTTGGTTGTCCTAAGAAGTGTGTCGTGGAGGGGAGGCAGTGTCATCAAATCTCTAACTTTTTGCATTATTTAGTGTTTGGAGAGATCTGAGTGGGGACTCAACAAATATAGCCATTTTGAACCTAGGGTTATAATGATTGTGAATCAGTTTAATAATTTTCTTGATTCCAAAATGATGCAAAAACAAACATTCGCTATCTTTCTCAAAATTTCACAATTTGGCCTAAATATGGATACCTCTTGAAATAGCCTCGATATTGTTGCTTTTCCTAAGGATTTATCCTTGGAGATTTCTATATATCTTGAGTTATATCAAACTCCACATTTCCCAAAGAAAATATAAGAAATTATTATGGCTTTCACCTCATGATTCTCATGAAATGGACATTGTGAAAGTTATGGTGTTTTTGACATAAACATTTAGTTTGAAACTTAATCCAAGAAAGTGGTTGTGGTAAAATAAACTCATTAAGCAAGATAAGCTGACAAATGAACCCCACTTGACTATTTGGAGACCAATTGCTCCAATTGAACAACCTGATCTTATAGGTGTTACAATTCAACCAAACTTTGAAACTGATTAATATAAAACAAACTGATCTCATTAGCAGTTTGAGAAGCTTCACTTTCAAAAAAAAAGAAACAAATACCTAGTGGAGAAACACAACAACCATTTTAGATGAAGAAGATGAACAAGGTGATATTGAGGATGGAAGGTCCATATTACCACCACCTATGTGGCAATAAATATCTTCCTTTCTTCCATAAACTTGAACTATTTCTACATGATCTCACATAAATTCAAGATCCCTAAAGTAAGGTCTATGGGTCCTCATTTTATACTTAGGAATCTTGTTCAAAAAATTCTCAAGAAACATCTCTTAACACTTCACAAGAATAGAGACAAGTTGGTAGCAAACTTCTATAGACACATTTCAAGAAATAGTCTAGAATTATATGCATTATTTTGGAGTCAAAATATTGGTATTTTTCACAATACTAAACTCCTCTAAATGATCCACCACACAATCGAAATTTGTAGAGGATGATCTTCATCCTGTCATTGAAAACATAGGTATCATAGCGTACAATTTATTCAAAAGTGGGCCTCAATACTTTATCACAATCATTATCGCTTGTCAAAGAAACTTTTATGCTTGAGCTAGGAGGATCTGAACAGGTCTAAAGATCCCCACCCACCCTCTCATCTAAGTAAACATTGGGTATTTAGGATTTGAACATGTTTACAGGTCTAGCATCATTATCACTACCTTGGTCTTGTCAAAACAAAGGTTCACTTTAAGTCAAAATTGGGTCAAACATATCACTCAACCCTTCATCCAATTTCATCCTTCACTAAAATTTGAAAAAAAAATTGAATACACAAAACACTTTTTGACTTGAACATCAATCAAACCCCAAACCTTAACATGTCTACTTTTTATGTGAAATGTATCCTCTTTCGTGTATTGGATTTAGTTATCATATTTGAATTAGTTTATCCTGAAGGTCATGTGTCTACCCTAAAGATTTTGAAGTTCATAAGCATCCTTTATGCAAACATCAAACATCAAACTCTTAGGTCAAAAGTGTGGTCCCAAAACATTTGCAAAGATTACTTCCCACATATCATCCACCTTTTCATCTCCCATTATTATCATTTCTCAAAAAAGAAATAGAACATCCCTTCTACCTAGATTTGAGTCAACTAGAGAGTTCAAACATTACAAATTTCAACACACCTATCTCATCATTGAACCACAATCTATGGTTACAACAAAATCAAAACAAAAGAGAATCATGGAGAAAACCAAAGTCTCGTTTATCATCAGTGATCCCAATCCTCAAGAATTTGGTCTGAGAAGTCATGTTACCCCATCACAACAACCCTCGTCTCCATTAGGGCCATATGAGATAGATGATGTCATGAACAATCTATTTGGACTTACTAGAGAAGAAATAATGGAACATCGAGCCTTAGAAAACATGGCTCCAATTTCCCCATCTTTTGTTGCATAATCATTGACACAAGGCTTCAATTCATCTACAATTCAAGCAACTCCATCCCTTATTCCAAGTCAACCCTTAACATCTAGTCTTACAAATCGACTAGGAACTAACCTTGGTATCACTTCATGTGTAGGAACAAACACAACTTTGGGTATTCACAAAACAACCAGTCAATTAACCACCAATGTTCCCCAAGACACAAGTTGGATACCAACCTTTGGAAAACCTCTTACATTCCATAATTCCACAACAATCTTGACATTTCAAGCACAACCATCTTCATCCATCATCAAAAATACCCCAAGTATTCCTAATGTTATGTAAGGTAACGTGAACCAAGTGCCTAAAGTGGGACACCAAGGGAAAGTTAACACTGTCACACAAAATCAAACCTTGACAAGTGGTTCCAACAACCCCATTAACACATCGACACAAGTGGTTACCCAAGCTACTCAAGTCAATTCACAATCCACATCAAACCCATCTATCATCGATCCAAATCAAAACAACACCTTGGTTATGAATCCCATCAACCAAGGTAATAATTTGATCACACCTCAAATACAACAAGGGAACCCTTTCAATCAGTTACAACGTCTGAATGTACCACTACCATTGCAATATTTAATGGCATCATCATCTTTCCCCACAGTCCCCTTTACCATGAAAAATCAATTGGGACCTCAAACTTACATTCCTCCACCTCAATCCACTATCTTGCAAGGAATACTAAACCTAGGGAACCATCATCGTCTCATGAATAATCCATTATCCACTCAAAACATAAACACCCAAAACCCATCATAGATGTCTCAACAATCAATCAATCTTACATTGCAAGCACAATAGATTTATCAGCAATCCATCCAACAAAAACAACAACACCAAGTAGCCTTAGTAGCACAACATCAACATCAAGCCACCTTAGTAGTGTGACAACAAAAAAATCTTAACAAGCCACCCTAATAGTGCAACAACAAAATCAAGCTCAACAAGTAGCCTTAGTAGAAAAACAACAAAATCAAGCTCAACAAGCCATCTTATTAGCGTAATGACAAAAACAAACTCAACAAGCTGCCTTAGTAGCACAACAACAATAGAAAGTCCAGTAAGCTACCTTAGTAGTGCAACAAAAACAACAACAACAACCTCAACAACAAAAAGAACAACAACAGCAAGCCTTACTCACTCAACATTATGCCCAACAACAACAACAATAACAAGGTTCCTACTATAACCCTCAATAGAACATCGTCAATCAAAACACACTAGGAACATATACATCAACACCTCAATCACCTTCATAGAATCTCACACCACCATACACCCCATACAACACATTATCATATCAGAATATCGCATACAACCCATCCATCATCCCAAAATATGTTCCTCCACCAAACCTGCAAGATGATCTAGCATCACAACTTAAAGAGTTCTCACAAGAAATGTAGAACTTATGTCCATATCCATTCAATCGAAACATTGCAATGGTACCTTTTCCTCCCAAATTTGAAAAAGTACAAAGGGAGAGGAGGTCTTGGAGACCACATCAAAGAATTCAATGTCATGTGTATGGAGGTTTCCTACAATGATTCCTGCTTAATGCGCCTCTTTCCATGAAGTTTGGCAGCCCCAGTCATGGACTGGCTTCCTCAATTTCCTCCAGGTATGAAAAATTTCCTACAAATCACTAATAAACTCATCGATCACTTATCCTCTAATCTTGAAATGGATGTAAGCTTAGAAGAGTTGTATACTCTCAAACAAAACAAAGGAGAATATTTTTCCAATTTGTTACAATGATGGAGGCAAAGAGCTAGTAAAAGCAAGTGGCCACTTCTCGATGAACAACAAGTGGGAATTATCAAAGAAAATATAGACACTGATATGTCTTTCCACTTGAAGATGCAGTGCATCACATCTTACGACGAGCTTTTCCCTAGAGCCCTTAACATCAAGAGAGCCCTAATTTTATAGGGAAACACACAAGTGTATAAAGACAACTATTCATCCACTAGTTCTAACAACAAGCCCCACAATTGGGAAGAGAACAAAAATATTACTAGTGATGGTGTTGTTGATGCAAAGGTGGTTTTAACTGCTCCTAAACAAGAAAACACCCAAACCATTAATACACAACAAGCATACACGCCACCATCAAAAAATAAAATAATCAATGTTGCAAACACTCAACGTGGACAACAAATTAAGAACAAACAATGCTCCTAAGTGACAATTGACTTCCTTAGGGAAAACTATGGAAGACATGTTGAAGAGGTTGATATAGTCTAGCATTATCATACTCCCAGATTTCTCAAACTATCAAGAGAGACAAATAAAACCTTGTAGCTATAGAGAAGATCACTTTTGTGAATTTCACTAGTACAAAGATCATAGCACACACAAAAAAATTAGGCTCAAACATCTAATAGAGGATCTTATTGAACAAAGAGACATTGAGGTCGATCAAAAATATGGGAATGAAAATCTAAAAATTTACACAAACCATATTCCTAATCATGGAAAAAAAAAAGATTTGACAAAGGCAATCAACTTCAAACAATACCCAGGATAACATGTTGGGACATGTTTACATTGTTTATGAGAAATCAGATATGTACCAAGAAACTATTTTAAAATATAGTCCAAACCCATCAACACTATTTAGGACTATTTTATATCATAATCACATCAAGTGGATATCAGATTGTGATATCTCTCCCACACATGATTCAATGATTGGGCATGTTGAAGAAGTTCCAAATGAACCAGAAATATCCATTATTGCACCCACACCCAAAAATGTTGTGAAGAGTCTTTTACCGATGATATATCATCCACCTAATGATCATGTCAAGAGGAGACTCTTAAGGATAACAAAAGTTACTTTGAATCGATTCAATATCAAGAACCCCTATCCCAAGAGTTTCACCAAGAGATAAGGGACATCTTCCAAACCATTTTAAACTCCAAATATGTTCCTACTATCACCCCTAAGATGTCTCTTTCTGATGAGCATATAGACATTCTTCATCTAATACAACAGTCTCCCACTCTTGATATTCCTACACAAGAGCAAGTAGCAGTCAAGATTATTGATTCTTAGAGTGATTATGCATCGTTGACATCTTTTGAATCAGTACCAACATCTTTTGAAATAGTATCAATAGATAATGATGTCATAGAATCAAATAAAATATTTCATCAACAAGCAACAATCAAAAGTTCCAAACTATCAACCACTCCATCTTGTATTCCTTCATGCATGACACCATACACTCCATTCACAATATCACATTCTTTCATTGAATGTGTGTTGGAAGCTACTTGTTGGCTCTTTTAAATACCAACCAAATCTTAAAAGAAGCCTATGGATTTTCCAATTCCAATAGTAAGCAAACTTAAAGAGGGTTGACCAACAAATGAGTGAAAGCAATTTAGCTTTCCTCCTGCACTTTAGGCTCTACAAAACTTCGGAGGGTGATCCCACAATGTATTTATAACACTGCTTCATAATATTGCCACATACATTGCATATTAAGAAGATACATTCTCATATTAATGGCTCTACAAGTGACAAGTTTCAAGGAATTGGAAAATATTTTACACCATTATAACTTGGAGCAGAGAATGGATAATTGAAATGAAAACCATAATAACCATCTATAGACATGCAAATTGACATCATGCATCTAATCCGGATTCACTAATTACATGTCATCCTTAATCATCCCATTATCATTATTTTCCCTCATTAATTAAATAAATCACCGTTTGTTTAATTAAATCTTGAGTCATACTCCTTAAATTAAATAAATCAATTTTATTTAATTATCTTCAAATGTTCCTCATTTAATTAAATAAATCAAATTTATTTAATTAAATTACTAATTCATCAATTTCCTCCCATTTGATTTAAATAAATCCAAGTATCTAAGTCAAAAGTCAAAATCACCAAATCTTCACTTAAATTAATGAAACCATGATTAATGCTAATCCTAATCCTCTTTTCTCTAGATTTTGCAACTTGTGCTCATAAATCAATTTAATTGATTTATTAATTCATCATTTTCATTCAAAATTGCATCTTTGAGGAAATATTCTTCAAATTTGAATTTTCCCTCCCATATGACTTGTCCCTTTGAAAATTGCATTAACTCCCCTCTTACATGTCCCCCACTTGGCATTTAAGACTTTTCTTCTCCCTCCAACAAGTCATCTTTTGAATTTCAAATCTCCCCCTCTTTGGCACATTGACCAAGATGTGCACAACCTTCATCCTATCACATCTTGACAAATGGCATCTTATCATCGGTTTGTCTTTTTTCCCACATTCTTCATATCTTGCATTTTTCTATCATTCTATTCTATAAATAGAGACCCTCTCTATTGATTTAATCCTCCAAAAATCTAGAACTTCATGGAAAGTTACTCTCTTCACATTGAGGGCTAACTTTTTCCATTATCATAGCATTGCATCTTCATCATTGGCTTGTCAAGGGTTGGGAAAGGGCCACTTTTCATATCAAAGTGGCACCAATCCAATATGGGATAGGTATACTTCATGTTTTTCTTTATATGATTTAGTTATCTTGTTATTGGACTACATTTTAAAGCATGTTGGATTATCTCATATGGATGTTGAATATTTGTTTTGTTTTGAAATAATAATCATACTAATGGTGTGTGTTAGAATTTTAGCCATTTGCAGATTTTCACGTCCACATTATGGTGCTAGAAGGAGGGCATTTAATTGTTTCATTTTTCTTGACTTTGACAACATCATACAATAAATTTGCCAATTGTATATGCTAATCTTTGAAAGGCTAACTGTTTCCAATAGAAATAATTGTACTACACATTCAAATTACTTTTTATGCATTGACGTGCTATTTCTAAAACCTAGAATATTGATATTTTTTAACAATATTATGTTTGGCGCATATGAGAAACAAGTAAGCATTACATTTGGGACTTTTTTTTTGAAGGATCATTGCAAACCGTAATGTGATTTTTGTTTAGGGGCTCACCATGTATGGGAATCCTCATAGATTGCCAAAATTTTGTCTGAAATGCAGTCCATACAAAGACAATGAAGGAGGAAGAAATCGTGCAAAGGCACATTGTATTGTCTGGATACAGCCTAAGAATTCTCCATTGATCGGCGTTTTTGACCATGCTGCTATTTGCATTAGTTTTGTTGGATTTTTTAATCTTGAGCACAACATGCATTAAATGCATGATGATGAATCAATTCAGATTTCTTTCCCCCACTGTCTTGACTTTTTGCTAGTAAGTACATTCTAGCAATAATTTATTTTGTTAGGTGAGTTCAAATTTTGAGCACCAGTTTCTGTGTATTGGCTGAAAAGCCAAAAGTAGGTAGTGATTGTAAAATCTTGTCTTTTTCACATATAATCTTTGTTGCTATTTCAATATCGATTAGTGAATGTAGTCTAGGAAAAGGTTCGATGCTATGTTTTAATTTGGTTTTCACAAACCCCCAAGTAAGTATACTCTGTTGACTGCAGGAGACTAGCCATCTTAAAACTATTTTCTTCTTCCTTTTGTCATTATTTATATATTTGGATTCTATAATTGTTTTGTTCAAGAGATATATATATATATATATAAGCAGGATCAAATGTTGTAGCAATTGTAAGATATGAGATTATCTTTGTAATTCCACTTTGGCCCTTTTGCTACTTGGATCGGGGATAAATTTCTTAGTGCTGACTCAAACTAGACATCATCATTTAATCCCACAATATCACTTCTGATTTCCCCCAATGCCCATAATGGTAGTTGATTTTCCATCTTGAGCATATCCTTCCCAATTTCTATCAACAGAGGATGATGTTGTTTCCTGCTAAGAGTACCATCCATTAAAGCCTTCACACTTTTCTCTTTATCTTCATCTTCTCTAAATCTGTTGAGAACTTCTAGAACAAAATAGGCATACCTCACTATCATCCATGCACATGCTTCACTGCTAAGTTCAAAAATTTTAGCATAGCTTTCCTTTAGTTTTCTCTGCTTCTCTTCCTTCTTAAAATTTTCCATCACTAATTTTAAGCCACCTTTAGTGATAATCTTAAGGTGCATCTTTCTTGTGACTTCAGATTTAAGATGCTCCATGCATCTTTTGTTTTGAAATGGTAAGGACCCAAGGAGATGACTTGAGGAAGACAGAACTTAGGGTTCTTGGCCAAGAGAGACTTTGGAATCGTATGGATAAGACCATCATGGGATTCATATGATTTGTCTATGCTGTATAATCTTGATTCAACTTGAACAACCCAACACTTCTCATTAATTTTTTTGACCTCATTTTTTTTTCCATGTTTTCCATCATTTTTTGAGCAACCTCTTCCTAAATCACCTCAACATCCTAGTCAAAGCCAATGACAAGCATATGATTGGCCTCATCCAACACAATAAATTGAACATTTCACAAAATCTTTTATGTATGTTATGCTTTAATGAATTTCTATATCCATTTGCATGCAAGTAGAAGGGACATTGTGAAAGGTATGAGGAATTTTTCTTCGCACTTGCCAATTGCATTAGCATGAAAGTTTTTAAAGTATTTTTAACAAGTCCTTTTTTTTTGTAGGTGAAGTGGATCCCAGGGAGGCTAGTGTGTAGACTTAATGATAGTTTTTAAACCTATACTATGCTCAGCTTGTACTGCAGCTTGCTAGCCTCACATAGATATGACCCTTCCTGCTGAACAAATTAAAGAGGGGTTGTGAATGCATGGGCCTTTTGTTGACATGAATCTCTTGTTTGTTGTTCCTTAAATATCGGTTGATGAATCTAGGAAGCAACTAATGTATATCTAATTTTGTCTTATTGAATATCTAAATATTGATTGAAACTTGAAGGGCGCATTTTTCTTTTCACCTACCAAATGCATCTACTTGAAAGTTTCTCACACCGTTTCAGCCTCTGCTTTAAAATAACATCTTTTTAAGAAAGAGCATTTATTCACGTTGTCTCATGTTCCTACTTTTTGTTCTATTCTGAATCTAAACTTTTTAATTTTTAAATTGATGTTTTTGATTGACTTAATGGTATGATAGTATAGCTTTATGATATCTTTTATTATTTATTAAGTCAATTGATTTTGTCAAATTTTAAATATCAATGATCTTGTGTTATGGAGTTATTTTCATCATAAAGAACTCATGTGCTTTGTCAATGCAATTTTTTCCTCAAATGATTGACATGTCTTATGTATACTTTTATTGTTTTAAAATACATGCATAACTCTTATTTGTAATGTTTGTAGGAAAAAGGTGAAGGTTGACATCAAAATCAAGCATTGGAATCAAGCGAAAGCAAAGCAAGATTGGAGTTGAAGAAAATTGGGCATTGAAACTTGAAATTCACAAAGAATTTTTAAATGCTTAGAGGTTCCATTCTATGCTTTAGTTTTCTATTTTAGATCAACTCAAATCTTTTTTGGCTCTTAAAAAGAACATTTCAATTTTTTCTACAAGGAACTTAAAAATAACTTTAGGACAAACTTACTAGAGTTGGTTTTATGATTTAACAACTGAACAAGGAAACTTTCATATCTTGCTTTGGTGCTTTAAAGTGAATCAAAATCATTGCTTCGTGGGTTTAAAAAGAACATGTGCTACTTTGTTTTCTGATTTCTTACTCAAACTAATACCATTGAAAAGATGTATGCACTTCTCTCATTCCTCACGATGATCTTGAGAATCAAAAAGATTTTTGGTGGTCTTTGGTTGGGATAAAATGATTTCCTCCACACTTCGTTTTTGAACTAAAATTGAACAAAACATCTTGCGCATGTGAGTAAACCTATCGCATGTATTCTCTCTTTGTTTTTCAACAAGGATTGATCGAGTTACATATATGTTTGCTTGATTTTGTTTATCTTAGAGGGCCTGCCTTGGGGGAAAATGTACTCACCCAAGAGAATGACTCAATTGGTAACACTCTAGAGCCAAGAGTATTTCCAATGGGGATATAAAAGTGGGTACTAGAAAAAAGGCTAGTATCAAACGGTTGGCTCCAACAAGAAGGTTAGCAATGGTCTCTCGCCTCGATGGGTCAACTCCTACAAATGAAAAGTCTGAATTAAAACCCTTGTTGTAGAAAGGCCAAAATACCTATCTATTTGTTGGTGCAGGAATGGTCATTCTAAAGCCACCCCACACTTTTATGGTTTTTAGTAGAAATGAAAAGTATGCCATGGGAATTTCATGGGTACTAATGCTTGGCTTCCCTAAGAAGTGAGTGATGTGGAGGGGAGCTAGTGGGGTCAAGTATCTAACCATTCGCTAAAAATAAGCGTAGGTGGACTTTTCTAAGTGGGGACTCAACAAATATAGTCTTTCATATCCCTAGGGTTGTACTTGTTCTTAGAAACAAAACACTTTTCTTGTTCAGAAACATTGGAAAAATAAACACTTAACATGAGTGCCAAATCACAAACCCTTTAGGAGAAGCAAATACCTTTGTACAAATTCACATGCTATTGCTTTCCCTTGGGATTCGTATCCTTAGAGGCTTCTAAGCATTCGGATTTCATCTCAATTGGCTCCTACTAAACTAAACATTAGGTAACCTTTGCCTTGATTTCCTTGATTTCCACATAATGTACTTTGTGGGATGAAAGAAAATTAGGACATTGGACATCTAGTTTCAAAAGCTAATCAAGAGTGTGTTTGTCATAAAAATAACTCATTAAGCAAAGTTAAGAAAAAATTGGACCCCACACATGTGTTCGGCATCTTTTGGTCATATGGTTTTCATGGAAACATTGGTCTTTTGGTTTTGAACCACTCTTAGAGAAAAGCATGATCTTCACTATCTTGGTCTTGTAAACAAGGTTCTGCTTAGGTTCATTTCAGATCAAATCAAACACTTCATTCATCACAAACATTTATCATCTCCATCCCACCAAAAAAAAATAGAGCTTTGGAAACATCATTCTAGACTTGGGTACATCTTTAAACCAAATCAAAATCATCTATTTAGTTAGGTATGTGTGGATGAATCCTTCCTCACACACTTAGCTAAATTATCACCCTTGTGGACAGGTTTATTCCAAGATAACATCCAACATCTTGGGGCTTACAAGTCCATTATCCACATCAAATAAAACCAATTAAAATCAAATCCTAAAAGTCTAGCATTGATCAAAAGTTCCAAAAGTTCAACACCCATATCACCCACCCCTTTCATCCTTCATCTCATCATTGGTCCTAAATTCCTTAGACATCAACAAGGTCAAAACACAAGGAGAACATGGAATTTTAAACTTGCTCCATACATCATGAGTAATCCAAATCAACCAAACTATCAAAGCTTTACAATGCCAATTGATTATCAAAACTCACATTTATACAATCCATACATGGGATCATTATCTCTTACAAACCTCAATGGCACAGCAAATGTGAGCATGCCCAATCTAAATTTTGAAACACCTTTCCCAATGGTAGATTTAAATCAAATTCCAAACCTACAAATCTATCAACCAAACAATCAATGCATGAGTCTTAAACAAAACAACATTATCCCACCAAATCCATAAATGCAAAATGTGAACACACCAAGTTTACCAAACATGAACATTTTAAATCCACACTTGGTAAACTTTGGGATAGATACGTTTGCAAATCATAAAAATGTAGTTCAAAGTCCAAACGAAATGTTAACGACTCCATGTATTGATCTAAGTCAAGGTAACACCATGCAAAATCAAGGTTACCTAAATCAAATAAATGTGATTCCCAACCACAATTGTATCTATGGAAATTTTATGGGTTAATAGATTATCAGTAGTAAATCAAAAAATCCAAAGAAGTAATCAAGTACAAAGGAGAAAACATGAAAATAAATGAAACAAAGTTACCACAAATCTTCAATCTCCATGGCTGACCTCCATTACACCTTCTAGCTTTCTGCAAATAATGATTTTCCCTTAGATTTATGCAAGAAATCTAAGACTATGCCATGTCCTACACAAGTGTTGAACAATTTTTGCAAAATGATTCCATGAAAGCCTAAGTATGACTCAAAAATATGCAAAAGATGGTTGAAAATGACTAACAGAAAATGCAAGAAATTCACATGAATTCTTTAGGAGAGGACCAAAATGAATTCAAAATTTCCATTTTATAAGAGAAGGCAATTTTGAATGAACAAACGAGATTAAAATTCAAATCGACGGACAGGATTGAAAGTTGAGATAAGGAAAAAATGGCTAAAAAAAGGCCGGAGAATCAAATTAGTAACGGTCATTTGAATTTTGAATGGAAAAGGCATCTTTTGAATTAAAAGTCATTTTAATTCAAAAGTGGAGAATCATGTGACAGTAGGCAATAAATGCCCATTTTTTGCCAAAATAATTTTTTTTGACTATTTTTAAATAAGTAATTTTTTATTTAAAATGAGGAAAGTGACATGTGGCCATAATTAAATAAATTAAAGAATTTATTTAATTAGAAGAGGAATATGTAAATTATTGAGATATTTAAATAAATAAAAAAGATTTATTTATTTAAATAATCTAGAAGAGTTAGTGGCTAGAAATAATTAAATAAATTAAGAAATTTATTTAATTATAGGGAGGCTTTAGATAATTAGAGACACACTTAAATGAATAAATAAAATTTATTTAATTAATAAATGAGAATGGACCAAATAACATAATTAAATATTTTAATTATGCTAGGATGAATGTGGTGAGAAAAAGAGCTTGCAGGCCTAGGTCAATTTTTAGTGTCTACATTTTTCCCCTCTTTGTAATAATGTAGCCTATCACATTGTGACAAAGAAAAATAAGTCAAAGTCATGCCCTAGCAAAGGTACGGAGTATCGATGCCCCCTCGGGAAATTTTTCAAATTTTGGCCTAGCGACAGAAAAATTTGGAAAGTGTCCCGACAAGTTGATTTAAAGACCAGAAAAATGATAGCGAGACAGTTTCGAACTTGGATGTGTTTAAGGTACTCAAAAGGGAAATGAAAGGTGGTCAAAAGAGCCTCTAGTAATAACAGTTGTGAAAAAATAATCCCACTTTTACCCTACAAAGAGATTGAAATTGGGGTAAAAATCATTTCATTTTCAAATTTACTATAGTAATTTTAGAGAGCTCAGAGCGAGGATAGCAACAAAGAAGATGGTGATTTCGATCACAGAGCACCACAAGTACATTGTCAGGACCTATAGATGACTAGAGGGCATGAAGCTGATGGTATGTACCCTTAGCCCACTTTGTCAATTTATCATTTTGTGTGCTTTTTTGGGGTTTCTAGGGCTAGGAACACATGCGTTGTGATGCATTTACATTCACATAAATTGTAATCAAATTCGAGTTCGACGCATTTGATGCATCGTGACACTAATGGGAAGGGTCATTAGGCTAGGATCAAATGTTGCTACAAAATTGATTAGAGATGTGACGCAATCACCAACTTAAGCCGCATTTGAAGGCTATCAAGCTCGATTCGAATTACCAAGACACATTTGTGGATGGGAATGATGCATTTGAAGTAAATCATGTGTGTATGGAATCATGACAAAAGTGAAATGTTGCGACACAATTGCAAAGCGTAATGACACAATCATCAAATTGCAATGCAAATGCCTAATTGCGGCGCAATTGAGGTGAGCGTAACACATTTGTGTTTTACTTTGACTGATGATAGGTTGGTGTTGCTTCAACTTTTAAATGCCTTTGACTTAGACTAGGTGATATTGACAAGTTTTGAGAAGATTTTAACGTGTACTTTGACATGTGCAAAGACAGTTAGTGCCTATTTACACACAGGAGAGCAAACCATCAACCTATGCATTCAGAGACCAATTGTCAGATGGAGAGTGACGGTGATTGATGTGATTGAGTGTCTACTATGTCACCTATATGCCCATTGTGTGGGAAAATAGGGGACTCCTGATAGCGTTATTGTGATCTAGGCGGCACTCTGAGACGTGCTCTTTCCACCTACCGACTGGGGAGGATATAGTTATCCTCGAGGACATTTATTGGATTCTCCGCCTACCGATTTGGGGGCAGAGGATTGTTTATGACCCACAACATGGATATCAGACATTCATTTCCTATTATCATGATCAGGGTATCAAGTTGGGTATTGAGGGGTATGAGATCTAGTGGGAATTTGTGGCAGAACACTACAGATGATTTGATGGTCTATTCATGACATTTATTGCTGGTGTAGTTATTCCAGATCGCCGAGGACACGGGTTTCCCATTGGCTGGGGGGATGTACTTGTTGGCATGAGGCAAGACATGACCATCTATGCTTGGGGACCTTGTTTATTAGGCATGTTATATCATCAACTACATAGGTTGCACATAGGAGGGCACAGAGCATTTCCTACAGGATGACCCTTCTTATGATTTGGGCATGGGAGCATGTTTCCATTTTCTTCCCATTGATTGAGAGGGAGGTGGAGTATGCAGAGGAAGATATTGGAGGAAAGGAGTATATAGGGGATGACGACAATGATGAGGATGATGCCATTGATGAGACAGAGTGCCTATTATGATGGAGTATGGTGGAGGGAGATGATGGGATGCTGAGAGGGCCGATACTGTCAATAGATGCCACCATAGATCAACAAGTTGCCAAACTTCAGAGACTTGATGAGAGCACTACACAGGTCAGGGCTTTATAGGCTGTGCTTGATATAGCAAGGGTCGAGCAAGATCAGGTTGAGATCTGGAGGCAGGAGGCAACACAGTGGTGTGTAGAGTTTGCAGAGCTATGCGTAGGGCCTTCAAAAGATATGGTCCATGAGTTTTCCAAGGTGAGCGCTCGGTATGGCTAGTAGAAGACCCTTTCTGAGCAAGTAGTTCCTCTCGAGTGAGGAGATCCTACACTGTCATGCTCACAGACGAGGATAGGCAGCAACCATAGATTAGGTTGTGGGAATAGTAATAGGAGCCACACTAGTGTGGGAGGATCTACCTCCTCAGGGCACACATCAAGGCATAGGTCCCAAGTTACTCACACAGGTATGCCTTGAGTCATCATTCGAGCCACAGCCATGAGTCTACTAGATCAGGGAAGAGGTCAATGTAGAGGCAACTACCAATGATAGACACCTCAGTTACTCAGGTTATAGATACAGCTCAGATAGCTCAGACAGAGGTTACAGTGAAAGATGCCTTAGCCACTCAGGGATAGGTGATGGTGACCATGATGGCCTCGATTCCCTTGAAAGAGCATCGATCCCCTAGATCTTCTCCTCGAGGAGATGAGGAGAGTACCTCTTGAGACATTTTATTTTATATTACATGTATTATGACATTATTGACTATTGAGCCTATGAGCTCCATTTTTGGGATATCTCTTTGACTCTATCCTATGACATTGATTTTTGAGATTATATATATATGCGATACATTTTTGATGTGGCCCATTTTCTTTATGTTATGTGATAATGATGATTCAAATGACATGTTGTGATTATGCGGCTATAATACCTATGCGATGTTTATGTTATATGTATGTCTATGCCATGGATGCATTTATGATGAAATGTTATGTTCTATTTATAACTATATGCTACAATGATACCATGGATGATACTGATGCTAATAATATTTATGTTTTTATTTGTTTTCATTTCCTACCCATGATTATTGATGCAATAATTTGGATGACAATATTGTATATGGATTATATGACATGTGATTTGTGTGATGATATGCCATGATATGCTATGAAAATCTATGTATGTTATTAGGTTGTTTTATTCAATTTGGATCTAATCTAATGCAAATTTCTAATATAATGCAATGTCTATATGATTATGTATGTGAATGTATTTTTGTATGTCACAAGATATTAACAAGAGACAGAAGAAAGATGAGACGACCAGAGAGAAGGAGATGGATGTTAGTAAGATGAAAAATCTTTCAACACATTTCCATAGGACTACCAATTGTTGCTCTTAATCATCATTGGGCAGATTATCGTGATGACAAACAAACACTATAATATGACGTAAATCAAGGTGTGCAAGGTCATACCATCGCTTGACATAAACAGTCACAAAGAAGGATGATCATGACTCATACTAAAATCATATTTTCCCCAATCTTTTTTTCATAACCAACCACAAACAGTAAAGACAAGAAAGACAAGTCATGAAACTTCATTGTGCCTCTAAATCCTATTATTAGGACATCCTCGAGGAACTAACAACATGAATATCAAAATACACAATAAACATCATAAAATTAAATGCCATGTGCTTGCCAAGTGTCTGGATATCAAAATGTCAAGTTTGTCAAAAATGTTTGAATGTCTTGGTGTCAAAGTGCTAGAGTTGATGTCAAGTTGCCAGATTAGAGTCAAGTTTAGGAAGGACACATCCTAAATGATGCCGAGATGTCAGATTCAGAAAGGACACATTCTAAATGTTATCGATGCCAGAGTGATACCAAATTTGAGAAGGACACATCCCGAACAATGTCGATGTCAAGATGTCAAATTTATGTCAAGTTCAAGAAGGACACATCCTAAATGATGTCGATGTTGAGATGCCGAATTGATGTCAATTTTAGGAAGGACACATCCCAAATTATGTCAATATCAGGATGTCAAATTAATGCCATGTTCGCAAAGGAAACATCTCGAACGATGTTGATGTCATGATGTCGAATTTAGGAAGGACACATCTTGAATAACGTTGATACCAAAATGCCAAGTTGATGTCAAGATTCGTGAAGGACACATCCTGAATGATGTTGATGCTAGATTCAAAAAGGACACATCCTAAATAATGTCAATGTCAAGAGGAACATAACTTGAATGTTGTGAGAATCCTCAAAATGCCAGATGATTATGGTGATATCTAAGGACACATCCTAGGAAATGAATAAGTGATGGGGCTACCCTACAAAAGGACACATCTAAAGAGTAAGCAAGATTTGACTAGTTTGACTAAGGTTGATTGAGTTTGATTGATTTTGATATACCAAGATGATTGTCATGCTTGATTGAAAGATTGTAGAAGTTTTCTTGGGTAGATTGTACGTTTGAATTTGGACAAAGACCATGATAAATTTAAAGACTATTTCATGTGTGTGAGAAAATTGTACAATGAACCTTAATGGACTGACCTAGTGTGGCCTCAGGGGCTCATCAACAAATGGCCTTGCCTACGTCATACACTCAGAGACCTCATAGTTCGACATGACCAATGACTTTGTCTTGTTGACCAAAGATTGAGTCATGATTTATTTTGACAAACCTAATAGGATTGACCTAATGTCTCGGGGGCTTGAAGATGAGCCTTGCCTACATAGCAAATGTGCAGAGACAATGTAGTTCGACAATGGAAAGGCTAATCAAGACTTGAATTGACGTGACTGTGTTGACTAACATGACTATTTTTTGGAATTTTTGTGTTTTCTTATGACGTTTTTCAATTTTTACATATTCTTTAAGGACATTTTTTTATTTTTTAGGTCTTTTATTAGGACATTTTTTTATTTTTTGGGTCTTTTTTAAGGACATTTTCTTATTATTAGGTCTTTTTTCAAGATATTTTTCAATTTTTAGGTCTTTTTTAAGAGATTTTATGATTTTTAGGTCTTTTTTAGGACATTTTATGATTTTAAGGTCTTTTTTAAGGACATTTTATAATTTTTAGGTTTTTTTTAGGACATTTTCTGATTTTTAGGTCTTTTTTAAGACATTTTCTAATTTTTAGGTATTTTTTTAGGATATTTTATGATTTTTAGGATCACATGTGGTACCCACTGCAGTCTCATGATAAATTTTTTCCCCTAGTCAAGTTGAGAATGAGCCAGGAAAAATGGAATGGAAAGAAAAGGTATGACTAGCATGGATAGTGGACAGTATGCAAGACTTGATTTCAACCATTGTTAGCCATGGATGAAAATGTCATGATGTTAGGGTGAAGTGTTCTCACGAATGTTGGAAAAGAGTATGTTTATTAGGGACAAAGGTAGATAGAGTCATAGTAGATAGCACAACAATGATTGACTACATATGGCAACTTTTTGCTAGGTTTTCACCATGGTACTTATCCAAAGTACCTATTTACTAGGTCTTCACTATTGGATGAATTATTTCTCTTTATTTTTGTCATTTTATTAATCATTCTTTTATTTTTTTGGTGTCACCAGGACACCTGTTTTCTAGGTTTTCATCAAGGTGACAATTTTTTGTATTTTTCAATTTTTTTTTTTGTATTTTTAACTAGTTTTTAGGTAGGCTTTCTGATGCTATGCATAGAATTTGTGAAAATGTAAACTGTTGATTAGCTTCGTCAACTATTCACCTTCAGGAGTAGCTGACTAATATTCTCCAGAACCAAATGATGCTATGATGATGCAAGGGCCCAACCAACTAGGCTCAAATTTTCCTGGCTTCTCCCTATGTGACCAATTCTTAGGATTCTACATGACAAGTAGGTCACCAATGTCAAACTTCTAAGTCATCAACCTTTTGTTATAACTTCTGCTAAGATGATTTTGGTATGCTTGTAAATGATTCAACGCATTGTGTCTGTGTTCATCTAGCATTTGTAACTCATGCATTCTTGACTATCTGTACTCTTCATCAGTGATGAGGCCTTTCATGGAGACTCACAAAGATGGAATTTTGACCTCTATAGGCAAGATGGCTTCAGCTCCAAAGACAAGGGTGAAAGGAGTGGCACCAGTAGGGGCATGGATGCTCGTGCGGTATGCACACAAAACAGGGTTGAGTTTTATGTGCCAGTCACAACCAGCATCATTGACGGTCTTGTTGAGAAGTTTGATAATGGTTTTATTAGATGCCTTAGCTTTACCATTTCCCTATGGTTAATAAGGCATGGAAAAGTGGTGGCTGATATGGAAATGTTGACATAGTTCATAGACCTCTTGATTTTTCAAGGGATGACCATTATCCATGATGATGGATTGTGGAATTTCATACTGACAAATGATATAATTGAGGATGAATTTGGAGATTTGTTTTCCTATAATGTAAGTGAGTGGAATGGCTTCGATCCACTTAGTAAAATACTTAGTGGTGGTGATAATGAATTTGTGTCCATTAGAGGATGTAGGGTGAATCTTTCCCACGAGATCAAGTACCCATTGTTTGAAAGGCTAGGAAGAAGTGATCGGCCTCAACTCTTGTGTTGGAGCATGAATTAAATCATTGTGAATATGGAATTGGAGACACGTTCTTAAAAATTCCAGTGCATCCTTTTCTAGTGTCGACCAATAGTACCCAAGTCTCGTAATCTTTTTAGCTAAGGTCGGGCCACTCGAATGGGACCCACATATACCCTCATGCAATTCCCGTAAGGTCATTTTTGCTTCATTAGTGTCAAGAAAATAGAGAAGGGTATTGTCGAAGCTATGATGATAAAGGGTGTTGCTGATGATGGTATAACATGCAACTTTGTGGATAAAGGACTTTCTTTGGTTAATGGAAAGGTTTTGGGGAAGGATTTTTGAACGAAGGTAGTCAAAAATGTCCTTATACTAGGGGAAATTGGAACCAACAAGCTCATAGACCATTTCTGATTTAGGGACGTCATAAGCGGGAACCAAAAACTATTCGACCAAAAACTCAAATTATGGGACATTGCTGGGAATATCAAGAAAAGATCCAATTGTTACCATAGCGTTAGTAGCCTTCTTCTATGTTCTTGGAATTAATTCAAAGGATAGCCTATAAAAATATGTCAGAAAACTGTCAACCATCCATTTATAAGGCATTAGCTTCTCATCTTTGGTTTCATACTCATCATTGACTTGGTTTATAACTAACTAAGAATCATCGAGGACCTGTCGATTCCCGATTTTCTACTTGATAGCCATTCAGAGTCATGTAATTAGTGTTTCATACTCTACCATGTTATTAGTGCATAGAAATGCGATGCATAATGACTTTGGGATGGAATATCCTTGTGGAGTAATGAATAGTATTCCTGCTTCTGAGCCATGATTAGTATGAGATCCATCAAAGTATAATTGCCAAGGCTATTGGGGCTTCGTATGAAATATGGACTCATATGAAAAGTATGTTGTAAGAGAATGATTATCTGGTATTGGTGCATCTGTGAGCTGGTCTGTTATTACTTTTCCTTTGATGGATTTTCACTCGACATATTGAATATCATATTCAATGAGGACTGTGACCCATTTTTCTAAACGTCTTGTCAATGTTACTTGACTCAAGAGGTACTTCAAGGGATCGATCTTGGCTACCAAGTATGTCTTATTGTTTAACATGTAATGCCTTAATTTTTGGGCTATGAATACAACTTCCAAACAAGCACGTTCCATGGGTGTGTAATTTAACTCATACCCCACCAATGTTTGACTGATATAATATATGGCTCTTTCTTTTTCTTCATAGTCATTTTGTGCTAGTAATGCCCCCAGTGCTGAAGTAGTTGTAGAGATGTACATAATTAATGGCCTTCCTTGGATAGGAGGAATGAGAACTAGAGGTGACAATAAGTATTGTTTGATCTGGTTGAATGATTCCTTGCATTTATCTATCCACACAAAGGCAATCTCTTTGCATAGAAGATAATGGAATGGTTGGAACTTATCTGGGAGTTGAGCAATGAACGATCTGATAGATAGAAGCCTACCTTGTAGCATTCTTAGGTCACTAATTCCCTTAGGAGGAGGCATATCCAATATAGCTCTGACTTTAACGGGGTCAACGACAATGCCTCGATGAGAGACTATGTACCCCAACAACTTTCTCGATGTTACACCAAAAACACACTTTTTTCCGGTTCAACCAGACCTTATACTCTTCCAACCTCCAGAAACTTTGTCTAACATTGAAAGATGGTATTTTCTTGTCAATGAATTTGCTAGAAGGTTATCCACATAGTCCTCCATTAATGTGTACATCATGTCGTGGAATATTGTTGTCATTGCTCTTTGGTATGTAGCGCCTACATTTTTAAGACCAAACAACATTATAGTCCAACAGTATGTACCCCAAGGGCATGTGAAAGCAATTTTGTGTTGGTATTCAGGGGCAATATGAATCTAATTATAACCAGAAAAACCATCCATAAGAGACAAAATCTCATATCTAGCTATAAGTTCCACAATGATGTCAATGTTTGACAGAGGGAAATCATCTTTAGGGCATGCTTTATTGAGATCTCAAAAGTCTGTGCAAATGAAAATCTATCCAATATTCATGGTGATAAGGACGAGGTTGGATATCCATTCTGTATAGTCAATTGACCTGACAAAACCTACATCCAACAACTTTTTGAGTTCATCTTTAACCACAATGCAACTTGCGGGTGCATTTTTCTTAGCTTTTGTTTTACTGGCTTGGGATTTGGAAATAATGGCAAGTGATGTAATACTAACTTAGGATCTAATCCCGACATGTTGGAATAAGATCATGCAAAGTTTATCTTGCATTTTGAGAAGAAATTTTAAAGTTTTGGCTCTTCAGCTTCTGTCAATGATGTCACAAAGAGAACCATTTTGGGTTCCTCCATAGCAGCTATATTAACTGTTATGGTGTCCTAGACAAGCATTGCTGAATTTTCTTTGTCTATGGGGAGAAAATCTAGTCCTCCACCCTTGGGTGCCTCAAGGAGGTTTTCACCCTTGGATACGTCCTTTATTTTTACTATTTTTTCGTTAGAAGGTGCCTTTCGATTTTCACCTAGAGAAGTGTCATTTTTTGTTTTATTTTTCTTTTTAATTTTGCTCCTAGAGGATGGCACAGTCTCCCCAAAATAAGCAGCACAATCCAAGTCAATGGAAAATCTAGCTTTGTGATCCCCATTTGGAATGCCCACACGTAGCCCCAGAAATTTTGCTAGAACCTCATCATTTTGAAAATTATCCATTACCGATGGGCCTTGTTGGTTCCAGTCAATTAGGTCAAGGTAAACTAAGGATATTTCATCATCATCATTTGCAAATTGAGGAGATGACACGGAGAGCAAGTAAATGGACACCGAGATATTAAAAATGAAGTTGTCATCATTTGTGTCTATGTCAGATTCTATCTAGTTTTCTCCTTTGCTTGTTTCATACTCACCAGTGAAGTAAGGGACAAAGAGAGTAGCATCAGGGTCAAGCTAAATAGTGGAAAGTGATGGTTTAGGTGATTTCACATGATGGTCATCAATTTGGGATGACTGGACAGGTATGTTAGGGCTAGGATGAATGTGAATAGAATATGATCTAGACTTGGCATCATTTGGTGTTGTATCGATCTTAAACCTTTTCCAGAATCATTCTTCAAATGTAGGCTCACCAGGTTTAAGGAATAATTTGTCAAGGCAACAATCACTTAAGGATCACTGAGAGCCAAATTCCTATTTGTGAGAGTTGGTTTCAGAGGAGGTGTCCTCAATTTTCTCAAGACAGTCTGAAGCATACACTAACTCACATGGAAGCACAATGGTACTTGGATCACCAGATTCTCATGGACCTAACCCTAACCCAAGATGTTTTGGTCTTTCTGAAACTTATAATGGCTCACACCTTCTATTTTTATCCATGCCAAGACCACTTTTTCCATCATAGCCTTTTTCTTTTATCATGTTGTATCCTTTTCCATATATTACTACTGGAAAGGGAGTCAAGTCTTGTGGTTCTTTATAAATCCAGGATAGTATATCATCTGTGTCCTTTTGACTCATTTTTCCCCACTTTATGAAAATTGTATTTGGAGGAACCCTAAAAATTTCTTGGTTATACAATTGGCCATATTCAGCTTGTACTCTCCACATCCTTGGTCCTGAATTTGAAAGCTCGGTTCGATGCTTTGGGTGAAAACTGAAGTGGTAGGTGTTATGGGGGTGGTCCTGGTGGTTGAAGGAGCAGAAGTGGATGCGGTGGATGAAGAGGCAGAAGGCTTCACGAGTGCTAATGGGTCAATGAATTTGGAAGACAAAGATGTCGAAGCTTCCCTATTGATAGGCATTTGATGCTCCGAGACACCTCGTAAGTTGGTACAATATTGGAACGGATCAGGGTCTTTGTATATAGTAATCTCAGTTCCTTCAAAAGGAAACTTCAAACATCGGTGATATGTGGAGGGTACGACTTTCAGTGCATGGATCTAAGGTCAACCAAGTAAAATGTTGTATGGTAGGTCCAAATCTAGAACTTGACAAGTGGTTTTGATAATGTCTGGCCCGATTTGAATTGGGAGTGTAATTATGCCCCAAGAGGAACCTTAGACTTCATCATCATATTCCTTCATAACAATGCTTCTTGTGGCGTCTATGCAAGCATTAGAAAAGCCTAGTTCCTTGACCAATTTTAAGGAACATATATGCAGTGCCACTCTGCCATCTACTAGGACTCATCTAACCTTATGTTTATGGATAAAAACTTTGATATAAAGGAAATCATTAGGATGATGAATAGTCTTGGTCAGAAAATGTGATATGGTGGGGAGTCATGAGATATTCTACCATGGCTTCGAATTAGCTGACATCAATATCTTGGGGAACAAATGATTCTTGCAATGTTTTATCTCAGATGGCCTTATGGGTAGGTGAGATGTGTAACAACTCAAGGATACAAATTTGAGTTAGTGTTTTTCCAAGCTGGTCAATAAGATTGAAGTTTCCTTTAGGTTGGGATTGCTTGTTTATTGAATGCGATTGCAACTATGAAGTGGATGGGCCAACTATTGTTACCTTTGGTTGTCTAGGGGGAGGAGGGCCAACGATGGTGACCTTTCCACATTGGGTGGTGATATTGCATTTAGGCGCCTTTCTGATGACGACTGTGTAGACATATTCATCAATTGTTCTAATGTGATGTATGATAGGTCCTCCAAAATAGTCATATCCAATACGGGCATAGTTGGCTCGACTATTGTTATTTGTATTTGACGTAGAAGGGTTTCCAGAACCATGATCCTATAGTGGATTCTTGTGTATTGTATGATCCACATTAGAAGCAAACTATGGTCCACCGACTTTAATGATATGCTTTTCAATAAGGTCTTGTACTAGATTTTTCAATTTTTTACAATAAGAGGTTTTATGTCCTTTTATTTGGTGATAGTCACAAAATGTGTTATCATCACACCAAGATGGTTTAAACTGCCCAAGGTCATATAGTTTGGGGTCCTCAAGTGTGATGACACTATTCTGAAGGAATTTCCTGATAACTTCTTCAGTAGGCTCACCCAAGGGAGTGTATGTACATCCTCTAGGGAATTGTTTGGGTTGTCTAGGTTGCCTTTGAATTTGATTATTTTGATTGCCTTGGTTACTCTAATTTTTTTGGATAGTATTAGCAGCATAGGTCTGTGTCATAATTTGTGTATTTTTTGGTTGTGTCCCTTTTAGGGTAATGATAGGACTCATAGCATTGATGGCCTTAGCATCGACTACACCATCGTTGGTGACATGTTTGTTCTTAACCCAAAATTTATTTTTGTCAGTAGAAGGGGGGTTCGCATTTGTGTTTTTGGGACTGTATTTTAGTCTTCCCTCAGCAATGATGGCTTGCTAAACTTGGACACCCCATTCAACTAGTTCCATAAAATTTGTGCAACAATGAACATGCAAGCCATTTTTTAGTGGGACCAATAATGTATGTACGAACATGTCAACTTTTCCCTTTTCAAATATGTCTATATGATAGCAACTCGCTAGGCCCCTCCATTTTTGAAAGAATGGTAAAAATGTTTCACCCAAATCTTCTTGTGTGAGTTGTAATAGGTTGGTAATGGAGGTTTCTGTGTCAATGTTGTATGTGAAATTTTTCATGAATTTTTCAGCAAGTTCTTTCCATGACTGTATTCTAGGTTGTAGTGTATAGAACCATTCTAGGGCTGGTCTTGCAAGAATTTTAGGAAACAATCACATTAGATATGTGTGCTCATGGGAAATATCCACACAACTTGTTACGAATTCTCTAATGTGGTCAAGTGGATTTGTTTTACCCTTGTATTTGTTGAAGTTTGGGGCCACATAACCATGTGGAAATGGTGGCATGTACAAAGTTGTATTAAAAGGATATGGGCATAAGTTGTATAGAATTTGTGTCTTCTTGTTAGAGGTTTTCATATTTTCCATCTATTTTTGAAGGTCATCCACTCTTGCTAGCAAGGCATGTATAATGGGATCATTGATTGCTTGAAAGTAAGGTATGTTCTAATTAGGTATTTGCTGATATTGCTAGTTGTGAGAGGGAATTTGTTATTGAGTATGAATCTAGGACGAGTATGTGGGGATATGTGATCCAACCATGTTTGCTTTTATTTGAGTTATATGAAATCCCTAACTCATTTGATTGCCAAAATTACACATTTTTTGCGTCATTTGATTTCCTTTTCCTTGTTGAAAAAAATGTTTGTGTAGCATGTTGGTGTTTTTTCCTTGGGAGTGTCCATGTGGTACATTGATATTTTGTCCTAGTCCATGTGGGATGTTCATATTTTGTCCTTGTCCATGTGGGAAGTTTAATTGTGATTATGTATTAATGTTGTGTTGAGGGCCTTGAATGAAGACTCATCGTGGGTTTCCTCCAAAGGGATTAAATGAGATTCCACCATAAGGATGTGATGAATATGCCCCCATTGTCATAGACAAAGATCGCAACACAGGGTTTGTGGGATTTTCTCCTATTGATGTGGACCCAATGGTTATTCCTACTGATTATGATGATGATGTGGACATTGTAGGTATGGACATAAAAGATGCCCCTCTAATAGATGTTGTATTAGTTGAGGTGGAGTTGTTTTGACTTGTGGTGCCACTAGATGTCACATTAATGGTGTTAATAGCAACTTGTGTGGTGACCACAATGTTATTTCTATTGGAGGCATTGTTCGTGTTTTGTAGAGATGTCATGGTTTGTGTCACGTTGTCTAGAGAAGAAGGTTGTATGGCATTAATTTTAAATACTTTTTGTATTTTCTCTGCTTGGTCTAAAAGCATAGCAAGGTATCTGCCAAGATCGCTCAAGACCAAGTCTTCTACAAATGAAGCTATGTCAGGATTTTGAGTGGTAGCGTCTAAATACTCAACTAGTACTTGTCCATTTTGGTCTCTCTGTATGAATTGTTCAAAAAGTGGATTTTGAAAGGAAGTTGACATGCTCATGGATGATCGTACGTTCAAATTGCCAAATAGGTCATCATAAATCCAGTCATTGGGATTAGTGTTGGTGTTGGTGTTGTCAAAGTCTTGTCCAAAATCTTCCATTTGTCTTTTCTTTCTTTGAAGTATTATTTCCACCATCAAGGAAATTGCTCAAATGAAGATGATGACAATGCAAGTATGACACTAGTCTATGTTTTTTTTCTTTTTGTGTGATAAAGGTTGACGATGTGAAGAGATAAGTATGCTAAAATGCAAACTAACAATTAGGATGTCAATGTTGACTAGGACAATGATAATGTCAATTGAAAAAAATGGCATAGTGCAAAATGAGGACTAATGAGGTAACTAATGCAAGGTCTAGGTTCAAAATGACGAATAGGATGAACAATATTTTTGGATTTATTTTAGGAATAAAGTGTGCAAGGTAGGAACAAAAATGAATGCAATTTGAAGACAAGAGTACCTAAGCACTCTAAACTTAAACTTTGTTTTCAATTTTAGTTAACAAAGGACTTGTTGAAAATGACAAAGTGAGAAGGTCAAGATGACTAGTGAGTTTTCCTAACTAGACTATTGAGTTGGAAATCATCACAAAAGGGACAACGACTAAAAATAGAAATGAATGATGAAGTCCAAGATAACCTAGTTTTGAAAGCAATCATTTTGCAAATTGTGATAAGGTTAGCCTAATCCAAAGTATGCAAAAATGAAAACCTAAGGTCAAGCTAATGCTAAAAATAATGATTATGAACCTCAAATTAAAATTTCAAAGATTAAGCCTATAGTAAAAAATGCAGACTAGTGGTTGAATGATGAAAATTTTGAGCAATTTCAAGGCTGGTTTCTAATAGAGACCTCTTGGAAAGAAAAAAATGTTTCACAGTGGGCTAAGACTTCTTGGACTCAAATTTTGGTTTGTATCAAAGATTTCGTGTGTATCAGGTGAATGCGTTGTTTTAGGCAGCAAATACGTCATAGTATGGCAAATGTGTTTTAATGTAGGAAAATGTGGTTTTGTAGATAACAATTGTGGAATAGGTTTGCAAATGTATCATAACACAAGCATATGCGGTGTTTATAGAAGAAAATGTGGTTTATCAGAGTGATTGCATCTCAGGAATTGTCAAATGCATTTCAGTTCAACAAATGTGTTTCAACAGTTGCATCACAGGTTGCAAAATTTTTAGTTTTCTGATGTTTTGAGGGAAAAAAAAATGATTTGTCAAAGGTCAATGTGTGTGTCTAGATTTATGAATGTTGTGAATACTATTTGAGACTCCAAAAAACACTTGACAAGCACAATGTTTTAGTGTAAGCAAACACATGTAAGAAAAGCACGATCCTAATAGGCCAAGGGTTTGTATACTTGGTATAGCCCACCGACATACCCCAGATTGGTGTTGAACACTTATCCTTCTTGAGAGCGGATAGCTTAGAATTTTGGTGGCATAGGCTCCCTTCTTTGCATGCACTTCTACGGGCTCACCAACTTCAGATTCCTCGGTATTCACTTCCTAGGAACTGCAATCTCTACTCAAGGGAGTCAATAGTGAGTATCTTCAAGCATGATACTATACCCTATACTATACCAAGAAATGGATGAAAATGGTTGGCTTCTAAAACAATAGGTGTCTAGTAAGGGCATCCATTCGAGTGGCCACACATGGGGCAAGAGATTAATCACCCATTAGGTGGCACTCCATCCTAGAGAGGTTACGCTCAATAGGGTTTATGGGAGTACTACTTTGTTTGTGTGACACACCCACACTGATGGTACTTAAACTTTCCTCAAGCACCCATTTTATATGCCAGATGGATGTGGCTTGGCTTTAACCTTTTACCAGTCAGGTTGTCCCTTAAGGTGAGTACTTTTCCCCTTAAGGTAGACCCATTTCTAGAAATAATAACCATTTCTCTTACACCCAAGATCACCTGAAAGCATAAGGGGAGAGGATACTTTGATTATTAAGTCTTAAGGGTTACAAAAAAATAAAGTGGGTCTAGTTTTCTAATCACCTACCACTTTGAAGCACAGTAAAACACTTGTAAACATAAGTTCATTTTAATGCACCAATGGAAGTATTCCTAGACTAAAAGTCATAGATAGATAGTTTGAAATATTAGTCTTCAACAAACGTAGCTACAAAACCACACGTCAGTAGTTTTGATAATCATCTTCAAGTCATGAGAGCTGCAAACCCACACATTAGTAGTTTCAGTAAATGCCTTTGACCCACAAGAATACTAATGCCAAATGTTGCAACCAGACATTAGCAACCAGAAAATCCTATTCTAGAGAATGCAAAAGTAGCAACAAATTGAAAAAGTAAAAATGCAAAAATCTAGAAGAAAAAAATTGAATACAAAAACTCACCAAGTGAATGCATTACGACAGAGCAAATGCTTCACAATAGTTATTTTAGGGTTTACCAGCTGAATGCGTTATACTACAAAATAATGCATCAGAATCCTGTAAATGCTTCAGAATAATTGTCAAATGCATCACAGGAGGTCACGAATGTGGTTTGATGATGCAAATACATCATTTGTTTTTTTGAATGCTTCACGACGCAGCAAATACGCTGCAAAAACCTTCAAATGCAGCGTTCCTAAAACTGTAGCTACAAAAATAGAGATAGAAAGTCATACGAAAACAACAAAAATGCACTAGAAGTCATTGGGTTCACCAAATGTATCTCTATAAATTTTATGGGTTAATAGATTATCAGCAGTAAACCAAAAATCCAAAGAAGTAATAAAGTGCAAAGGAGAAAACATGAAAATAAATTAAACAAAGTTACCACAAATCTTCAATCTCCATGGCTGACCTCCATTACACCTTCTAGCTTGCTACAAATAATGATTTTCCCTCATATTTATGCAAGCAATCTAAGACTATGCCATGTCCTCCACAAGTGTTGAAGGATTTTTGCAAAATGATTCCATGAAATCCTAAGTATGACTCAGAAATATGTAGAAGATGGTTGAAAATGACTAAAAACAAATCCAAGAAATTCACGTGAATGCTTCGGGAGAGGACCAAAATGAATTCAAAATTTCCATTTTATAAGAAAAGGCAATTTTGAATGAATGGATGAGATTAAAAGTCGAATTGAGGGACATGATTGCAAATTGAGATAAGGACAAAATGGCTAAAAAAAGTCTGGAGAATCAAATTATTAACGGTCATTTGACTTTTGAATGGAAATGGCATCTTTTGAATTAAAAATCATTTTAATTGAAAAGTGGAGAATCATGTGACAGTAGGCAATAAATACCCATTTTCTGCCAAAATAAGAAATTTTGACTATTTTTAAATAAGTAATTTTTTATTTAAAATGAGGAAAGTGACATGTGGCAATAATTAAATAAATTAAAGAATTTATTTAATTAGAAGAGGAATATGTAAATTATTGAAGCATTTAAATCAATAAACAAGATTTATTTATTTAAATAATCTAGAAGAATTAGTGGACATAAATAATTAAATAAATTAAGAAATATATTTAATTATAGGGAGACATTAGATAATTTGTGACACATTTAAATGAATAAATAAAACTTATTTATTTAAATAATCAGGAAGAATAAAGAGACATGAATTAATTAAATAATTACAAAATATTTAATTAATAAATGAAAATGGACCGAATAACATAATTAAATATTTTAATTATGCTAGGACGAATGTGGTGAAAAAAAGAGCTTGTAGACCTAGGTCAATTTTTAGTGTCTACAACAACAGTGTTTAATTTCAACCTATAATGCCAAATCCAAACATCATCCCAAATCAGAATATTATCCAAAATCAATTTGTCCATGATCCCATGCAAACACCGCAACTATACATTCGAAATCTACTTGAATAAAAAATAAATCAACTATATCATGGGAGTCAAGATCAAAATCAAGACCAAACTTTGCTAGATCAAATTGCTTCACTTGCCAAAGTAATTGAAGCATTGCAACAAGAGACATCTTCACCCAAAAATCAATACACTCCTCCATTGGTTGAACCATGTCAGCAAAGCATTAAGTTGTGTCCACAACCACATCAAGAAGAATATCTCCAATATCAAGAGTTTGGACATTAAGATCAATGCCATCAACAACAAACTCAACCTCCATGTCTTGAAGATCAATCAACACATCTCAAAGACTAGTCATCACATCTCCAAGATCAATCATGACAAGAATCATCTCAATGAGCACAAATATCATAGGGAAACAAACAAAAATACACACCACTTGGGAAACCAATCAAATCGGTCATGCAATAGTTGGTGAAAGAAAATATCATCAAAATCCCCATCTATGAAAACTATCAATAGCCCCTAGTGAAACCACCATGGTACAATAAGAATCACCTTTGTGATTTTCACAAAATAAAGGGACACACAACATCCAATTGTATTCGACTCAAAAATCTCATCCAAGACCTTATTGATCAAAATATAATCACTATTGGGGACAATGATCAGGATTCAACCACTGGTGATAGCATTGACAATCTCTCCACCACAATTGGTGAAAACAATGATCAAAATCTATCAATCAATGAGCATATTTAAGATTTTTCTACCTCATCTGAAGGTCAAACCAACATATATCAAGAGTCACTTTTTGATCATGATCAAAATCCACCAACAATACCCAACAATGATCCAGTTCATGAAATTTCAACATCAATTGACCCTATGATTGAAGAAATTGACAATCTCTCTACCACAATAGTTGAGAACAATGATCAAGACCTACCCATCAATGAGCACATCGAAGATGTTTCCACCTCATCTGATGACCAATTCACCATACATCAAGAGCCACTTTTTAGTGATCTATTTCAAGGAGTGTTAGAATTATTTGATCCCATTAACATAATCTATGATCCATCGACCAATGATCATATTGAAAATGTATCTACATCACCTAATAAGTAGAGAGCATATCTCAAGAATTTATTCCAAAACATGATCAACATCTTTCACAAAAGTCTAGCAATGGTCCTTTCCAATACATGGTGACACCCTTTGACCTCATGGTTATAGATACTGAAGGGATCCTCAACTCAACATCTACCCTAAGTCCACCCAAAGATTAAGAGGATATTGAGTGACTTCCTGTGACTAATGGCGACATCCAAGAATCCTTTATAAGCAATCCATCCTTTGACACTGACCCATGTCAAGAACTTGATCCAAAGCATGCCAACAACAATCCCAAAATTAATCAAGATCAAGAATTCCTATCTCCAAGATACTACAATGATCTAATGGATACTCTCCTATCTATACAAGATGATCATATCCACATAACACTTACTCCTCCATCTACCCATGAGATTCTTTTTGTGGATGGACATGTAGATGATCTTCATTCAGAACAGGATTCCTTTACTCTTGATATTATTACACTAAAAGAGCAGGTTATTGATTCCTACAGTCAAACAAAGTTTTCAACATTAGGATCAGATATATCCCAAATTTAGACTAAGGACATCATGTATAAGGATATCCAACATTATCCACTCAAGGAAAGAAATTAGACAGAACAGGATATTCTAAAGTCAGCAGAGCAGCAAATTCCAATTACATCATCTATCATGGTCATTTATCATAGAATGTATTCTAAACAACAGCTCTCAAAATAGGCAAAATCAAAGCATGAAGGTGCTACTACCAACATACTGGGGGAAACTATGTCTAAAGAAAACATCAACATAGGGAGCACAAAGATTCCTTATGATGAAACCGATGCCAATACTACAACCAGCCACCTCATGAATCTTCATCCACCCATCATAGCATCCACGAATTGGGACCAACATCAAAAGAAAAAATTGAATCAAAACACAAAGAATGTTATCAAAGAAAAAGAAGCTAAGAAGTAGATCAGACAAATCAAATACATATGGGTACCAAAAAATACAAAGAAAGATTATCCCTATCAAACTCCATTAGTCAAAGAAACTATGGGGAAAAATCAAAAGGGGAAATGTATCCATCAAAGATGTCCACAAAAGAAAAAGTAGGCTTCTCATGCAACGTATAAAGTGTTAATAATTGGAAGCTTCAGGTTTGTCCTTCCAGCCACGAATGAAGACATAAGTTAATCGGCTATTTATTATATGAGATATTTAATGTGAAGGGACACTTCACTTGGCAACAATGTAATTCCTAAAAGGGATGACCTCCCTTTTATTTAATATATTTTAATTATAATATTGTTCTCTACCTTGGCCGACTTTGTACATGAAGAGGTGCGACCTCTCTCTCATTGTGTATGTATACAAATTCATTTCCATTCCTTCTATCATCAAGCAAGTTCGTATCTTTCCTTCATTCAAATGCAGATTTTCTCCAAGAGCAGATTGCGAATTTCTGTAAGTGCAGATTTAGGTAAAAAGGGAGGGCAGATTATTATCTGTTGTGTATCTAAAGTTGATGCTGAATATTGGCCTTGTGATTGGCCCCATTGTAAAGAGATTTGTTGCCATTATTTATATAAGAGAAGATATTTGTTGCTGGGTTTTTCTCCCTCAAGAGGAGGGTTTTCCCAGGGTATCTGTTGTGTTATTGTGTCTGATTTGAATTAATTTTCTATGCATTAATCTGATCATAAAATTTAACATAAAGTATATCAAGTAGTTGGTCCTAATTCCACACACACTTTTGTATCCACCCACCATTGCTCATCTTCCCAAGTTTGGAGAGTCAAAGGTTCTAAACTATCAACCAATCTATCTTGTATTCCTAAAGACACTTCATCCACTCCTCCATGCATGATATCCAATTCTCACATTGACCATGTATTGGTAGCCACCCTTCAACATAAGGATTTAGAAGAGACTTTATCGTGATGTGTGCACAAAGACAAAGTTAACTCCGGTATCAACAAGGTCGATCAAGAATCTCAAAAGTTGTATTCAAGCGCACATATCTTGGCAAAGCAACTTCTTCAAGTAGGATATCGATGGAAAATTATGATAGAAGCATCTATTTCAGCACCACGACGTGGTTCAACAAGAGCTTAAAATCTTTCAAAAATATAAAAAAATAAAAAAATATGAAAATCCAAAATAATTAGAAAAAAGGATTAAAAAAGTAGTAAAGAAAAAAATCATCCTCTAGTGAAAACCACATGGTCAATGCTTTGGACAAGTACCATGATGAAAAACTGGCAAACAGGCATCATGTGTAGAATCAAGCATCTGCATGCACTAACTCGGGTGAAAGAATCTTGACTCATCCATAATAAATCGAACATTCCATCCATGATCCCATTCATAATAAATCCATTCATCCATAAACCATTTATCTAATCCATTTCCATCCATCAACATCCATCTTCCAAAATTATCTTGATCTTGGGGAACTTTGGTGTACACTTTTCAGTTGCTTATGGTAAACATCTTGACATGAGTCATTTTCATTGATCCTATCCTATGCAACACTATCTGAGCCATGAAGCATTATCTCATGGAGCATTCCTCTATCTAAACCTATTATCTTATGACAAGATAATCCTTCACATCCTTTGCATGATTATCATATCCATTCGCCCACACACCTATTAGAGCATCCACCCATGGCCTTCCATACATTGCTAGACACTGGGGGAAGATATTTACATCTTGCTTTGGGAATAAATCTTGATCTATATCCTCCAACTTATGTGGTGATCTGAACATTGGAAAACATGAAATCAAATTGGTCAAACCACTTGTGAGCAAAATTCCAAATCACTAGCCCATGGCATATTTTGATGAGTAAATGTTCCTTATCAAGCTTCATCTTTCATTGAACATCAATCCAAATAATCACTATCAATTGCATCTAAATTGCACTTCAAATTTCACATCAAATCATTCAAACAACTTTTGTTCCAAACCAAGCTTCATCAATCCTGATCAAATTAAATCCAATCAATCCATCATCATCTTGGGATATCCTTCCCAATCCTTGTGTTGCTTAACACTATCCGTGCATTGTTGTGTATCCTCGACAATATTATCATCATCAATCCCTCATCATCTTGGGATATCCATCCTAATCCTTGTGTTGCTTAATACTATCCTTGCATTGTTGTGTATCCTCAAAAATGTTATCATCATCAATCCCTCATCATCTTGGGATATCCATCCTAATCCTCATGTTGCTTAACACTATCCTTGCACATAATTTGAAATCCAATCTGATCAATCTATCGATCTGATTCGATCCGATCAATCCATCAATCCAATCAATCAACTTTAGCTTGGTTTTCAACAAAATCCCAAATAGATCACTGATATCATCACACATATCCAAATTTTCAAAAACATAAAAAAATCCAAAAACATCCAAATCATATCAAAATCCAAAAACATTCATAAAAGTTAGAAAAACATCAAAAACATGCTATCTGAACTACATTGTCTCTGAGCTTAAACGTAGGCAAGGCTAATCTTTGATCAGCCAATGAGACACAAAATCCAAAAAAAAATCATAAAATCTCATAAAACCCCAAAACATTCAAAAAATCAAAAATCAAAACATTTGTAAAATCTTGAAAATACCAAAAATAGCCTCAATTACATTTTCAAAATACCAAAAACATCCAAATATTTGAAAAAATCCATCTATCTCATCTTGCTTTCACCCACAATAAACATCACTCATAATAAACAATCGTCATCTTCAACCTTTGGTAAAACAGTCAAAAACAAGTCTAGCAGATTGAAAGTGAAAACTCAAAACATCAAAATTTTAAGTCTAGGTCAATACGTAAACAAGTTGGTCAACTCTTTATGTCAATAGCCTATCACCCAATCATTCCCATATCAAATCATCTGATATTTTCATGTCCTAAGATGCATCCTTCCTACAATGGACATCAACATCACACATCACCATAGTTTAGTCTTGGCTAGCGATATGAACATTAGCTTGTTTGTTTACTTTATCTTTGTATTTTTATTTATCATATTGTGCTCATTCCAAGTACCTCTTGATGATATCTAAACAAAAGGATTTAGAGAGATAGGAATGGGGAAACAATCATTATCTTTTTGTCTATTGTGCTTGTTGGACGTTCTTGTAATATAACTTGGAAAATACTTGCTTTGTTAGATGCATCCTAGCAAAGTTTTCATATGTCAAGTGTGAACAACAATACTCTTATCTATTTATTGAGTCAAATTCCATCGCACTAGGTACAACACCATCCTGCTTCTTTATACCTCGATGCATCGTATCTATGTGTGTTATCAAACATAAGGTAAGTAGCCCTTTTAAGGTTCCAATTCCTGATAACAAAATCATCCATCTCTTATCATCATCATCTCTAATAAATTTGGCTTGTTGAATCCTCTTGTTATCATCTCATTTCTTCTTTTCCATGGTAACATCACGCTACGTTAGTTAATCATCATCACCAATGCATCCATCTTGCATCCACAAACAATCAGCATATTGCATATCATATCATATCATATAGGAAACACTGATCATCTCACATGCATGTTCATCATCGTAATATAGATTTGTTAGTCTAAGCATCTCATAAAACATACATGTGCATAAAATATCCATTGCATAATCATATAGGCATTATTGCATCATCCATCTCACATGCATTGCATCGTCATTTTAAGTTGTTTAGGATAATATAGATTGGTTATTCTAAGAATCTTGAAACAATCTCATTTACATCATTATCATAACCATCCATGTGTCCATCTTGAACCTCTTTGTCATGAGATCGACCCTCAAATTGAATATTTTCACTCAATCTCTCAAGGGGGCAATGTACCAGTATACTTCCTTCCACTGGGGCATATGAAAAAATTAGAAATTTTTTGAATTTTGATTGCGGCAAGTTTATTATTTGAACCAACACAACAAGTACATTGCTTAAAAGAGGGGAAAAATGTAGACATGCAAAATTGACATCATGCATCTAATTTGGATTCACTATTTCCATGTTGTCCTTAATCATCCCATTATCATCATTTTCCCTTGTTAATTAAATAAATAATCTTTTGTTTAATTAAATCCTTAGTCATACTCCTTAAATTAAATAAATCTATTTTATTTAATTATCTTCAAATGTTCCTCATTTAATTAAATAAATCAAATTTATTTAATTAAATTACTAGTGCATCAATTTCCTCCCATTTGATTTAAATAAATTCAAGTATCTAAGTCAAAAGTAAAAATCACCTAATCTTCACTTAAAATAATGAAACCATGATTAATGCTAATCCTAATCCTCTTTTCTCTAGATTTTGCAACTTGTGCTCATAAATCAATTTAGTTGATTTATTAATTCATCATTTTTATTCAAAATGGCATCTTTGAGGAAATATTCTTCCAATTTGAATTTTCCCTCCCATATGGCTTGTCCCTTCCAACATAGCATTAACTCCCCTCTTACATGTCCCCCACTTGACATTTAAGACTTTTCTTCTCCCTCCAACAAGCCATCTTTTAAATTTCAAATCTCCTCCTCTTTGGTACATTGACCAAGATGTGCATAACCTTCATCCTATCAAATCTTGACAAATGGAATCTTATGATTGGTTTGTCTTTTGTCCCACATTCTTCATATCTTGCATTTTTCTATCATTCTATTCTATAAATAAAGACCCTCTCTATTGATTTAATCCTCCACAAATCCAGAACTTCATGCAAAGTTACTCTCTTCACATTGAGGGCTAATTTTGTCCATTATCATAACATTTCATCTTCATCATTGGCTTGTCAAGGGTTAGGAAAGGGCAACTTTTCATATCAAAGTGGCATCAATCCAATATGGGATAGGTATACTTCATGTTTTTCTTTATATGCTTTAGTTATCTTGTTATTGGACTACATTTTAAAGCATGTTGGATTATCTCATACGGATGTTGAATATTTGCTTTGTTTTGGGGTATGTGCAGGATCATCATGGAAAAAATAGGCCCTTAAGTGGCAAAAAATTTAGAAAAATTAGAGTTAGGAAACTTGATGTAAAATTTTGAATAAGTTATCTATATTATTTAAAAAATATGTAAGAATATAATTTGTAGAAAATTGAATGTAGTTTCTAAACTACTAGGTTTATTTTAAAAAAAAATCTATTTGGTGAAAATTTGAAATTTCAATGCTTAAATTTCAAGGAAAAAATAAGGTGTCTGTCTAACCACCCTAACCACAATAAAATGATAATATTTTTTATAAGATTTTAGATCTATAAGTAGAGGAATCATGTCCCGATGTGATGCATATTTTTTTGTAATTTTTCCCAAGTAAATAATTAATTATGATTTTTTTATTACAACTTTTAAAAAATATAAAAACTCATACGTCTAACCACCTTAACTTGGTCAAAACTTTATGAAATTAAAATTTTATTTTTTTAATCCTATAGTATGCAAAGCATAGAATGTGATGCATTTTTTGGATTCAAAAAATGTGATACCATTTTAAAGCTATAGATGTTTTCAATTAGCCTATCAATTAGGACTTTAGTCGTAATTCAAATAGAAAATGAATAATAATTATTTATTAAATTCAAAGTAAAGTATAATTTATATTGGTGGAAAGTTGAGAATCTTCTTTAAAAACTATTTTTGTTTCATTAATTTTTGGTAAAAAAAGGTCATCAGCCACATACCCTACAAATACCCATCATATTGTCACTTTTTGGCCCATCATGATCTTGCACATACCCTTTGAAATACTAATCATCATATGGTGTGTGTTAGGATTCTAGCCATTTTCAAATTTTGATGTCCACGCCATCACCATATTGAAGATAGATTTAAGTAAATTAATGGTTCTTTGATATAATCAAACTGACCCAATATATATAGATTTACTCAATGTAAAGAATTAGTGCATTATCCTATGGTGACAAGGTCAAATTTATAACACACTGTAATGCAATAACTAAAGCATTCAATATTTATGGACCATGAAGGATTTTCCTTGCAAATTCATAACTCAGACTTTCCATACAAAACATACTTAAAGATCCTATGGATTAACTCATAAACCTGTGATTCCATTAAAGAATTTTAATCAGCTACTTGAATGGAAACAACAATGCAAACAATGTTGATACCCATTTCAAACTTTCAAAATGGAATTTCAATGAAATTAATGAGCTAAAGATAAAAAATTGGGCCCTTCAAAGTAAATTGGAAGAGTTGGGAGCCAAGATTGCTGCAATTGAAAAGAAAGATGTGGATCGAAGAGATTATAGTCTCAGCAAAGAAACTTTGTACCATGCTGACAAGAACAAAAATATTGAAATTGAGGTTGAGAAAATGAAAAACACCATCAAAATCATTATTGAGCAAAAAAATCGTATGGCCAGACACAACGCCATAATAATTAATGCTATGACTGAGAAGTTCGACAGAGCCCAATAGGGGTCTTTGGTGGTGGATCTAGAGGAAACCAAGGATAAAATCCATGAGATGGATGCTGGCATCTCAAAGAGAACTAGTGCCAATCTAAAGAGAAAGGCTCCTCCTACTCCAAAGATGATTCAAATTTTTAATAAGGGAGTCCATGATATGCAGAACTTGGAGGTGGAGACGGAGTCTGTCCTTAAGACCCTGGGTTAATTGCAGCCGGTTTTTTGTTGTCTACTCTACTGGCTCTTTTTGCTTGACCTTTCTGGTCTGTTGTGGTTGGCTGCTGCTTGCTCTGGTCTTAACCCTTTGTGTAGCTAGTGTTTTTTGTTGGACTTTTATTTCCTTTCTTTTTTGATGTAAACTTTGTGGTTTTGGGTCCCTATAAAACCTGTTTTACCCTTTATCAAAAACAATGCAAACACACATCCAACTACATGAATTGGAGACCAATGAGACAATCATTGATTATTTCATTATTGATTTATGAACATATACATAGGAGACAATTTGCCTAAAATTTTCCATTATCAATTCTCATACTATAATTGTTGTAAAACATTTAAGCTAATTGTGAATATAGACTCATATCCTAAAACTCAACAAGTAATCCTATATCGATTATATGCTTGTACTCATAAAAACTTCACTATGACTATATGGGATCAACCAAAATTTCAAAGACCCCTACATAATAGCCTTGAAATCCCTTTTATATGATCAAGGGAGCAAACAAACATCAGGCTATTGGCTAATTACATTTCATTTCATTCAACATTTCAAGCATATTTCACTTCATTTCAACCCCTAGGTGGTTATATTTACATTTTGTAGAATGGGGGGAAAAAATACGAAAGGACAAAAATTTTAAAAGCTTGTGGAGCTGGTATCCTCATTATTCAATAATTCCATGTCACTTTCCATTCAACAAAAGGTGTGAAGCATGAGAGAAGAAGAAAATAAAATAAAAGGAATGGATTGGATGGTTTACCACATGCATCTTCATATTGAAAGGATATAAATTTCCCTTACATAATTATTTCAAAGGCCAGACCTGTACTATACTTGACCATGCACTATATTCCCCTCACCACCTTTATGGCTTATTCAACATATTTTTCTAGCCAATCTTTATATTCATATTTAGTGGGCCAATTAACATCAACCAATTTTTGCACCTTTGTGTTGTATGCATTGTATCTTACATGAATTACCACTCTGGCTTCTTTCACAAAGGTTTCCATGTTTATTTGGATTCTAATGAGAGTATCAATAATTCCATTCAAGATAGTTAAGTCTAATTTTCCATCAACATATCCTTTTGGTGAACTTGTAGCAGTTTGACACTTGAAAAATTCCCTCCATGGTGCATACTCCATGAGTGTTCCATATTCATTAAGGATCTTGGGCATACCACGTTCCTCCATACCCCTGAAGGCCTTTATTTTACATTGTAACTATCCTCCAATTCATTCATGAAAACCTTTGACCTCACTAATCATCTCAATTCCCCTTATGATATTTGGGAGATTTTCTAGAGCTTCAGGGTTATCCTTTGTGTTTTCTTATATCTCCCTTAAACTATTCAGTCTACTACTCCACTTATTCCAAGTGTTTTGGAAAACCTCCTAAACATGTTGGAACCTATCAAAAGCCTCATGTATACCCTTATATGTTAACCATGCATCTTCTTCTTTAAGGAATTCCTTTGAAAATCTATAGCCTAGGATCTCATTGGCCATACCCTTTGCGATCTTATTCATATCCTCCTAGACCTTACTATTTTTAGGATTGATTGTTTGGAGTTCATTCTTCATGGAAATAATTATTGACTTGATGGTTTCCTTTTCCTACAATGAGGTACTAGCTGGAGAAGTAGGTAGGGTTTTTTGACCTACAATAGTTGTAGTAGCCTTTAACTTATTGTATTCCTCAACCAATTTGTTATGCTTTTCCAACAATTTCATGTACTTGGCCTGAGATATTTCTATAGTATCCACACTTAGCATGGTTGTGTGCATTGTTAATCTTGTAGGTTGCGGGGCTGTCATCTTTGAAGCCCTACCTATTATCAAATATCCTGAGAGGCTAGTCATTTTTCTACTGAGTCTACATCTTCCTTAATATGGCATCAATTTTTGAATAGCCAATGCATGTAAACTAGGACTAAACCCTATACCAAAAGTTTTCTCATAAAAAATTTCCTTTGACACCACAACACTAGGGTCATTTTTGACTACATCTAGGGCAATTATTGATGATAAGCTCCAACCAGGAATCACCATCATCCTACTGTCTTTGACCAATCTCCTTGCTTCCAAAATATTTATTTGCACAATTTCTTGAATGATTTCTTCTTCATTCTTCTTCTTAACTTCCTCTAGTTGGGAAGGGTCTACTCCTTCGTGAGCTTTATGTACCCTATCATTTATTTCCTGAGCCTTGAGCTCAACCATGTATTCCCTAAATTCTATTGCTGTCACAAAAAAGTCATCTTCTAGAAACTTAGCACAAGCTAGTACCCTTGCATCATTATCTCAGCTTTCATCGTATTCCCAAGGCACTAGCCTATCATATGTTTCGTTACATCCCCAATATTAGGGCATGAAAATTAAAACTTTGCTCCTTGTTCCACAAGTGGTAATTTAGTGGATGGCTATTGCACATTCTCCTCAACACCATGTGCTTCATCAGCGTTCACAATAGGCAACTCCGTAACAAGAGTATCTACTACATCCATCGGCCGTTGCTCTTCTAGTAATATTGGCTCCTTTGGTTGACCACCAAATTTTGCTAAATTATCTTATAGAGCATTTTGAGCTAGTTGCTTAGCTTGTCCCACCTTCTCCAAGAAAATGCATTTATGAAATCACTAAGGACCAATTTTATCATTTTATACTTGTCAGTGATGTGTTTGTAAGGGATTTGATAATAGGAATTCTGAGTAAAATCCCTATGCTCAACCTCAACAATCTTCAATCATATCTCTTCCCTATCCTAGATAGCAGAAGGTGTTGGAAAATTCCTTATCAAATCTTCCCTGAAGTAAAAGACATGAGGTCCATATCCTGAGATTGCACTCTTTATATTTTCTTTGTTGATATGTCCTTTTAGATCAAACTTTCTAGTTGAGGCTACTTTCATTCTCAGGTTACTAAGAATTATACCAAATACCTCATATGCTTCCCTTCCCAATACACCAAAATAATCAAAGGAGAAATTTGATGCAATGATGGAGGCCTTTCAGAACAACCTAAAGTTCTCTGCATCAAAGTGGTCCTACCACATTATCTTAATAAAGGCTAACCTATTAGAATCAAACTTGGGTAACAAATTTGGTGCAACAAGAGTCTCATAGCTTCTGATGACCATGCAATCATTATACAAATACCAATCTCCCTAATTGCATTCATATTTTGGGTCATCACCAACTTCCTTTGGCCTTAATAATGCTTGAATTGTTCTGGAAATCCTTCCAACAAGTGCAACACCCATTTGTACCAAATTGGAGTGTTTTATAATGTTACAAAATGAAGCAAAATTTGAGTTTGCGGAATGTAAATCCCAAATATGTGTCCACATTTAAACATACAACATATGATTCATTTCATCCACTTGTCTTAGGTTCATGGCCTTGCCAAATATTTCCTTTCCCTCATATAATATCATATGAATTAGTAATGAATAGTGTCTGAATGTTAATGGTGTTCTCCTATCCTTTAACTTTACTAGATCATAGTGCAATTGATCTACAACCATGTGGGCATAGTCAAACCATGTGTGCTTGTTTCTATGTTCAATATCCAAAATTATAAACAGTAGGGGTGATGTTATCCTTCCATCACACTTTACTCCAAGCACCTGAAACAGCATATAATATGTTTATCTAAAGTAGTCTACAAACTCTTCACAGTCGAATGGTTCAACCTCTTTAAGTGCAAATACAAACTCCCTAGACATTCATCTAAGATGAAAATACAAACTGTAAACCTCTTTTTATGAATTTAGCAGAGTACACATACCATTAATGGTGCATGAATGCTTGCGTGAGTGAGAAATTATGCCTCAGGTTAGCTGTTCTTGTTTGAATTCAAACCATTGATGCATTCAAATGAGAAACTCATCCAATGGCTCACATTATTTCCTACTGTCCATGGGGCCCTAGCAATGGTTTGATGTGTAATCAATGAGCCAAGAAACTACCACATGTATTTCCCCACATTTCATTTGTATTTCCATTTGTCTATCTCCTTTCTACATTGGGATCTCATCAAATTATGCCTAGAAGGCCAATGATGAGATATCATCCCTTGATTATGAGTGTGAAGAAGATCTTGACTGAATATTTGAGTTCCATCACTAATCGTGTGTCCAACATTCATTAAGTAATCCTAACTCATGATAGAAAAATGTCATGCAATTGGAAGATACTCTGCCCATTAGCAGTCACAGGTTATCTCTAGAAAAGCACAACTTAACTAGCAATAGTACAAGGGTCAGCAATGGGTCAAGACCTTAACCGCATCTCTCATCGTAGGTTAAATTTTCAAAATAACAACAAAACATGAGACAGGTGATGAACTAAGGGCCAAAGGATAGACATTACATTGTTCATCGTAGGTTTGAAGAAACATTTCACGCAACAACACATGATGGGAAGAAGAATAGTGAGTGACAAGCTTAAACAATGTTGAAGACATGTGCACAAAATTTATTCATAAAAGTGATCTTGTTAGGCCTAATAGTAACCAAGGCATTGGGGCCAGTTGAACAACAAGAATAAAGACCAGGGGAAGGCACTTGAGTGACCATCAAATTGGTTCATCCAATCAACACGAGATCATAAATTGAATGACAATCAAGGGTGGAAAGATACATAAAACTATTAAACCCTAAACCCTAATGTCAAAATATAAGTGACTAGTAACATGACCATGAAGCCAATGGAACCAAGAAAATTTATGGGTTCCACCACTACTCTTCATCATAATAATTCTAAAGGCACTTTATCATGATGTGTGCACATAGAAAAGGTTAATTCTGGTATCCACAAGGCAGATCAGAATTTGTCAAGGTTGCATTCAAGTGCTTGTATCTTAGGAAAGCAACTTCTTCGAGTAGGATACCATTGGAACATTATGATAGTGACCTCTACATCAATATCACCAAGTGGTTCAACATGAGGCTTACATTTCCAAAAAAATTCCAAAAAATCAAGAAAGGAAAAAAATCAAGAAAATAGTAAAGATAAAAATATTGCCCTCTAGTGAAAACCAGTACGGTGGCGCTTTAGGAAAGTACTATGATGAAAAACTGGCAAACAAATGTCATGAGTAGAATCAAGTTTCTATATGATCCTTCTTAGATAGAAGCATCCCATCCTTGTCATGATAAATCCAATGTTCCCTCCATCCATCCAATCCATCTTTATCCAAATACTCCACTTTATCTTGATCTTCACAAAGATTCGGTGTATACTTCAACTCTACTCATGGAAATCTTTTGATAGGCTCTTTACTACTTTTTCTCATGAAGTCCCATAGCCCATATTTGGCATGATAAAAAAAATTCAAACTCTCTACATATACATTACCTATCTTGGTTATCAATTACATTATGAAGAATTGCTAAACACTAGTGGTAGGTTATTGCACTCTTTTTTTTAAATAACTCTTGATCCATGTCTTATACCCCATAACGTGACATTGACATCATGATGTAGTCATCGTTTGCCTCAAAATATCATCAAAAATCCAAAAACATTCATAAAATATTATCAAAAACATCAAAACATTTGTAAAACCTTCATCATAAAATTGAAAAACATTCAAAAAATTGTAAAGGAAAAAATCCAAAACATCTTAAAAACATAAAAATCCCCAAAAGGTTCAAACATAAAAAATCCAAAAAGTGGTCCCTTTGTTGAACTACATTGTTTCCGAGCTTTACATAGGCAAGGCCACCATTGATGTGCCCCTGAGACACCCTCGGTCAGTCCTTTAGTAGTCTGTCATAATAAACTAATTTTTTTGTCACTATTCATATCTGCATCTTGTTAATAGGTCAAGTAAGTCGAGCTATGTGGTCTCTACATGTATAACGTAGGAAAGGATTATCTTTGATCAGCCCCCGAGACCCCTAGGATAGGTCTTTTAGGTTAGATTCTTGGTCAAAATTCTAGAAAATCTAAAAACATGCAAATATCTTAGAAAACACAAAAACATCAAAATTCTCGAAATTCCAAAAACATCTAAATATCTTAGAAATAAAAAGAACCATCCAAATATCATAAAATGCCCAAAACATTAAAAAAAAGTAGAAAATAAGAAAAAACATTTGAAAATTGAAAATCCAAAAAAAATAGAAAACATTTAAAGAAAAACCCTAAATAGGCTCAATATAATCTAAAAATCCAAAACATTTGAATAAGCTTTCAAAAAGACCAAAAACAGCGTTAAAAACATTTTCAAAATACCCAAAATATTAAAATATTCTAGAAAATAAAAAAATAATCCATCCCATCTCGCTTTCACCCGTACTAAACTTTCACCAATGTTAAATCAATCATCACCTTCAACCTTTGGTGAAACAAATAGAAACAAGTGTATCAAGTCGTAAAGCGAGAACCTGATTGTTGGAATTTAAAGTCTAAATCATAGGTAGATGTGCTAGTGAAGTTTGTATCAACAACTCATCTTAGCATCATCATTCCAACATCAAACAACCTCTGACCAACATTTTCTAGTATGTATCCTTCTTGAGATAGACATCAATATCATATATCACCTTAGCTAAATTAAACAAGGAAGAGATATAGACAACACTTACTGTTTATCTTTGATCTTTTCTTATTATTTATGTTAATGACCCATTCCAAGGACCTCTTGATGACGTCTATCAAAATGATTTAGAGAGAAAGGAATGGGGCATCAATCAATATTTTTTGTTTGTTGTGGTTGTAGGTATTCTTGTAAAATAATCTTGGCACATACTTGCTTACTTGTGTGTAGGAAGGTTGTTTGGAGTACATTGTTGACTTTTGTGTATGCTTTGGTCCAATATATTATAAGCTTCTAACTTACATTCCAATGAGGTTTTTTGTATGTCAAGGTGTGAACAAGAACTATCCTAGCTATTTGTCAAGTCAAAGTCAATTACACTAGATACAACATCGTCCTAGTTATTAATACCTTGATGCTTCATTTTTGTGTTATATCAAACAATAGGGAATGACAAAAAATCCCAATCCTGAAATGTGAGAGAATCATCATCATGCATTCATCATCCTATATTTCTCATCAATATCTCTAATAAAGTCTTGGTGGATCATGGACTTGTAGTAATTTTTGAATCAATCTAAAAAATCAATGGTCAATCCATTCATCTTATTCTTCTTATTCTTCTATCTTTACTAACAATTCTATCCAAGCATCAAATCTATGTGATCTACATCGACATATACATGAGGCTACCCATAGCTGATGGTCCTATCTATACATCATGAAATCAGTCTACATCAACATTTGAGCTTTCTAGGAAATATTTTTTCATCCTCTTTACTAGCAATCTCTCTTCCGTTGGGGCACAGTGGGGCATCCATATCATCTTCATCTCAACAATCTAAAAGTTGTAGCTCTTTGATTCAAAAGTAACCTGAAATCTCAGGAGTCTAAAGCATAAGTCTGATTTTCACCTATCATGAGCCCGATCAAAACACTTTATTCCCCAATTGATCTCTCAAGGGGGAAAATAACCATCTTTCAAACATATCGATATCAAATCATCTAACAAATTTTGTTCCTGGCCTTGCTAGAAAATCTTGATCAATCTATCAAATCAACCATCATTGGGATATATTGTTCCCTATCAATCCTCCTATTATTCAACACAATCCTTACATTGTTTGGAATCCTCAACAATGTTATGAATGAAATCAATTAGATCAATAAATTTTAGTTTGGCTATCAACATCTCAAAGAAATCATCGATATTTGTTTCTACATCATCATCAACATCAAAATCAACATTGAAATCAACATCAGTCTTTGAACCAATGAAATGAGTACATTGCTTCAAAGAGGGGAAAAATGTAGACACTTAAAAATGTCTCAATATATCACATTGGCTAACTATCATCATTTCCTCTTAAAACCCATCCAATTTTCTCTTAATTAATTAAATTAACCTAGCTAATTTAATTAATGGCATCATTTTTCGTCGATTAACTTAATTCATCAATTTAGGTTAATTCACTCCCCCTTCACTCTAACCTTTCATATCATAAAATTAAATAAATCAAAATGTTTAATTTAATTTCCCAAGTCTTCTAATTTAATTAAATAACCCTAATTTATTTAATTAAATATCATTTCATCCCTTTCTCTTTCATTAAATTATTTAATTTAGTGAATAACACTTTAATTCTTGTAATCCCCTAATTGCATGATTAAACCTTGCTTAATTAGAAATTAAACTAATTGTCCTCTAAAAGGAGAATATTCCCATGGAATATTCCTTATCCCCTTTTTGCACAATTAAGAATTTCTTTTAATTTGCAAAATGCATTTTATCCTCACCAAAATGAATATTCCAAGGAATATTCTTATTCCTCCATTATTTGAAAAAGGGATATTTTCACTTAGCTTCTAATGCATGTTTTAACCTTTAATCTTATGGACAAGTCACTTTTGACCTGTGTGAGCAGGTAAAAAGTGTGTTTGTTTGAAACAAATGTGAGGCCTTGATTAAATCTCATCATGCATTCTCATCTGTTGATGATAATCTATGATCCATGTCTCTCATTTCCTTCATCTTGGACTAGTAATTAAACTTTTCGATCTCAACCCTCCATTTCTCATTTGCTCTCCTATAAATAGAACACTATTTAGAGGCAAATGGATCCATCTTTCAATTGAAAAGTCATGTTGTTGAATTCACTTGCATCCATAGTCTCAATTTACTCACAAAAGTTTTTGTAGAAGTTCTATTTTTGTATTTTGTGGAGACCCTACAGCAGTAGAAAGAATGTTCAACATAGAACAAGGAGAGATCAGATAGCAGTAGGAAATGTTCTACAGATGTAGCAACCAGTTATAGTTTAATAGCAGCAGCTTCAACACTACAATAAGTAGCAGTATAGGTGTGAGTGTAGCACCATTTTATTGGACAATAGTCCAAATAGTTTTAGTTTATTTTTGTTGTGTATAATAGAGAATATACTCTGTGTTTTTGTAATTTTGAAAAAAAATTGAGGAATATATAAATCTACAAATTTTTGTTTGTTATTTTATGTTGTGTTTGTGTACTATGTTTTGTTATTTCATGTTTTGTCCTTCAATCACAGCACAATATATGTGTTTTTTTAATTTTTGAACCCCTTCAGGCCAACATGAACTTGGCAACCATTAGCAAACAACTAATAACTTTTCGATACCAATAAATAATATTTATTATATCATTGTTGTTGCTTAAGGGCCTTGATCTTTGATACCTAGGAAACCTGAGCATAGCCTGACTAGGACCCCTGCCAAATTAGCCAATAATGTTTGTAGCTATAGGGCCATCATCATAAATATAACAAAGGAGTTTACTACACAAAGCACACTTGATTTTGATTCTCTTTCTCTGGTTACTAGCCTTCCCAAAAAAAAATTGTTTATATTTGTTCAAACTTTGAACTACACTTAATACATTCATTAATATGTAGGTTTTTTACACCATACTTTGAATGATTCAAAACCTTCCTCAGATATTGCATTTTTTTGGTTTTCATGGCTTCATACGTAGTTTGTTTTTATTACAATTATAAAACACACAAAGTTACAATTGCTAAACACTTTTATTTCCTCCTTTTATATGGAGGTACAGTTTTTGTCAAAAGGAATTATGCCCGCCTACTTTCAGCTTCAAACCAACACCACATCCACTAAAGGAATTCACAAGATTAATATTAAGTTCTGCCAATTAATGAAGCAATAAATGTACACAATGTCAATCATGCTAGCTTAAGAGACCCTTGAATTACTATGTATTCAGAATTGGGCTAGTTTACAGAGAAATCTCCATTGATCCTTGATAAAAATATAGGAAATGCAAGGCTACCTGAAAGGCATTTCCAGCCATGTCTATTTGACTGTAAAATTTTGTATCTATCTTTAAAATTCTGTCTTACTTTCTTCAAAAAAATAGGGACCCTTCAATTCTTCTCTTGCACAACTTTGCTTATTGTCAACTTAAAGATAATTGCTACAAAACACTTGCATAACGTACAAGTGGCACTGGTATTGCTTGTAGTTCTCACAAATCACCGTATGTCTGATGCTCTTGAAGAAGAGCAATATGATGATTGATAATTTGTATTGATTTCATATGGTAGATAGTCATATAAACCATTTTGATGTATCTTCAAAATTTTTGATTTGACAATTGACATTGAATTATGATTTATTTACTATGTTCTCAATTCTATATTTAATTTTCTACATTTCATTTCAAACCAAGTAAACCAAAACCTGAACCACTGACATAGCTTGAGAATGAAAAGCCCAAAAATAATCTATGTGAAGATTAATCTGTCTTAGGATTGGTTTCCGAGAACTTCATACCTGAATTAAAAAGAAGATTTGTAACCTATTGACCTCAATTGCATTTCCCACGTTATAATAAACAAAATTCTCATAAAATATTCCACTAGTTCTTCCGCGTACCTATTGCACACGGAGGTGCAATTGCTAGTTTGAATAGCAAGTGCTATACGAAAATGAACGGCGATACACGTTTAAGGAAAGATGTTTCCAGTAATTGGTAAATTGCTTCGTCTCCAATACAACATAGGACTTCGAAAATCAACGGTCATTGATTGAAAAATAGATACACGTTGATGAAGAAAAAAGATACGTAATTGGTATCCAATACGCCATAGGACTTTGAATGCCTCACTGTGGAAGAAACTATTTGAAGTATAATTGTTAGTTATCGCTCCCCTATAAATGGATCGCAATGATGCATTACATCCCACCTCAACCTTCCTCTACAAATTGTTTGTTAAGCTTTTTCTCCACATTTGAAAAATCTCAATCCTAACCATGGGAAGTTTGCTGCGGATGAAAATGAATGAATTCCTTGCTGTTCTTATCCTTATGTTTATGGTTCATGTCTCTGCTCGATATAACCTGCCAAATCCTCCGAAGAAGAATATTGCACTTAAAAACATGGAGCAATCCGATCATATTTCACCTACACCCTGTCCCCATAATAAATGCCCCGCATTACTTCTCTACAAAATAAATGCTTTATCAGACGAGAACTGGGCCTACGTGCGGCTCGCTCATAATATCGAAGGCGCTGCTTCAGAGTTTCAGCGGAAGGACATCCGCTGAAAGCCGTTTTCGTTCCTCTTCTATTCCAATCCATAGACACTAGTCACGCCACACGAATAAAACCTGTTGTTTTCTGCAATTCCATTCTCTAAGAATTTCCTGTTCATTCTTTCACTAGATTGTAGTAGTTGCTACATCGCATTTTCCATGGATTAGAATGCATCTGTGATTAACGCAGCAACCACCTGTTGATGGTTGCATTGTTCAAATAAATCTTGTTTACTTTTAGAGGGGAGTCGACTGATCAATACTGTTAAACCTTAACCTAAGGATAAACACAAAAGGAGCAACAAAACTATTATAAACGCCATATTTTAATAAGAAAATTAGAATATTGAAGAGTTAAAGCTATTAAAGGAGAAAAGTCTAATATAATGAATAAAAGATGTATAAATGAATTAATGAATCAATAATTTTTGATGAATAAGTCTTGAATGTTAACCATATTTATAAGATTTAAATCAAATAATTTATTTTGTAACTAAAAACGTTTTCATATATTTTGTTTATGAGATAATTTTTTTGAATTAGGTCTATATCTTATTCGGTATAGTGTAAGAGTCAATATATATAAAAAAAGATTAAGAGAAATAGAAATGTATAATGTTTCATAGGCTTCATCACATCTATTTTACCACTTTCTTTTTTTCTACATTACTATTCTTTCAAGTTTTGTACTTATGGTGACTCAATAGAACTTTTGTTTCTTTACATTTATCTCTATTTATTTTTCCCTACATAATAATCATTTGGAATCATTTGAACAATTTGGGTTGGATCCACGATGACTATTAAAAATATATAAATTGCAAGGAGACACGACAATATAGGCACACAATACACAAAAAGTTACTTTTTTATGGTTTTTTAATATATTTATAAAAATAAATAAATAAATAAGGAAAACCTAACTTTTAATTTAGGTAGTAGGTCCCTAATGAAGCATGTAGAAAAATAAAAGGAATGACTACATTAAGCTTATAATCAAGCTTTTGATGTTTAATTGTTTATAAAATTTTAACTTTGTATGCCATAGTTATGTCTATTTGTCTAAAAATACCACAAAATTTTCAAAGAGTAAGGTGGCACTAGATATGATATTTGGTTGGCATAATAGTCAATATAGATACCTTTAGTGATCTTTCTTTAATCCTATACTCATGAAATGCTAGTCCCGAATGGCTCATTTTGTAACCTACAACTCACAAAATAGCTCTTCCACCCTTTAACACCCTTTCTGAAACCACCTCTACTTGTTCCTAGCTAGTCCATTGCTACTAATCCAATGGTCCACATCTAATGTGGTAGCTATAGTCACAGTGAACTTTACCTCTCTTGAAAGAAAATAATATTCTAAAAATAGAAGATGATTTTTCTAAGGATCTTTACTACTAGATTTTGAAGCAAAGGATAACTCAAAAGTTTATTGTTGATAATATTTATTGAAGACACTTTGTGGTTCAAGAGTCAAAGATAGGATATTTGAATGGAAACCCTTCCATATTTTTGATATTGGATTTTCTTTAAATAATAGGATCACATCAGATATTTTGAATCTTAAGATAAAAATAATAATAGAAAAGGAAAAGGGAGGAAAGAAATGGTTAGAGACCTATTGTGTGGTCTCACAAAACACCCCAAGAATCTAAGGCTTGGGCACCCAATTCTAAAAATTACCTTTAGAAGTTGTTGATTGGCTCATTGTCTCAAAGGTCAAGTATTAAAGGAGGCTTGGAAAGCTTTAAAATGGTTCATGTCAGACTCAAAGGCTATAGACACCAGAAAGTTAGTTTCTCAAGAAATTTGGGCCTAGGTGTATAGCTAAGATAGTTTCATTATGAAAGTGGCATAGGGCATTGCAGTTGCAAGTTAAAAGTCCACAAGTACAAAAGAGGTGGATGAAGGTGGGTTGTGGAGTTTTGTTGTATGTTTGGAGGATGATGATAAATCCTTGAGTGTTGTTTATTTTGTTTTTCCTTTCTAGGAATTTTACTTCTCATGAGCCCCTCATTTAGCCACGATGCCTATTTTATTAAATTGTGCAACCCCTTCCCATCTTAATCTAATAAAAACATATAATGAATAGAATTATATTAAAAATTATAATAATAAATATTGGAAGTATCATTCATGTCTCACCATAATGCCTATTAGTATCTAAGTGTAAATTCCCCAATAAAGTCTTCTCAAAGAGTCAAATATTAGATTCTCGACATGATCCTTGCCCAAAGAATTAGGCATACAAAAAAATTTATGTGCTTGAGTTCAAACCATATAATATGGAAAAAGTTTGCATACAGTGAGAAAATTAACCTTTAAATTCAAAGGAAAAAATTAGTTATAAGATGTCAAATTTTTTGAATCAAGATTACCTCTTAACATGTATGAAAATAAGAATATTCTAAAACTCAAGATCCTATCAAATAATATAACTTAGATTAGTTAGCAATCAAATATTAGGGATACTATTGAATTAGTTCTTTGGTAAGTATGTGCCTAAAATCTTAATCTTGAGAAAAAAGATAATCTTGTTTGGTAGATTAAGGTTTGGTGGAAAAATTGTGCTTCAATTCATCATGGATCAAGCATAAATGACCCACCCTGACAATCCTTGTCTCACAATAATAGACTAATCCCTCTATCTCTCGATATCTTTTTGGTGTTACTGTGATCATTTTTAATCTTATGAGTGATTTAGTTTAATTGGTACGATATGTTTTAGCTTCCATATACTTGTGAAAAACAACTAGAAACTACCAAAAAAAATTTGAAATGTTTTTGAAGTTTCCAGAACCTCTTGGAGAGTTTCCATATTTTAAGTAACATTTGAAATGTCCATAAATGAATTTTTGGACTAAAGAGATCATCCAAACATATGATATTAAGTGAAAAAATGTTTTAGAATCTTCTGTAATACTTTCTCAAGAATATTTTATGCAATAGTAATAGGGGACACTAATAACAACAGTGCATAGTGTAAAAATTTCTAAAAAAAGGTCATGTTTAATCACAATTATTTGCTACTTGAGGGAGTTGGAAATCTGATTTGAATCAAACTACTAATTTTTTCCCAACTGGCAACACATTTTTCCCAAATATATATTAACAATATAAATAATACAAAGCCAACGAGATAAAATTAAAAAGATAAACCATCTCTTGGACCTCAAAATTGTCCACTTGCTACATAAATCTTAGATTCGTCATCTCATTTCATCTCAATATCCTTGTCACCCATGAAGGTGACAAAAACTTCAAATATCTCAAGAAAGAAAGCCCAAGAGTTCATCTATCCACCTCCATTCTTTGGACTTGCAATGACATATTTGTATTTAATCCACCCAAACCTTGAAAATGGTTCATAAGTACTCAAAAACTACCTTTTCTTGCGTCAAAACTAGGACTAAACACATATGAAATATTTTTAGATCTAGGAAATATTCAATGAACATAGGCATAATTGGTAACCAGTATGTGTTGCATGCAATAGAGAGAAAGGGGATTTTAAAATGTATCCATGAAACACTAGGGTATGACATTATTTTGAGCTAACTAGTAGACAAGATGATTTAATAGCTTAATTTGGTACCTAAACACCATTAATAGTTACTTTGCACATGTGGTTTAACCAAAGCATAAATTAGGAAATTGAAAGAATAAGTCCATTTACCTCTGAACATGACACTCTAGTGTTAGAATTATGAAACAAGCACAAGACCACGAGCCACAGGATCAAACAAAAAGCAAGTATGCCTTCCATGCAAGAGATCTGCAAACAAGAATTGCTAATTTCATCAACAAGGAAAAAGTTACAGAGGAAGCTTTCAAGAAATATGAAATTCATGATATTTATTGTGAATAATATCCAAGTAATATTTACAATAAGGGTTGAATTCTTATAAGAGCAAAGCCCTAAATGAGAAAGGATTAGATCATGACAAGTGTCAACATCACATGAGATGTGAGATAATGATCTAATATCTCAACTAATAAAGCATTACTAAGTTTAGCTAAAGTGTGTGAGAATAAATTAGACTAATAATCAATTAAAGATTGATTAATTATTAGCTAATGTATGATAACTCTAACACCCCCCTTAAGATGAACTTAGGGATTAGCTAAAAACCCTAAATAGAATGTAAGATGGGTCCCAAAAAACAAGGCCAAGTAAGGTACCCATGTACAAAAATAAGATCTCAATAATGTGGAGAAATAGAGAAAACCTTGTGGGAAAAACTCCACTCCAAAAAGAGATGAAAGGCAAGTGAAGGTCTAAAGAAGCCTCTAAACAAGACAAGGTTGTCAAAAAAGATAGGCACAAAGAGAACACAATAGAAGCATGAAGAAGATGAAAACACTGTCAAAGAAAGACTATTGAAATGTTGAAAGAACAACCTCCGCTGTGATCAGGATCAAGAAGACAAGAATCTGTATGAGTGCCCCCATCGACACTACTCGAATTAGATGGAAAACAAAGGAAAACATATGGAACTTGAAGATTCAAATGGAAAACAAAGGAAAACATCTGGAGCTCAAAGATATAGATGGCAAAGGTACCGAAAGTTTGAAGAACTGATCAAGTCAAAATGGAAGGTCGCCTCCAAAAACAGGAATGCATGAGTTTCCATATTGTAAGTGCTTCATCTCACCGAAATGCATGGGTAACCAACCACTGCATCTACCTAGTACATAGGAACAAATATTGTATACATAGCTCACTGCAATGTGAAACCAAGGAAGCAATAGCACCAATAGTAGAAACCCCCCCATAATGCTGAAAAGGGTGAGGCGTGACAGGTACACTAAAACTAAATTCTTGAAAGTAGTGCATGAAGAGGAATCAAGAACATCTGAAGGTGTAATCATGAAGGTACAAGCAGATAGAAAGGATGTGAAAATAAGTCACATTACGCATGAGAAAGGTATGAAGGAAAACAAAGGCAAACATCAACCCCCATGGCACTTTATATCATAGTGCGAGTACAACAAGGCACAAAGTGATGTGAAAGAATCCCAATACTATACATACAAAGTTGAGGCACTTTATCTTAGTGCGTTTACAAAAACATAAATACATGCTATGTGAGCCCATAAGGTCCAAAAAAGGACACAAGTTGAAAATATAATTCTCTAATAGAAAAAGAGGAAATTGGTAGCACCATGATGAATTACGCAAAAAAATATGCACTTTCAAAAAACAACACCCAAAAATGTGTTTGGATGGAGAAGATATGGGATATTAAAGTTTCCAAAAAAGAGAACTGAATAGCTATAGGACTAAGAAAATAGAATTCTAGAAAAAACCAAAAAGTCTAAACTAGAAAATACCTACACCTTTGCAAAGAGCATGAAATTTCACACCATTTCAAAAAAAATGCATGTGAAAATACCAACATATGGCCGAGATATGGCCTCTGGAAGTTGAGGTACAAATTTGAAAAACCCAATGGAGAGGGGCTAAGAAGGGAAAAAAAGAACTCTGCCAAATTTAGCAAAAACACCTCCAAATATGGAGGTCAACCAATTATACTGATGATGATAAAAAAAAAAGTCCTCCAGGTATAGTGCATGTAATTTATTTTTCAAAAAGATAAATTGCAAAAAAACCTGGCTTTTTATTTTCTAGTTAAAAAAAAACTAGAATAAAAGCTAATTTTTTTTTTAATAAAAATATATAAAAACTTGCCTTCTTATTTTTATAAAAGAAAAAAGACAACAAGAAAAAAATTATATATTTTTTATTTTAAAAAACATATAAAAGAAACTACAATTAATAACTTTTTCAAAAAAAAACTAATAAAAAATATGGGTTTTCCCCATAGGATGCAAGTACACTACACTGCAAGTACATGCTTGTAGGTACCTCATACCTTTTCACTTTTTAAAACAAAAAAAAATAAAAGCTTTTAAATTGTTTTAAAGCTTTTTTAAAAAATAATTTTATTTTTTTTACAATTAAAAAATTGCATGAGTTTTTTTGCACAGAAAAAAAAAATAAAAATTGACGAAATTTACCTCGAGATGCATGTAGGAGGTTGTATGGCCCCTGTGAGGTAAATTTTCTTTGCCCCAGGGTAACCTACTCCAAAATTGACAAATTATATATGGAAATAGGGGTTTTTGGGCCTTCTGAGTGCAATGGTGAGGTTTGTTTGGGCTCAAAACACTCCAAAAATTAGGCACCCCCTGAATTAGGCAAAAAAACACTTTCTTCAAACCCTTATAGATCTAACAAACAAAAGCCAATTTTGACAAAACAAAGGTCAATTTTGACTATTCCGACAACTCTCAATTTAATGGAGAGATCTGATTTGACCCTAAATGCACTGAAAAAATTCCCACTTCCAAAAATTGCAAAACAAGCAAAGGGGATTCAGATCTCAAGCCTACAACCCTTGTTGAAGAAGAAAAAACCTCATAAATCGAGAAGAGGTTTGTTGAATCCATGCTCTAATACCATGTTAGAATTGTGAAACAAGCATAAGACCACGAGCCATAAAATCAAACAACAAACAAGTACACCTTCCATGCAAGAGATCTCTAAACAAGAATCACTAAATTCATCAAGGAAAAAGTAACAAAAGAAGGTTTCAAGAAATATGAAAGCCGTGATATTTCTTGTGAATAATACCCAAGTGATATTTACAATAAGGGTTGAATGCTTATAAAAGCAAAGCCCTAAATGAGAAAGAATTGGATCATGACAAGTGCCAACATCACACAAGATGTGAGATAATGATCTAATATCTCAACTAATAAAGCATTCCTAAGTTTATCAACAACTGGGATTCCAAACAAGAAACCAAAAAGACCTTTATATGTTTTGGTTGTAGCAAGATCTTGAGCAGCTGATTAGTTAATCAATAACTTTATACTAAGTACTAACCATAATAAACACACAAACCCAATATATTTTTTGATGCAAAAGAGGGAAAAAACTGTCTCAAATCTCTTGAAATGAGGGATTATACATGTGAACCAATATCCTATACCTACAAGAACACAATAAATGAACACATTAATAAGAAGAAATGCAAGTTAGAATAGAGATTCCCCATAAAATCCATTAACATGATTCAAAATAGGAAATGAAAGCAAGAAATGCAATGAAAAGCAATAAAAGAGATTAATCCTATTCAAATAATGCAAACTCTTGATCCGATGGGGGAGTTGGTGCCAATTTGATGTGGAAATTGATCCTTTCCAAACTCCTAAGCAAGCTTGATGAAGATTTGATGATTGTGATCCACTTGGTGATTGCTTCAAATGCCTTCCATGGAGAAAACCCGCAATAACCTAGATACAATTGATGGATTTGATGCAAATGCTAAATATCTAAGATGAAATTGAAGTATAATAACTTTGCTCAAATTGTGGATGATCAAATGAGGAATAAAACATCTTATTTATAGAATATTAAGTTGAAGAGATGTCTAAAATGGAGCAATGTGGAACTAAGAATCAACCAATGGAAAGATGCCACTTGTCAACATGTGAATGGATGAAGGATGTGCAAGTTTTGAAGAATGTGTCAAGAGGGGGGAGATTCAAATTCAAAAGATGGCTTGAAGGATGAGGTGAAAGGTGAAGCAAACACACATGGCTCCAGAAAAGGACATGTAAGAGATTTTAAATGCTTTGTTGGCTTGGGACAAGTCCTTTTTGGGGGAGATTTCAAATTTGAGGAATATTCCATCTTTAATGCCTTTTTTGAATGAAAATAGATAATTTTTAAATCTATTAAATTGATTTTCATGCGCAAGTTGCAAATTCTAGAGGATTTGATGGATTAAGACTAAGACTAATCAGGATTTGATTAATTTAAGGGAGATTAGTTGATTTGACCATTTTGACTTAGATTTTAGGATTTAGATAACTCAAAATGAGAAAAGAATGATTTAGACTTAGTTAAATAAATATTTTTTATTTTTTTAACCAAAGGGGGGTGATGTTAGATTAAATTAGATAAATGTTTGATTTATTTAATTTAATTAGATGAATTTTAGAGATTTAATCAAATAATATGGATTATTTAATTAAATAAAGATAGGAAGATGAAATGACCTAGCTAATTACAGAGAGACAATGATTTAATTAAATCAAAGGATTTATTTAATTAAAAGGGGAATTATGATGAGTTTAATCAAATAAGGCTATTTGATTAAATGGTTAGACAAAGGGATAATTCAGGGTGAAGTGATGTTAGTAGATCGAGATCGAGTGTGTGATATCAATTTGTATATTTTTTGTGTGTACATTTTTCCCCTCTTTGAAGCAATGCACTTGTTGCGTTGGTTCAAAGAATAACCTTGCCATGATAAAAATTCAAAATTCTTTGATTTTTTTCGGATGTCCCACTGTTTCCCCAGTGAGAAGATTATGCTGGTATACTGCCCCCTTGAGAGATCGACTGGAAATGCTAATTTCTGATCGAGATCATGATAAAATATGAGGGGAGTGGTTCTATTGATCAAAGGATGAAAGATAAGTCCTTAGAAAGATTAGATATTTGACATAGACAATTTTGATGATGTATAGACAGTCATCGGCCATGGGTAGCCTCATGTATATTTTGAGATATCACATAAATTTGGATAGAAATGTTAGTGAAGATAGAAGAATAAGAAGAAATAAGATGATGACAAGAGGATCCAACAATTCCATGATTTGAGAAGACCTTATTGGAGATGATGATGAGAGATGGATGATGATGATGATTGCTTTCCAAGAGTTGAGATTTTCAAAGGGCCAATTACCTTATGTTTGATAACAGACGTAGGCATGATGCATCAAGGTATAAAGAATCAGGATGGTGTTGCACCTAGTGTGATGGACTTTAACTCGACAATTAGATACATGTGAGCACTTTCTCTACATTTACCTCAACTATCAACAAATATTAGAGTTATTAGAAAATGAAGTAAACCGAACTAAGTACCCCTATGAAATACTGAATCATGCTTCACAATGTAATCAAAACAACAAAATATCAAATAAACTAATTTAGAGCATAAAAAGCATGATACATATCTATCCCATAGTGGATTGGTGCTTCTTTGATGTGGAAAGAAGCCCTTTCCCAATCCTTGATAAGCTCAAATGATGGAGATGTGTGATTCTTAACTATAGTGAATATACTCAAGTTGTGGATGATCAAATGCAAAGGATGAGCCCTCTATTTATAAGAGAGAATGATGGAGAGACATGCAAAATGGGTGATTGTGGGACAAAGATTCAATCAATAGGAAGGACCCACTTGTCCAAATGTGAGTGGATGGAGGATGTGCAAATTTTGGTCAATGTGTCAATAAATGACATTAGGTGGCCTTTACAAATTTCAAATTTGGCTTGTTGGAGGGAGAAAAAGGGGCTTAAATGCCAAGTTTGACTTGTGTGAGAGACATATAAGAGCTCTTAAATTCTTTGTTGGATGTACATGTCAATTTGGATTTGAATTCAAACTTGAGGGAATATTCTCTGAAGATTCCTTGTTGAGGGAAAATGAGGATTTAATAAATTAATTAAAATACTTTACTTGTGCAAGTGGGAAAATCTAGAGAATTAGTTAATTTAAAAGAGGATTAGGTGATTTGACTCATTTGACTTAAATTTAAGGATTAAACTAAATCAAATTTAAAAGATTAAATTTAATCCAGATTTAGTTAATTTAAAAGAGGATTAGGTGATTTGACTCATTTGACTTAAATTTAAGGATTAAACTAAATCAAAAGGAGATGGAAGATGATTTTAGATTTAATTAAATAAAGATTTGATTTATTTAATCAAAGAGGGTGATGTTAGGATCAAATTAAATAAAGTTGATTTGTTCAATTTAAATGGATAAATTTAGCGATAAATCAAATAAGCTTCATTTATTTAATCCAGATTTAGTTAATTCAAATAAGATTAAATTTAATCCAGATTTAGTTAATTTAAAAGAGGATTAGGTGATTTGACTCATTTGACTTAAATTTAAGGATTAAACTAAATCAAAAGGAGATGGAAGATGATTTTAGATTTAATTAAATAAAGATTTGATTTATTTAATCAAAGAGGGTGATGTTAGGATCAAATTAAATAAAGTTGATTTGTTCAATTTAAATGGATAAATTTAGCGATAAATCAAATAAGCTTCATTTATTTAATGAATGGACTTGATTAGATGCAATATGCTAATTTCACATGTCTACATTTTTCCCCTCTTTGAAGTAATGTACTTGCTACATTTGTTCAAAGAATAAACTTGCCGCAATCAAAATTCAATTTTTTGTTTTTTATTTTTTAGATGCCCTAGCAAAAAGTACACTAGTACATTGCCCCCTCAAGAGTTCAAGTGAAAAGATTTGATTTGAGGGTCAATCTCACGATAAAGAGGTTCAAGATGGACGTATGGATGGTTATGATGATGATGCAAATGAGATGGTTTATGAGATGCTTAAACTAACAAATCTATATTATGCAATGATGAAAATGATATGATATGACGTGTGGTATGCTAGTGGTTTTGTGGATGCAAGATGGATGCATTGGTGATGATGATTACCTAATCATGACATGATGTTAGCATGTAAAGGAGAAATGAGATGATGACAAGAGGATTCAACAAGCCAACTTTATTAAAGATGATGATGAGAGATGGATGATTTGTTTATCAAGAATTGGGACTTTAAAAGGGCTACTTACCTTATCTTTGATAACACAGATAGATATGATGGATCTAGGTATAAAGAACTAGGATGGCATTGTACATAGTGTGATGGACTTTGAATCAAAAAATCGATAGGAGTATTCTTGCTCACACCTGACATACAGAAACCTTGCTAGAATGCACTTCAAAAGTTTCAAACATCTCAGACCAAAACATAGAAAGGTATAGCCTATCAATGTAATAGCCAACAAGCTTCCCAAAACATCTTCCATACACACCTAACAGAGCAAGTATTCGCTGAGGTTATGTTACAAGAATGTCCAACAAGCACACTAGACAAAAGATAATGATCATTGCCCCATTCCTTTCTCTCTAAATTGTTTTGATTAGACATCATCGAGAGGTCATTGGAATGAGCACAATAAGATAAATCAAAAGGAAAAGATCAAGCACACAAATGAGTCAATGTTCTTCATACCTCTAGCCAAAGGGATTTGTTTTGATAGGATAAGAATCCAAGGTGATATCCAAAATGATGCCCATTTTCAGAACGATATATCCTAGGACATGCATTGTATAGGATGATGATGGGTTGATAAGTTGTTTGAAAGGTTGTTGATATAAGGTTGATTGACATGTTTGAAAATGATCAAGAGTTTGATTTTCATTTAAAGGTTTGTTGCTTCAATTTTGATTTTATGTTTGAAGTTTTCTTTTGTAATTGTTGTACTTGTTTTTGTTTGTGTTGCCAAAGGATGAAGGTGATGATCAGTTTATTATGGATGATTGATTATTGCAGGTGAAAGCGAGATGGGAATGATGGATTTTTTCAAATATTTGGATGTTTTTTATGTTTTTTGAAATGTTTTGAGGTTGTTTTTGGTATTTTGTATTTTTTGAATGTTTTGGGGTTTTCTAAAATTTTACAAATGTTTTTGGATTTTGTGTCTCGGGAGCTAATCAAAGATTAGAATTGCCTACGTTTAAGCTCAGAGATGATGTAGTTCAGATACCATTTTTCTGACATTTTCTATTTTCAACTTGTTTCTAGATTTTTTCAATTTTCTGATCTTTTTGGATTTTAGCATGATTTTGATGATTTGGATATGGATATGTGTGATGATATAAGTTTTTTGTTTGGGATTTTGTTTAAGACCAAGCTAAGGTTGATTGATTGGATCGATGGATTGATGATAATAACATTGTCGAGGATACACAACAATGCAAGGATAGTGTTAAGCAACACAAGGATTAGGATAGATATCCCAAGATGATGGTGGATTGATGATGATAACATTATTGAGGATACAGGAAAATGCAAGGATAGTGTTAAGCAACACAAGGATTGATCAAGATTGATGATGATAACTTTGTTGAGGATACACAACAATGCAAGGATAGTGTTAAGCAATGCAAGGAATAGGATAGATATCCCAAGATGATGATGGATTGATTGGATTTGATTAATCAGGATTCTGAAGCTTGATTTGGAACAAAAGTTTTTTTGAATGAATTGATGTGACATTTGAAGTGAAAATTAAATGCAACTGATAGTGATTGTTTGGATTGATGTTCGATGAAAGATGAAGATTGATAAGAAATTTCTTCTCGTCAAAATATGCCATGGGCTAGTGATTTGGAATTTTTCTCACAAGTGGTTCGACCAATTTGATTTCATGTTTTCTAATGTTCGGATCACCACATAAGTTAGAGGATATAGATCAAGATTTATTCCACAGGCAAGATGTAAATATCTGCCCCTAGTTTCTAGAAATGTACGAAATGCCATGGGTGGATGCTTGGATAGGTGTGTGGATGGATGGATATGGATTATCTTGTGATAAGATAGGGTGTTTGAATAGAGGATGCTCATTTGGATAGTGTTTCATGGTTCAGATAATGGTGGGAAGGATAGGATCGATGAAAATGATGCAATTCAAGATGTTTACCATAAGCAAGTGTAAAGTGTTCACCAAACTTTCATCAAGATCAAGATGGATGCAGATGGATGAAAATGGATTAGATAAATGGCTCATGGATGAAATGGATTTATTATGGATAAGATGGATGGATTGCTGGATTTATTATGGACAGGATGAGATGCTTCTACCTAAACTAACGCATGTAGATGCTCGATTCTACTCATGATGCTTGTTTTCCAAGTTTTCATCATGGTCTTTCCCAAAGCGCCACCATAGTGGTTTTCACTAGAGGATGATTTTTATCTTTACTATTTTCATGATTTTTTTATTTTTTTGGATTTTCACATTTAGTTCTTTTTTTTATTTTTTTGAAAGATTTTAAGCTCATGTTGAACCACCTTGTACTATCGATGTAGATGATTCTGTCATAATGTGCCATTGATATCTTTCCTGAAGAAGCTTTTTTGCCAAGATATATGCACTTGAATGCAACTTTTGAGATTCTTGATCTACTTTATTGATACCGGGGTTAACTCTGTACTTGTGCACACATCGCGATAGAGTGCCTTCCAAATCCTTATGATGAAGGGTCGCTGCCAATACATGGTCAATGTGAGAATTGGATATCATGTGTGGAGACATGGATGGAGTGTGTTTAGGGATAAAAGATGGATTGGTTGACAGTTTGGAACCTTTGACTCTCCAAACTTGGGAAGATGAGCAATGATGGGTGGATACAAAAGTGTGCGTGAAATTAGGACCAACTACTTTATATACTTTGTACATTACTTGAGATGCTTGATTTTTCTTTTGTGGATGTCTTTGATGGATACTTTTCCCTTTTTTATTTTTCCCCATAGTTTCTTTGACTAATGGAGTTTGGTAGGGACAATCTTCCTTTGTATTCTTTGGTATCCATGTGTATTTGATTTGTCCATTATGATCCTTAGCTTCTTTTTCTTTGATGAAATTCGTCGTGCTTTGATTCAAATATTTCTTTTGAAGTTGGTCCCAATTCATGGATGGGGTGATGGGTGGATGAAGATTCATGACATGGCTACTTGCAGTATTGGCATCAGTTTCATCATAAGGATTCTCCGTGCCCCCAATGTTGACATTTGCTTGAGATGAAGTTGCTCCCAGTATGGTGGTAGTGGCACCTTCGTTCCTTGATTCTACTTGTTTTGATATGTCTTGTTCAGTAAGCCTACTCTGATAAATGACCATGACAAATGATGTTATTTCAATTTGTTGCTTTGCTGACTCTAGAATATCTTGTTTTGTTTGATCTGCTTCCTTGAGTGGATAATGTTGTATATCTTTATTTAGGATGTCCTTAGTCTGAATTTGGGATATATCTAATCCTGATGTTGACAACTCAGTTTGATTATAGGAATCAATAACCTGCTCTTTTTGTGTAACAAAATCCTACTCTAAATGAATATCATCTACATTTCCATCCAAAGAGAGCATCTCATGGGTAGATGGAGGAGTATGTGATATGTGGATATGATCATGTATAGATAGGAGAGTTTCCATTAGATCATTGTAGTATCTTGGAGATATGAATTCTTGACCTTGAATAATTTTATAATTGCTTTTGACATGCTTTGGATCAAGTTATTGACATGGGTCAATTTCAAAGGATGGATTGCTTACAAAAGGTTCTTGGATATCTTCATTAGGCATAGGAAGTGACTCAATATCCTCTTGATCTTTGAGTGAATTTGGATCAAGTGTTGAGTTGAAGATTCTTTCAATATATCGACAATCATAAGAAGCTTGTTGAGTGGTTTGCAACACAATTTTCTATTGGTTTGATGTGTTTGGTTTGGGTGGTGATGGTGGCGGAGGTGGTTTTGGAATAGTGCTTGTTGTGGTGATAAGAGGTATCGTCATATTGATGATTGAAATTTCAGTGGTGGATGGTGCAATTGATATGGTTAGTCCTTGAGAGACCATGTTTTGAGGGATGATAGATGATGTGTTGGTTGCTTGTGCTATGGGGATGGTTTCCATCTATTTTTGTGATATTGATGGCAAGGGGGGAGGATTTGGTATGATGCTTTGATTGATGGTTGGGGGGATGTTTTGGATGAGCAGTGGTAGCAATGGTAGCCCCAAAACAAGAGGTGATACAAATGTTAATGGAAAGGGTGGTAGTAGTTGGAAAGTGAGTGGAATTCTCCCTTGGGGAAATGATGATGTTTGATCAAAATTGCCCCCTAGTCCAAATAAGTCACCTTCTCCTTGTGAGGTCGTTGGGAGAGAGGTTTGAGGGGTTGCGTGAAATGATGATGATGGGTCACTAGGTTTATGAAAGGTCAGGGGGACATATGGGTGTGATGGATTTTGAACAACATTCATGTGATTTGACAGCATATCTATCCAAAATTTTACCAAGTATGGATTTGAAATGTTCATGTTTGGTGTAGTTGTACTTGGTATATTCATATTTGACATGTATGGATTTGGTGGGATAATGTTGTTTTGTTGAAGACTGATGCATTGAGTATTTGGTTGATATATTTTTAAGTTTGGACTTGGATTTAAATCTACCATTGAAAAGGGTGTTTCAAAATTTAGATTGGGTATACTCACATTTGTTGTACCATTGAGGTTTGTAGGAGATAATGATCCCATGTATGGATTGTATAAATGTGAGTTTTGAAAATCAATTGGCATTGTAAGGCTTTGATAATTTGGTTGGTTTAGACCACTTATGATGTATGGATCAAGTTTATATTCCATGTTCTTCTTGTGTTTTGAGCTTGTTGTAAAAGTGACCTCTAAGGTGTTTAGGACCAATGATGAGATGAAAGATGAAAGGGGTGAATGATATGGGTGTTTACTTTTTAGGAACTTTGGATCAATGCTAGAATTTAGGATTTGATTTTGATTGGTTTTGATTGGATAATGAACTTGTAAACCCTAAGATGTTGGATGTGATCTTTAGGATAAACTTGTTCAAAGGTGTGCTGATTTAACTAGAGGTATGAGAAAGGATGCATTCCCATACTCCTAATTACACAAGGTGATTTTGATTTGGTTTAAGGATGTACCCAAGTCTAGATAATGATGTTTCCAAAGCTCTAAAGTTGCTTGTGGGATGGGATGATAAATTTTTTAAATGGATGAAGTGTTTGATTTTGATCCTAAATGAACCTAAGAAGGACTTGTTTACAAGGTTTTACCTTCAAACCAAAAGATCAATGTTTGCTCAAAATACAATAAGACAAAAGATACACAAGCACATGTTTGGGGTTCAATTGATTTCATCTTTCTTAGTGAATTTATTTTACCACAAACACTTTCTTTATTACATTTTCAAACTAAACGTCCAATGTCCTAACTTATTTTCATCCCATAAAGTGTTATGTGGAATTCAAGGAAACCACGGAAATTGTTACCTAATGTTTATCTTGGTAGAAGAAAATTAAGATGTAAACCCAATTACTTAGAAACCTCTAAGGACATAATCCCTAGGGTAAGCAATAGTTCTTGGGTTTTGTCAAAAGTATTTTCTCTAACTAAGGGGTTTGAATTTTTTTATTTTCCTATTGAATGTGTGTTTCCCAATGTTTTCAAACAAGCAAGTGTTTTGATACCAAGAACATGCACAACCCTATGGATATGAAAGACTTTACTTGTTGAGTTGCCACTTGGACAAGTCCAGCTATGCCTACTCTTAGCGAACAATTAGATGCTTGACCCCACTGGTTCCCCTCCACAACACTCGCTTATAAGGGGCAGCCAAGCATCAACACCCATGAAACTCCCATGGCATGTTTTTCATTTCTACTAAGAGCCGTAAAAATTTGGGACGACTTCAGAACAACCATTCCTGCACCAACAAGTAGATCAAGGATTTTGGCCTTTTCTAAACAAGGGTTTTAATTCGGACTTTCTGTTCATAGGAGTTGACCCATCGAGGTGAGAGACCATTGATGCCCTTCTCGTCGGAGCCAACCACATGATACTGGCATTTATTCCAATACCCACATTTATATCCTGACTGTAAATACTTTTGGGTTTAGAGTGTTACTGGTTGAGTCATTCCCTTGGGTGAGTACATTTTCCCCAAGTTAGGCCCTCTAATATAAACAAAAGCAAGAAAATATATTCATAGTTCGATCAACCTTCTTTTAGAAACAAAGGGAGAACACACGCAATATGTTCCACTCACACTCACAAAGTCTGTTGTGCAATTTTAAACCCAAATTGAAGTGTATGGGAAATTACTTACACAACCTAATGTCACCAAAATCCTTTTGATTTTTAAGATCACTGTGAGGTGCAAGAGAAGCACATACATCTTTTGATGATATTACTTTGTGTAAGTAATTACAAAACAATGAGAACACTTGTTCATTTTAAGTGCATAGAGCAAAAGTGAATTATTTTTAGTGTACCAAAAGAAGTGTGAGATTTCATTTTTCAATTGTTAACCTTAAACAAAATCTAGTAAATTTTCCTAAGGTTCTTTTTAATCCCTTTGTCTTGTTCTTTTTAGAGCCCAAATTAAAATCTATTGAGTCCTAAAAGCTTGAAGAGATAAAATTCTTAAACTTGGAATTATAATTGCTTCCAAGAGTGTCTAAAGACACTTGATACAATAGAGAAATGATGTCATAAGAAGCTTTTCTTTGTTTCCTCCTACCCTTTTTGATTTCCTAACTTGTAAAAGTGCTCAAAATGTTAGATGAGATCAAAAAACAAAAGGATATAGGGGTTAGATGAATCATTAAGCATAAAACCCTAAAACTTAGACCAAGTTATAATGCAATTTGACTTTAGATGTAAATTTGAAAAATTTAACTCATTAAAAGTCAAGAAAAACCTACAGCATTGAATATCTTATGAAATTCTACCCCATTTCAAAAAAAAAGCTTCAAAAAAGACCAAAAAATGACCAAGATATGGCCATTTTAATTTTGAATGAAAAAGCAAAAAATTTCCATTGACTCTGTTTAGAGTCCAGTGACGTAGTCTGGAGTTTCTAGCGGTGCAGTTTGTGTCTAGCAGTGCAATTTGAGTTTCTAGGGGTGCAGTTTGTTCCAGTGGTGTAGTTTGTAGTTTGGAGTGGTTTTGTATAGCCCTGCTGGACTGTGAGTGGTTTTTGTTTCCTGTAAACACCAAAGACATAAAAAACCATGGAATTTTCTCAAAAAATATGATTTGATCTTGTGGTAGGCCCTCCTTCCAGTGCCAAAATGTGAACCAATATCCTAAACCTACAAGAACACAACAAATGAACACATTAATAAGATCAAATGCAAGTTGGAATAGAGATTCTCCATAAAATCCATTAACATGATTCAAAATAGGAAATGAAAGTAAGAAATGCAATGAAAAGCAATAAAAGAGATTAATCCTATTCAAATAATGCAAACTCTTGATCCAATGGGGGAGTTGGTGCCAATTTGATGTGGAAATTGACCCTTTCCCAAATCCTAAGCAAGCTTGATGAAGATTTGATGATGGTGATCCACTTGGTGATTGCTTCAAATTCCTTCCATGGAGAAAACCTATAATAACTTGGCTACAATTGATGGATTTGATGCAAATGCTAAAGATCTAAGATGAAATTGAATTATAATAACTTTGCTCAAATTGTGGATGATCAAATGAGGAATAAAGCCTCTTATTTATAGAATATTAAGTTGAAGAGATGTCCAAAATGGAGCAATGTGGAACTAAGAATCAACCAATGGCAAGATGCCACTTGTCAACATGTGAATGGATGAAAGATGTGCAAGTTTTGAAGAATGTGTCAAGAAGGGGGAGATTCAAATTCAAAAGATGGCTTGAAGGATGAGGTGAAAGGTGAAGCAAATGCACATGGCTCCAGAAAAGGACATGTAAGAGATTTTAAATGCTTTGTTGGAAGGGGCAAGTCCTTTTGGGGGGAGATTTCAAATTTGAGGAGTATTCCATCTTTGATGGCTTTTTGAATGAAAATAAATGATTTATAAATCAATTAAATTTATTTTCATGTACAAGTTGTAAAATATAGAGGATTTGATGGATTAATACTAATATTAATTAGGATTTGATTAATTTAAATGAGATTAGCTGATTTGACCATTTTGACTTGGATTTTAGGATTTAAATAATTGAAAATGAAAAAAGAATGATTTAGACTTAGTTAAATGAATATTTTTGATTTATTTAACCAAAGGGGGTGATGTTAGATTAAATTAGATAAATTTTTGATTTATTTAATTTAATTAGATGAACTTTAGAGATTTAATCAAATAATATGGATTATTTAATTAAACAAAGATAGGAAGATGAAATAACCTAGATAATTACACATAGACAATGATTTAATTAAATCGAGGGATTTATTAAATTAAAATGGGAATTATGATGACTTTAATCAAATAAGGTTATTCAATTAAATGGTTAGACAAAGGGATAATTCAAGATGAAGTGATGTTAGTAGATTAGGATCGAGTGTGTGATATCAATCTGTATATTTTTTGTGTCTACAATACAAACACTAGAAAATCTTTGAACTCAAAAAATCTAAGAAATGTTTTTTTCTTTGTCAATATCTTTCAAAGAAGAGTTTTCCAAATACTCATTGGAAAAAAATAGTATTCCTTTTATATTCCTCATAAATTTTTTTAACTACATATCAAATTAGAGCACACTCAAGGGAACTCATTCTACAACAAAAACTTACTCCATTCTCATTCAACTAAAGCCTAATCACTATTTTACGGAGTCAACCCCATGTTTTTAATATAGTTTGGGGTGTGGTTAAAAATAATAAAAATAGTATACATCATTAAGGTTCTATGGCCTCAATGACCTCATTCTAGACAAGGTAGTGGAGTTCCACCCCTCAAGCCACCACACTCTAGGTAGCTTATAACGTCACTTAACCAAAAACTCAACAAGCCAAAAAAAATTTAGAAATAGTTTTGTGATACTTTAGATATTTTGCAATACATACATGTAGTAAATCTTCTATATTAGACTACATAAACGCTTATAAATCCATTTCAAAAACAAAAATTGAAGATAATGAAAACAAAAGTGAAAATATCCACCTTAAGACCCTGTTTAAAAATTTTGTAAAAATATTAACTAGCTATAATTTTTGTAGAATCCAAATTAACAATATAAAATATTTTGCAATACATACATGCAATAAATCTTCTAGATTAGACTACATAAACATTTATAGATCCACTACAAAAATAAAAATTGAAGATAATGAACATTTTTTAGGATTTCAAGGTAAAAGATTATGAAAACAACAAGTGTTTCAATATAAAACCCAATTCCACTTAAGTTAGAACAGAACAATAGGCTAAAAAGAAAGAGTTACTAGTGATACATTTTATAGAATTGAAACTAGAGAAAAATCAAAGGTTGTTAAGTATTTTTTAAGTTCTCAATTTTAAGCTAAAATTCCAGCAAAAAGTTAAGGATTCCCCACCCACAATTTTTGCAAAAAACAACGCAGTCCCACATTTCACATAAAAGTAAAATTAATAAAATTGTCACTATATTCTTTAATTTCAGCCTAAGACTTAAAATATTAAGCATAACCACAGGAAATTTTACATAATCCAAATTACAAGACTATTATAAGAAAAAAATTACTCTAGAGTGATACCTTAAATTTTATAAATATATTGGAAAATTTTCCCTTACTAGAGTGTCAAAAAATTGCCTCACCCTAAAATAAATACATAGCTAAGTTCAACATAATGTAGATATCATATATCAATTAAACATTGAAAAATAAATATAGTAACCAAGGTAGAGAACCAATTCAGATGAAAACTCAGAGAAGAAGAGGCATGCCTATGGAAAGAGATAAATTGTAGCTTCAAGGACTCTTCTGTCTCATACACATATTTTGGTTAACAAACAAAATATACGAAAAAAAAAAAATTCACATCTATGGCAGATTTTTTAATATATTATAGCATAGATCGTTCAACCGAGACCAATGAAAATCCATTGCTATCAAATATAGTAAAGAATATAGAATGTAGAACTATGAACTGTTGGAATACTATTTTTGTAGTCATAAATTTTCTCACCTAGCCCCTCGTATACTTGGAAATTCTATTTTGAATTTGCAACATTAAATATGTAGGTGATTTTGAAATTTAAATGAAGTGCTCATTTTTTTAGCTTGATTTTTCAAGCAAGAAAGAAAGGAATGCAACCATTGGTTTTTGTAGAAGTTTTCTTTTTATATTTTACAGAGACCCTACAATAGTAGAATGAATGTTCAACACAGAACAAGGAGACAAAAGACAACAGTAAGGAATGTTCTGCAGAGACAACAACCAGTTATAGTTTAATAGTAGCAGCTTCAACATTGTAGTAAGCAATAGTACAGGTGTGAGTGTAGCACCATTGTATTGGAGAATAGTCCAAATAGTATAAGGAATGTTCTGCAGACACAACAACCAGTTATAGTTTAACAAAAATAGCTTCCACATTGTTGTAAGCAACAATATAGGAGTGAGTGTAGCACAAAGTTTTGATTCAATGATATAACAAACCCAAACGTATTTCCAGCCCCTTCAAATGCATAGAAAAATTAGTTGAAAGAAACAAGAATGAAGGATGAAAAATCCCTTAGTTTGATTGAGGAAGCCTTAACTAAAGTTATTTTCCCATGCATTGCAATAGGAAACTACTCAAAATACGCATAGGAAATTCTGCAAAACAACTATAAAGGGACATATAAAGTTAGATTAGTAAAAATCCAATTGCTAAGGGGAGATTTTGATACTTTGCTAATGAAATATGGTGAGTCTATTTCAGATTTCCACACTAAAGTCTCCACTTTGATAAATCAACTTAGAATCAATGGAGAAACAATTGAAGAACAAAGGATTATTGAGAAAATCCTAGGAATTCTACTTACTATGTTTGATCCTATAGTAATTGCCATTGAAGATGGAAAATATTTGTCCAAAATCACTATAGATGAGTTGATGGGTTCACTACAAACCCATGAGCAGCAGTTGAATAGATTTACTCCTTCCCTAGAGCAAGCTTTCAAAGCTCAAACCAATGGAAGAGGTCAGGGAAGACAAAGAAACAACATAGGCAGAGGTCAAAGAGGTAGAGGAAGAAGCAATACTAGAAGAGGAGACTCAAACAGCCAAGAGGAGCCAAGCAACTCATAGTCAACAAACCAAAACCAAAAGAAGAACATCAGTTCAGATCAAAGGTATGCCAAAAGAAATGTGTAGTATTATTACTCTCACAAGTATGGACATTATGATAGTGAGTGTAGGAAGAAGGAATGTGGCAATGAGAGTCAAAAATAAAATGTAGCAAATGAGAACAAATCTGAAAATGACAAACAATCCAATGTTTTTATTTTTTGCATCCTTGGTGAGCATAGAAATGATGAAGTTTGGTATTTAGACAGTGGATGCAACAACCATGAGTGGTAACAAGAAATTTTTTTCCTCCATAGAAAACAGTATAAAAACAAAAAAAAAATTGGGAAACAATGAGAAGGTCAATGTCATTGGAAAAGGTATTCTCAACATTCAAACCAAGAATGGTGAGAAGTAGCAAATCCAAGATGTCTATTATGTCCCTGGCATGAAGCATAATTTATTGAGCATTGGACAAATGGTCCTAAAAAATTACAAAATCTTGATGGAGAATGGAGAGTGCAAGATATTTGACAAAGGAGGCAGTAAGAAAGTGATGGTACCCATGTAGATGACAAGAAACATAATGTTTCCTCTAAGGATGCACGTAGTGTCTGTGACAAATATAGCAAAAAGGACGAAAATAATAGTGTTCACCAACACTGACAACAAAAGAATAGTAATCGACTGTGGAACAATAGTCTGCATTCAGAACAGTCATCTAAGACCCATCCTAACTTTAACATTTAAGGTATGGGCACTTAACTTTTTCTAGTTTAAGTTTATTGTCTAGGAAAGGCATGGTTAGAGGGTTACTGTCAATTGTAGAACCCGATGAAAAGTTTGAGGCTTGCATTTTAGGAAAGCAACATAGGAAACCCTTTCAATCAGGGTACTCTAGGAGAGAAAAAGCGCCATTAGAATTAGTGCACTCATATTTGTGTGGACTCATGAAAACCCCCACTTTAGCTGGAAATACCTATTTCATGACATTCATAGATGAATACAACTGAAAAATTTGGGTCTATTTCTTGAAAAATAATCGGAAGCTATTGAGAAATTTAAATGGTTTAAGGCAACAATTGAAAATGAAAGTGGGCACTATATCAAAGCCCTTAGAACAGATAGAGGGGGAGAGTACATCTCCAAAGAATTCCTTTTTTTTTTGTAAGAATGAGGGTATTCATAAATTATTCACAATAAGGTATACTCCACAACAAAATAGAGTGGCAAGAAGGAAAAATAGAACCATTCAAGACATGGTAGGAAGTATATTGAAAGAAAAAGGTTTATCACACATATTTTATGTTGAAGTTATAGTGACAACTATTTACATATTGAATAGGTGTCTCATAAAGGCTATCCATGATAGGATTCTATAAGAAGATTGGGAAAACAAAAAATGGAGTGTTGAGCATCTAAGAATCTTTGGGTGTATGACATATGCATTGGTGTCAAAAGAGAAAAGGCATAAAATTGATGATAAGGGTGAAAAATGTATTTTCATAGGCTATAGTGAGGAATCAAAATCCTACAAGTTGTAAAATCCCATCACCGAGAAGGTAGTGATCAGTAGGGACATTGCGTTCATTGAGAATGAAGCATGGGATGGAACGGTGGATAGCACAACGGTTATTTCAGTTACAATACCCTTTGATGATGAGGAAGGTTCAGAAGACAACTTGGAAGAAGCTCAAGAGAGCAGTAGCTCAGGGAGAAACTACCATAGAGAATTACCAAACAACAACTCTGTTGATACTCAACAAAATAGTAACTCTGGTAGTGTTGAGTAGAACAACAACTCTGAATAGACAAAGTAGCAAATTAGCTCTAGAGTACAACAGAGCAATAGCTCAGACAATTAGCAGTACAATAATTCTAGAGGTGAGAGTAGCAGTAGCTCAGAAGCTAATTCAAACCCTACACTCACATCAATAATGCCACGAAAGACAAAGAGTGTGAGGGAGATTTATGACAACACTAGGCATGTTGATTTCAATGAGAACTTAGATTTTGCATTGTTCTCTTATAGTGATCCAACACACTTTGAGGAAGCAGTGAAATAAGAGATGTGGTGTAAGGCCATCGATGAAGAGTTGGAAACTATAGAGAGGAACCAAACATGGGAAATGATCAATTTCACCAATGGTAAACAAGTGATTGAATTCAAGTGGGTCTACAAGACCAAGTGTACAGATATGTGAAGGATCATCATGGAAAAAATAGGCCCTTAAGAGGTAAAAAATTCATAAAAATCAGAGTTAGGAAACTTGATGTAAAGATTTGAATAAGTTATCTTTATTATTTCAAAAATTTGTAACAATGGAATCTGTAGCAAATTGAATCTAGTTTCTAAACTACTAGGTTTATTTTTATTTTTCTATATCTTTTTAGTGAAAATTTGAAATTTTAGTGTTGTAGTACTTAAATTTCAGGGAAAAAATAAGAAGTAGGTGTCTGTCTAACCAGCCTAACCACAATTAAATGATAATAATTTTTTATAAGGTTTTAGATATAAGTAGATGACTCATGTCTAGATGTGATGCATATTTTTTTGTAATTTTTTTCCATGTAAATAATTAATTATTATTTTTTTATTACGACTTTTAAAAACTATAAAAACTCATTTGTCTGACCACTAACTTGGTCAAAACTTCATTGAATTCATTTTTTTTAATCCTATAGTATGTGAAGCATAGAATGTGACACATATTTCATATTAAAAAATGTGATACTGTTTGAAAGCTATAGATGTTTTTCAATCAGCCTATCAATCAAGACTTTAACCATATTTTAAATAGAAAATATATAATAATTATTTATTAAATTCAAAGTAAAGCATAATTTATATTGGTGCATAGCTGAGAATCTCCTTTAAAAACCATTTTCATTTCAAAAAATTTGGGTAAGAAAAAATTAGTTAGCCACATACCCTACAGATACCCATCATATCGCCACTTTTTGACCCATCATGATCTTGCACATACCCGTACAACACAAGATAAAATTGAAAGGCATAAAAAAAGGCTAATGGTGAAAGGATACAAACATCAGCTCGATATAGATTATGATGAGACTTATGCTCCAGCTGCAAGGCTAGAAACATTTTGAGTAGTCATAGCAATTGCAACCCAATGCAATTGAAAGGTGTTTCAAATGGATGTAAAGTCAGCTTTCTTGAATGGAGTGCTAAAAGAAGTGTACGTGGAGTAGCCACCTAGCTATGAAGTCTAAGGGAAAGAGGATAAAATATATAAGCTCTAGAAACCTATCTACAAGCTAAAACAAGCCAAAAAGCATGGTACAACATAGTAGACTTATTTATTGAGTAGTGACTTTCGCGAAAGCACTAGTGAGCCCACATTCTACATCAAAGTAGGTAAAAGTGCTATTTAATTGTTGTCCTATATGCATATGATTTGATTTTTACTAGGAACAGTAACAACTTCATTGCTAATTTCAAAGAAGTGATGAGGAATGAGTTTCAAATGACAGATTTAGGTTTGTTGAAGTATTTTCTTGGTATTGAAGTTCAACAAATAGAGAATGTCATATTTATTTTGCAAACTATTCAAAATAGATTTTAAGGAGGTTCAAAATGCAGAACAACAAACCTACAACAACACCAATAGCAATAGGTCAGAAACTGCGTAAAGAATACAACAATGATGTGAACCCAACCCTCTACAAATGTATGGTTGGAAGTTTTATGTACTTGACATCAATAAGACCTTATTTAATGTATGCAGTAATCTTAATTTCTAGGTTCATGGAGAAACCTAAGGAGACACATTGGCAAGTAGGAAAGAAGATTTTGAAGTATGCAAATGGAATAGTAAGTTATGAAATTTTGTATGCAACATCAAATTAGTTCAAGCTAGCTTGTTTCACAGATAGTGATTGGGTAGGAAATGTAGATGATAGGAAGAGCACATCGGGATATGTGTTCCACATGGGATTGGGTGCAATTTCACGGGCATCCAAGAAGTAACCTATTGTCTCTCTCAACACAACAAAAGCTAAGTATATTGCAGCAAATGCAGGAGCATGTTAGGCTATTTGGTTGAGAAGGATACTTGCATATTTGAAGGAACAAGAAGAATACAACATAGTCATACATTGTGACAATGTTTCCTCAATAGCCCTGCCAAAGAATTTAGTCTTCCATGTGGATGCAACAAGCTTATTTAGATCTGATATCATTTCATAAGGGAATTGGTGGAACAAGGTAAGATTGAATTGTAGTATTGCAAATCTGAAGAACAACTTGTTGATATTTTCACCAAGGAAATACCAAAATATAGTTTTGAATGCCTAAAAGATAGGCTTGGTATTGTGGACAACTTTGCAAATCAGATCTGAAATAGAACAACAGATTGATACTTGACTTTAGATTAAGGGGGAGTGTTGGAATATTATTTTAATTTGCAGTCATACATTTTCTCACCTACTCCCACATATACTTGGAAATTCTATTTTGAATCTACAACATTAAATATGGTAGGTGGTGTTAAAATTTAAATCAAGCACTCTTTTTTTGAGTTTTCTCTTTTGAACAAGAGAAAAGGGAATGTTTTACAGATACAACAACCAGTTATAGTTTAACATCAACAATTTCAACACTATAGTAAGCAATAGTATAGGTGTGAGTGTAGCACCATTGTATTGGAAAATAGTCCAAATAGTTTTAGTTTAATTTTGTTGTGTATAACAGAGAATATGCTCTATGTTTTTGTAATTTTGAAAAAAAAATGAGGAATATATAAATCTACAAATTTTTGTGTGTTATTTTATGATGTCTTTGTGTACTGTGTTTTGTTATTTCATGTTCTATCCTTCATTCTATCACAACACAATATATGTGTTTTTTATTCCTACACCCCTTCCAACCAACATGAACTTGGCAACCATTAGCAAACAACTAATAACTTTTGGATACCAATAAAAAATATTTATTATATCATTATTGTTTCTTAAGGGCCTTGATCTTTGATACCTAGGAAACCTAGGCACAACCTGACTAGGACCCATAACAAATTGGCCAATACTGTTTGTAGTTGTAGGGCCATCATCATAAATATAACAAAGGAGTTTACTACACAAAGCACACTTCATTTTTTATTCTGTTTCTCTGGTTACTTGCCTTTTCAATTGTTTTTTGTTTATATTTGTTCAAAATTTGAACCACACTTCATACATTCATTAATACAGAGGTTTTTTACACCATACTTTTAATGACTCAAAACCTTGCTCAGATATTGCACTTTTTTGGTTTTCATGGCTTCATAGGTAGTTTGTTCTTATTACAATTATAAAGCACAAAAAGCTATGATTGCTAAGCACTTTTAATTCCTCTCTTTATATGTAGGTACATTTTTTGTCTAAAGGAATTATGCCTGCCTATTTTTAGCTTCAAACAAACACCACATCCACTAAAGGAATTCACAAGATTAATATTAAGTTCTACCAATTAATGAAGCAATAAATGTACACAATGTCAATGATGCTAGCTTAAGAGACTCTCTTGAATTCCTATGTATTCAGAATTGGGTTAGTTTATAGGAAAATCTCCATTGATCTTTGATAAAAATATAGGAAATGCAAGGCTACCTGAAATCCATTTCTGGCCATGTCTATTTGACTGTAAAATTTTGTATCTGACTTTAAAATTCTTTGTCTTACTTTCTTCAGAAAAATAGGGATCCTTCAATTCTTCTCTTGCACAACTTTCCTTATTGTCAAATTAAAGATCGCTTGCTACACAACACTTGCATAACATACAAGTGGCACTGGTGTTGGTTGTGATTCTCACAAATCACCATATGTCTGATGCTCTTGAAGAAGAGCAATATGATGATTGATAATTTGTATTGATTTCATGTGGTAGATAGTCATATAAACCATTTTGATCTATCTTCAACATTTTTGAATTGACAATTGACATTCAATAATGAATTATTAACTGTGTTCTCAATTCTATATTTAATTTTCTACATTTCATTTCAAACCAAGTAAACCAAAACTTGAACCACTGACATAGCTTGAGAATGAAAAGCCTAGGAATAATCTATGTGAAGATTAATCTGTCTGAGGATTGATTTTTGAGAACTTCATACCTGCTTACCTTTCACTAATTAAAAAAGAAGATTTGTAACCTATGGACTTCAATTGCATTTTCCAGGTTAGAATAAACAAATTCCTCACAAAAACATGAGCAACAGCGGGAAGCAGCGGCAGGGTTTAGGTTTGAAATTTTCTGGAGATGCAGATGCAAATGAGGATGATCCCGACCCAGATGGTGGCTTTCTTCGACCACAATTTTCTTGGGTGGGGCTTGTTGTGAAGCTAAGGAATTCGTGGGTGTTGGATCAGGCAGTTTGGATTGGCTTTGGAGACTTTTTCTCTTTGCCTACAGTGGCTGGAAATGGATCTTTGGCTTTTGCTTTGGTGGATGCTTTTTCTGTGTCTCCCCTATTAGTGCTATCCAATGGTGCTACAGGTGGGGACTCTATTGATGCCCAGGGTTGGGATTTTGTTGCCGTTGAAGCTGTTGTGGCTTTTATGGGATGTTGGAGGGTAAGTCTGTTGCCCTTTGTGTTTTCTGGTGCTAGGTGGTTGCCCCTTCTACTTTGCTTCTCTTTATAGGGTGTATGGGTTCGCTTGGGCTTCCTTGAAGTTTCTGGGTTGAAGAAGGGGCTTATTTCTGGTTCTGCTCGGTGTAGTAGGATGGCTTGGGGGCTTTATTTGTTGGCCCTTTCTTCTTCTCACATTTTTTGGGATGTTCATTGCTTTCGTGCATTCTCTATTTGGTGGCTTGGCAGCTTGGATGTGGTCTCCTTTGGGTTGGGAGTGTGGGGTTGCTTGGACATCCTTGAAGCTTCTGAGTTGAAGAAGGGGCTTATCTTTGGTTCTGCTTGGTGTAGTAGGATGGCTTGGGGGATTTATTTGTTGCCCCTTTCTTCTTCTCATTTTTTTTGGGTGTTCTTTTTTTCTACGCTTCCTCTGTTGGGTGGCTCTCTGTTGGGAGTTTTGCTGGCACAGTTGTTGTCTCCAATTCGCTGGTGGTTTTCATTGCCTTTTATTTTAGTTTGGAGATGGTTTTGGGTTGTTGGCCCATTTGGTGGAGTGGTTATGTCGCTCAAATTTGGCTTTTTTCTTCCGTGTGCTTTGCTGGGATTTGTGTGGACCTATGTTGGCATTTGCTAGAGTTTTTCTGGAAGAGAGTAGTTTTTAGGGTGGGGTGGCTTTAAGAGATATTTTTTAAAACCCAGTTGTTATTGTTATTGTTGCTTGCTTTGGCTCTCCTCCTTTCTATAGTCACTTCCTTCTCTCTAAATACTAGGTCTTCTATTGAGGTTAAGACCTCTCCTTTGGAGGTGGAGTCCTCTCCCTCTCGGGTTGAGGTGTATTCGGTGGTTGAAGGTCTCTTTCTACTTTTCCCATTAAGGGGCTTCCTATTTCTATTGAGGTGGAATGGTGGTTTGTAGGAGTTTTGTGACTGTGGTGATTTGGATGAGCTAGATTTTGTCTCCTATAGAGGTGGAGAGAGCAATTGGTTTTTAAGGTACAAGTTTGGAGCCTTGTGTTCGTGTTCTTGTGATGACCGCTCCTATAGAGGGGGAGAGGGTATGTTGATGGACAAGGTTTTGCATACTTTTGGGGCTCTGCTTCTGCAGACCTATGACTTAGCTGTTTCTGCCAGTGTTTTGGAGAGACAAATCTACTTGAGTGACTGGCTTACTTTGGCCTGGTTGTTGCAGACTCCTCTCTTGGGTTTAAGGTCCCTGCCAAAACCTGCTTGTCTTGGGTTGTTGGTCCCATCAAAACCAATGGGTTCTAGATCCATGTAATTTCTAGGTTCTGGGTTGGGCAGCTAGGTTTGGCTGCTAGTTTGTCTTTGTTTTGCTGCTGGGCTTTATTAACTATTCTCCAGATAGCCAGCCCGATCTTCCTTGTCTAGGTTTCAGGTCCCTTCAAAACCTGATGGTTTCGGGTCCATTCAAAACCTATTGTACATGGTTTCAGGTACATTCAAAACATGTTTTCCCCTTTATCAAAAACAAATTCCTCACAAAATATTCAACTAGGTCTTCCGCGCACCTATTGCACACGAAGGTGCAATTGCTAGTTTGAATAGCAAGTGCCACACGAAAATGAACGGTGATACACGTTTAAGGAAAAATGTTTCCAGTAAATGGTAAATTGGTTCGTCTCCAATACAACATAGGACTTCGAAAATGAACGGTCATTGATTGAAAAATAGATACACGTTGGTGAAGAAAAAAGATACGTAATTGGTATCCAATACGCCATAGGACTTTGAATGCCTCACTGTGGAAGAAGTTATTTGAAGTATAATTGTTAGTTATCGCTCCCCTATAAATGGAACGCAATGATGCATTGCATCCCACCTCAACCTTCCTCTACAAATTGTTTGTTAAACTTTTTCTCCACATTTGAAAACTCTCAACCCTAACCATGGGAAGTTTGCTGCGGATGAAAATGAATGCATTCCTTGCCGTCCTTATCCTTATGTTTATGGTTCATGTCTCTGCTCGATATAACCTGCCAAATCCTCCGAAGAAGAATATTGCACTTACAAACACGGAGCAATCTGATCATATTTCACCTACACCCTGTCCCCATAATAAATGCCCAGAATTACTTCTTTACAAAAAAAATGCTTTATCAGACGAGAACTGGGCATATGTGCGGCAGGCTCATAATATCGAAGGCGCTGCTTCAGAGTTTCAGCGCAAGGACATCCGCTGAAAGCCGTTTTCGTTCCTCTTCTATTCCAATCCATAGACACTAGTCACGCCACACGAAAAAACCCTTTTGGTTTCTTCAATTCCATCCTTCCAGAATTTCGTGTTCGTTCTTTCACTAGATTGTAGTAATTACTACATCGCATTTTCCATAGATTAGAATACATCTGTGATTAACGCGGCAACCACCTGTTGATGGTTGCATTGTTCATTTAAATCTTGTTTACTATTTAGAGGGGAGTCGACTGATCAATACTGTTAAACCTTAACCTAAGGATAAATACAAAAGGAGCAACAAAACTATGATAAACGCTATATTTTAATAAGAAAATTAGAATATTAAAGAGTTAAAAATATTAAAGGAGAAAAGTCTAATATAATGAATAAAAGATGTATAAATGAGTTAATGAATAGATAATTTTTGATGAATAAGTCTTGAATGTTATCCATATTTATAAGATTTAAATCAAATAATTTATTTTGTAACTAAAAATCTTTTCATATATTTTGTTTATGAGATAATGTTTTTTAATTAGGTCTATATCTTATTCGGTAAAGTGTAAGAGTTACTAAAAATAAAAGATTAAGAGAAACAAAAATGTATAATGTTTTATAGGCTTCATCACATCTATTTTACCACTTTCTTTTCTCTACGTTACTATTCCTTCAAGTTTTGTACTTATGGTGACTCAATAGAACTTATGTTTCTTTCCATTTATCTCTATTTATTTTTTCCATACATAATAGTCATATAGAATCATTTGAACAATTTGGGTTGGATCCATGATGAATATTAAAAATATATAAATTCCAAGGAGACATGACAATATAGGCCACACAATACACAAAAAAATACCTTTTTATGATTTTTTTAAATATTTATAAAAATAATTAAATAAATAAGGAAAACCTAACTTCTGATTTAGGTAGTAGGTCCCTAATTAAACATGTAGAAAAATAAAAGGAATGACTACATTAAGCTTATAATCAAGCTTTTGATGTCTAATTGTTTATAAAATTTTAACTTGGTATGCTATAGTTATGTCTATTTGTCTAAAAGTACCACAAAATTTGTCAAAGAGTAAGGTGGCACTAGATATGATATCCCATTGGCATAATAGTTAATATAGACACCTCTAGTGATCTTTCATTAATCCTATACTCATGAAATGCTAGTCCTGAATGGCTCATTTTGTAGTCTACAACTCACAAAATAGCTCTTCTACCCTTTAACAACCTTTTTGCAACCACCTCTACTTGTTCCTAGCAAGCCCATTGCTACTAATCCAATGGTCCATGGCTTATGTGCTAGCTATAGTCATAGTGAACTTTACCTCTCTTGAAAGAAAATAAAATTCTAAAAATAGAAGATGTTTTTTCTAAGGATCTTTACTATTAGATTGTGAAGCAAATGATAACTCAAAAGTTTATTATTGATAATATTTATTGAAGATACTTTGTGGTTCAAGAGTCAAAGATAGGATATTTGGATGGAAACCCTTCAATATATTTGATATTGGATTTTCTTTAAATAATAGGATCACTTCAAATATTTTGAATCTTAAGATGAAAAAAATAACAGAAAAGGAAAAGGGAGGAAAGAAATGGTTAGAGACCTACTGTGTGGTCTCACAACATAGCCCAAGAATCTAAGGCTTGGGCACCCAATTCTAAAAATTACCTTTAGAAGTTGTTGACTAGCTCATTGTCTCAAAGGTGAAGTATTAAAGGAGGCTTGGAAAGCTTTAAAATTGTTCATGTCAGACTGAAAGGCTACAGACACCAAAAAGTTAATTTTTTAAGAAATTTGGGCCTGGGTGTATAGCTAAGATAATTTCATTATGAAAGTGGCATAGGACGTTCTAGTCACAAGTTAAATGTCTACAAGTATGAAAGAGGTGGATGAAGGTGGGTTGTGGAGTTTCGTTGTATGTTTGGTGGATGTTGATAAATCCTTGAGTGTTGTTTCTTTTGTTTTTCCTTTCTGGGCATTCCACTTCTCATGAGCCCCTCATTTAGCCACAATGCCTATTTTACAAAATGGTACGATCCCTTCCCATCTTAATCTAATTAAAACATATAATGAATAGAACTATATTAGAAATTATAATAATAAATATTGGAAGTATCATTCAAGTCTCACCATAATGCCTATTAGTATCTAAGTATAAATTCCCCAATAAAGCCTTCTCAAAGAGTTAAATATTAGATTCTCAACATGATCCTTGCCCAAATAATTAGGCATCCAAAAATTTTATGTCCTTGAGTTCAAAACATATAATATGGGAAAAGTTTGCATATAGTGAGAAAATTAACCTTTAAATGCAAAGGAAAAAATTAGTTATAAGATGTCAAAGTTTTTGAATCAAGATTAACTATTAACATCTATGCAAATAAGAATATTCTAAAACTTAAGATCCTATCAAATAATATAACTTAGATTAGTTAGCAATCAAACATTGGGGATACTATTGCATTAGTTCTTTGGTAAGTATGTGCCTAAAATATTGATCTTGAGAAAATAGATAATCTTGTTTGGTAGATTGAGGTTTACTGGAAAAATTGTGCTTCAATTCATCATGGATCAAGTATAATTGACCGACCCTGACAATCCTTGTCTCGCAATAACATACCAATCCCTCTATCTCTGGACATCTTTTTGGTGTTACTGTGATCATTTTTAATCTCATGAGTGATTTTTTTTAATTGGTATGATAGGTTTTAGCTTCCATATACTTGTGAAAAACAACTAGAAACTTCCCAAAAAAATTGGAAATGTTTTTGAAGTTTCAAGAACCTCTCAGAGAGTTTCTAGATTTTAAGTAACATTTAATATGTCCATAAATGCATTTTTGGACTGTAGATATCATCCAAACATATGATATTAAGGGGAAATTTTTTTCTAGAACCTTTTGTAATACTTTCTCAAGAAGGTTTTATGCAATAGTAATAGGGGACACTAATAACAACAGTGCATAGTGTAAAACTTTGTAAAAAAAAATCATGTTTAATCACAATTATTTGCTGCTCAAGGGAGTTGGCAATCTGATTTGAATCAAACTACCAATGTTTTCCCAACTGGCAACACATTTTTCCCAAATATATATTAACAATATAAATAATGCAAACCCAATGATATAAAATTAAAAAAAAAACCATCTCTTGCACCTCAAAATTGTTGACTTGCTGCATTAATCTCAGATTCGTCATCTCATTTCATCTCAATATCCTTGTCACCCATGAAGCTGACAAAAACTTCAAATATTTCAAGAAAGAAATCCCAAGAGTTCATCTATCCACCTCCATTCTTTTGACCTGCAATGACATATTTGTATTTCATCCACTCAAAGCTTGAAAAGGGTTCATAGGTACTCAAAAACTACTTTTTCTTGCCTCAAAACTAAGACTAAACACATATGAAATCCTTTTAGATCTAGGAAATATTCAATGAACATAGGCATAGTTGGAAACTAGTATGTGTTGAATGCAATAAAGAGAAAGGGGCTTTTAAAATGTATCCATGGAACACTAGGGTATGTAATTATTTTTGAGCTAACTAGCAGACAAGATGATTTAATAGCTTAATTTGGAACCTAAACAACATTAATAGCTACTTTGCACATGTTGTTTAACCAAAGCATAAATTAGGAAATTGAAAGAATAAGGTCATTTTCCTCTCAACATGACACTGGAACTCCAAACGAGAAACCAAAAATACCTTTAGATGTTTTGGTTGTAGCAACATCTTGAGCAGCTGATAAGATAATTAATCACTTTGTATTACTAACCATAATAAGCATGCAAACCCAATCTATTTTTGGATGGAAAAGAGGGAAAAAATGTCTCAAATATCATAAAATGAGGGATTATACAAGCAATAGAAAATCTTTGAACTTAAAAAAGATAAGAAATAATTTGTTTCTTTGTCAATATCATGTGAAAAAGAGTTTTCCAATTACCCATTGGAAAAAATGAGTATTCTTTTTTAATTGCTCACAAAACATTTTAACTACATATCAAATTAGAGCACACTCAAGGGAACTCATTCTACAAAAAAAACTTACTCCATTCTCATTCAACTAAAGCCTAATCACTATTTTATGGACTCAACCCCATGTTTTTAGTATAGTTTGGGTTGTGGTTAAAAGTAATAAAAATGTTATGCATCATTAAGGTCCTATGGCCTCAAAGGCCTCATTCTAGACTTGGTAGTGGAGCTCCACCCCTCAATCGACCACACTCTAGGTAGCTTATAACCTAACTTAACCAAAAACTCAACAAGCCAAAAAAGATTCAGAAATAGTTTTGTGATATTTTAGATATTTTTCAATACATACATGTAGTAAATCTTCTAGATTAGACTACATAGATATTTATAGATCCATTGCAAAAAGAAAAACTGAAGATAATGAAAAGAAAAGTGAAAATATCCACCTTAAGACCCTGTTTAAAAATTCTATAGAAAGATTAACTAGCTGTAAAAATTTTAGAATCCAAATTAGCTGTAGGATTTGAGAAAGACAAATCCACATAACCCAATGAACACCTGCATGCAAGAAAATTGTCACAGAGAAAGAGAGAGAACAAAACAAGGGTTTGGCTCTGACAATGTGCAAAATGTATTATTAGAAAAATAAATGAATCAAGAGAGTAGAATACAAGAGATCAATCCTTATAAAAGGAGATCTAAACCTAAAGGAAACCCTAACCCTAAAGGTGAATGCATTTAATAATTAATATTAATTATTAAATGACTAATATATGTGCATAAAGTGAAATCTTAAGAGGAGAGTAAAATTAATTAATTACTTTACTCTAACACCCCCCCTTAAGATGAGCAAGAGTGTAGCTACAAACATGTGCAAAAAATAAAATGTAACTACAATGCATGAAAGTAAAAATGGGTCTTGGCAACTAGGCCTGATTAGGTACCTGAATACAAGCAAATCTCTGTAAAGCGTAGTAAAGGAGAAAAACCAGTGGGAAAAAAACTCCTTTCCAAAAAGAGATGAACAAGAGTGAAAGAAGAAGAGAGATAGAAGGAGGACTCAACATGACCCCCCAAGAACTGCTTCTATCACACAAGTACAAAATATGTTCCCCCCATAGGAGAGAGAAAAGACTCCAAATCCCCCCCAAAATGAGAGAACCCCTGTGCCAATGATCAAAATGATGTGTCTCCTCAGAGGAAGAAATAGATCCAACAGTCGAAGAAGAGGAAATCCCTGGATGTGAGGTGAAAATGGAAGTCCTAGATGATGCTCACTGAAGAATGAAACTGCAGTAGGAGTGTCTGAATAACAAGATGGTGAATCAAACAACTCAAGATTATTCTGAAATGGAATCTCCAATGAAGATGGGATAACATGTGTGTTGAAACTATCATCTGTGAGGAAAGGGATATCCTCTGATATGGCCTCAACAACTACACTTGATGGCTCGATGAGTGGAGCAACAATGCCAGTCATAGCTGAAGAGGAATCTTGTTGAACATATGTGATCTCAACAGGAGGTAGAGGTGTGGAAGTCCCAACACTAGTCTCATGAATAGATGGAAGAACACATAAGTTCAAGTGACCAAACTTCACCTCAAATAATACATACTCTCTTGTAGAAAGAGAGGAAAACTCAGATAGTGGAGATGGTGGACCAAAGTGTGTGAAGAGAAGGTTAGTGGACAAAGATGGAACACATAGTACATCATTGAATGTACTGTCATCAATGTTGATAGAACCTTTCCAACTTACACTCATATAAGTGTTATTACTCATCAATATGTGTGGTGAGGATGTAGCCTTGAAAGATGAGAACATATCTTGAGAAGATGCCATATGGTGTGAAGCACCTGAATTCAATAGCCATCTAGATGAATGTGAACTGGTGGTTGCACATAATGCATGACCCTAATGTGGGACTTGTTCATCTGTCTGGAATGAAGATGATGAAGAAGAAGAAGACCTACCTAATGTAGATGAAGAAGAATGATGAATATTGTTCCTCTCAAGAAGAGCTATCAAATCTGAAACCTGTTTTGCATATGCATCTATCTTCTTCTCATAACACTTGGAATCATCATGTCCTGGCTTAGTACAATAAGCACACTTAGGTATGTCTTTCTTCGATAATTCCCCCTTAGGAGAAGGTGAATCAGAGGAGTGTTGTGAACTGGAATCCTTCCAATGCTTTGTGGTCTTTGGTTTTTGTTTCTGCTTCTGCTTCCCCTGAGATGACTATGTTACCAATGCTTGGTGTTGTGATCCTTTGATAGATGGAGAGAAGGTTAGTGGAAAAAGATGGAACATATAGTAAATCATTGAATGCACCATCATCAATGTTGATAGAACCTTTCCCACATACACTCATATAAGTGTTATTACTCATCAATATGTGTGGTGAGGATGTAGCCTCAAAATATGAGAACATATCCTGAGAAGATGCCATATGGTGTGAGGCACTTGAATCCAATAGCCATCTAGATGAATGTGAACTGGTGGTTGCACATAATGCATGACCCTTATGTGGGGCCTGTTCATCTATCTGGAATGAAGATGATGAAGAAGAAGAGGAGCTGCCTAATGTAGATGAAGAAGAGTGATGAATATTGTTCCTCTCAAGAAGAGCTGTCAAATCTGAAACATGTTTTGCATATGCATCTATCTTCTTCTCATAACACTTGGAATCATCATGTCCTAGCTTAGTAAAATAAGCACACTTAGGTCTATTTTTCTTTGATGATTCCCCCTTAGGAGAAGGTGAATTAGAGGAGTGTTGTGAACTGGAATCCTTCTAATGCTCTCTGGTCTTTGGTTTTTGTTTCTGCTTCTGCTTCCCCTGAGATGACTGTGCTACCAATGCTTGGTGTTGTGATCTTGTGAGAGCATCCAACTGTGATATCTTGGCTTGCTCTCATGTCAACCGGTCATAAAACACCTCAAATGTAGGCATGGTAAAGTGGTTTCCCAATGCATCCATGGTGGAATAGAATGTTGAAGAGAAGATATGAAATGGACCTCAAAGCTTGGAGAGGATCAGGATGATGCACTCTATATCAGTCTTAATCTTGCCACAACCATGCAAGATAGATCTCTGCTATTTGAACTTCATCAAAAAGTCCTCAATGAAAGGAAATGAATCAGGTACCAAGGAAGTCAACTCAGCCTCAAGCTGCAATGCTTTGAACTCGTTGACAATGCCAAAAAGTCCATCAAACTTGGTCCAAATGGCTCTAGGTGTGAGACACCCTTCAAGATGAAACAGGAGGCTGTCTAAAATGTGCAAAGCCATCAATCCCATAGCCTAATCCATATTTTTCCTGTGCTGCATAACCTCAAAGGGGTGAGTCAATTGAGGCTGAACCTCATCCAAAGAGGATCATAACCCTCGAGACTAGAGAAGTTTCATCATGCGACCCTTCCAAGTGTGATAATTATGCAGTGTGAGAAGTTCAATAGATCTATCAGCCATCCTATGAACTATGCCTCAACTGCTCTTAATTTTTTTATATTATTATTTAGTGGTCTTTCAAAACTAGATAGAAGATGCAGAAGGGTTTTTTTTTTTTGGTATTTATAGATTCTAGTTTTCTAATGGAAATGGCAGAAATCAAGAAAAACAACACCCCCCCACAATGTAAAAAACCAATCCCCAGTACAAACTGAAAGCTAGAAAACAATAGAATGCAGTAGATGTTTGAGACCAATCTCTATGTACTTGAATAAATTTCTAATGAAATATAGTACAGATCTGGAAAGAGCACAAAACCACCTTTCCGACGCCTATTCGCTTTAAAAAAATGGAGCAAAATTGAGCAAGTTATGCCCCTCGGAGTGCAAAAAGATCATCTGACTTTGACTACGACAAAATGCAACCAAACTAGAAAATTTTGAAAAATTTCCTACACCATCAGGACGGGCTCGGAGCCAGCTTTCCAATGCCTATTTTTGTTAGAAAATCTGAGTTAAAACGCCGAAGATATGTCCATTTTAATGAAAGTTGGTTTAAAAGGGCACATGCCAAAAGTGTTTAAGCCCTCAGGGGCTTAAGATCTTTAGCCCCTGGTCACGTGAACGACCAGGGGTTAGCGAATTGGCTCTTGGGCATGGCTGGAGGGCACATGGGGAGCCCTCAGGGGCTACGCAGGGGCTGGAAGCTGGCGGTGGGCGCTGGCAGTTTATTGCTGGTGGTTATTGCTGGCGGATACCGCTGGTGGCCAGTGGCGCGGCGGTGCCTACCTGGCTGCGGCTGGCTGTTGCCGTTGGCAGTGGTGGCCAGGCGATGGCCGCTAGGTGGCTTACCGATGGCACGGCCTATGTGAACAGGTTTGCTAAAAAATAACCAAAAAAACTTGTTTTTTTTAATTAATTAATTTATTTATTTTTACAAAAAAATGCCTTGTGAAGCGTGCCCTAGGGTCGTACGACTCTGGGGCAATTTTTTTTGCTTCCTTTAGAAACTATGGCCGAATCAGACATGTTTTATATGAAAATAGGGGTTTTTGGACGTTGCGAGCTCAACGGTGAGGTTCGTTTGAGATCAAAGTGCACCAAAAAAAAAAACCTCTATTCCAAATAAAAAATAGGAAAACAAACATAGATCTGATGCAACCAAAACCTAGATCTCTAATTCTTTCAAAAATTGAACAAGCTGTAGTAGATCTAGTTGTGATACCATTAGGATTTGAGAAAGACAAATCCAAAGAACCCAATGAACACCTGCATGCAAGAAACTTGTCACAGAGAAAGAGAGAGAAGAAAACAAGGGTTTGGCTCTGACAATGTGCAAACTGTATTATCAAAAAAATGAATGAATCAAGAGAGTAGAATACAAGAGATCAATCCTTATAAAAGGAGATCTAAACCTAAAGGAAACCATAACCCTAAAGGTGAGTGCATTTAATAATTAATATTAATTATTAAATGACTAATATATGTGCATAAAGTGAAATCTTAAGAGGAGAATAAAGTTAATTAATTACTTTACTCTAACATTAACAATATAAGATATTTTGCAATATGTACATGCAATAAATCTTCTACATTAGACTACATAAGAATTTATAGATCCACTGCAAAAATAAAAATTGAAGATAATGAACATTGTTTAGGATTTCAAAGTAAAAGATTAGGAAAACAACAACTGTTTCAATATAAAGGCCAATTCCATTTAAGTTATAACAAAACAATAGGCTAAAAAGAAAGAGTTACTAGTGATACATTTTATAGAATTGAAACTACAAAAAAAATCAAAGGTTGTTAAGTATTTTTTATGTTCTCAATTTTAAGCTAAAATTTTAGGAAAAAGTTAAGGATTCCCCACTCACAATTTCTGCAGAAAACAATGCAGTCCCACATTTCATAGAAAAGTAAAATTAATAAAATTGTCACTATATTCTTCAATTTCAGCTTAAGACTTAAAATATTAAGCATAACCACATGAAATTTTACAAAATCCAAACTACAAGACTATTATAAGAAAAAAATTACTCCAGAGTGATACCTTAAATTTTATGAATACATTGGAAAAATTTCCTTGACTAGAGTGTCAAACAATTGCCTCACCCTAAAATAAATACATAGATAAGTTCAATAGAATGTACAAATGTCATATATCAATTAAACATTGAAAAAATAAATATAGTAACCAAGATGGAGAACCAATCCAAATGAACACTAAGAGAAGAAGAGGCGTGTCTATGGAAAGAGACAAGCTCTATCTTCAAGGACTCTTGTGTCTCATACAATTATTTTAGTTAACAAACATGATATACCAAAAAACAAAACCAATTCACATTTATGGTAGAATTTTGAATATATTATAGCATAGATCATTGGACTGAAATCAATAAAAATCTATTGCTCTCAAATTTGGAAAAGAATGTAGAATGTAGAACTATGAACTATTGGAATATTATTTTAATCTGTAGTCATACATTTTCTCACCTAGCCCCATGTATACTTGGAAATTCTATTTTGAATCTACAACATTAAATATGGTAGGTGATTTTGAAATTTAAATCAAGTGCACATGTTTTAAGCTTGCTTTTTCAAACATGACAAAAGGGAATGCAACTGTTGGTTTTTGTAGAATTTTTTTTTTGTAATTTTTAGAGACCCTACAGTAGCAGAAGGAATGTTCATCACAAAACAAGTAGACAATAGACAACAATAAGGAAAGTTCTGCAGACACAACAACTAGTTATAGTTTAATAGCAACAACTTCAACATTGCAGTAAGCAACAGTATAGGTGTGAGTGTAGCACCATTGTATTGGAGAATAGTCCAAATTGTTTAAGGAATGTTCTATAGATGCAACAACTAGTTATAGTTTAACAACAATAGCTTCAACATTGTAGAAAGAAATAGTATAGGTGTGAGTGTGGCACCATGTTTGGGTTCAATGATATCACAGACCCAAATGTATTTGTAGCCCTTTCAAATGGATAGAAAAATCAGTTGAAAGAAACAAGAATGAAGGATGCAAAATCCCTTAGTTTGATTGAGGAACCTTGACTAAGGTTATTTTCCCATGCATTGCAGCAACAAACTACTCAAAACAAGCCTGGGAAATTCTGTAAAACAACTATAAAGGGACAAATAAAGTCAGATTAGTAAAAATCCAACTGCTAAGGATAGATTTTGAAACTTTATTGATGAAAGATGGTGAGTCTATTGTAGATATCCACACTAAAGTATCCAATTTGATAAATAAGCTTAGAATCAATGGAGAACCAAGGGAAGAACAAATGATTGTTGAGAAAATATTAAGAACCATACGTACTAAGTTTGATCCTATAGTAATTGTCATTGAAGAGGAAAAAGATTTGTCCAAAATGACTATAGATGAGTTGATGGATTCACTACAAATCCATGAGCAGTGGTTGAATAGATCTGCTCCTTCCCTAGATAAAGCTATAAAAGCTTAGACCAATGGAAGAGGTCAAGGAAGAGGAAGAAACAATAGATGAAGAGTTCAAAGAGCTAGAGGAAGAAGCAATACTAGAATAGGAGACTCAAACAACCAAGAGGAGCTAAGCAACTCAATGTAAACAAATCAAAACCAGAAGAAGAATATCAGTTCATATCAAAGGTATGACAAAAGAAATGTTCAGTATTATTACTCTCACAAGAATGGACATTATGCTAGTGAATGTAGAAAGAAGCAACGTGACAATGGGAGTTAAAAAGCTAATGTAGCAAATGAGAACAAATCTAAGAAATGACAAACAATCCAATGTTTTTATTGTTTGCAACCTTGGTGAGTGTAGCAATGATGAAGTTTTGTATTTACACAAAAAATGCAGCAACCACATGAGTGGTAACAAAAAAAAAAATTCCTCCATAGACAACAGTATAAAAACAAAAATCAAAATGGGAAACAATGAAAAGGTCCATGTCATTGGAAAAGGTGTTGTCATTATTCAAACTACGAATGGTGAGAAGTAGCAAATCAAGCATGTATATTATGTCCCCAGCATGAACCATAATCTATTGAGCATTGGACAAATGGTCCTAAACAGTTACAAAATCCTGATGGAGAATGGAGAGTGCAAGATATTTAACAAAGGAGGTAGCAAGAAAGTGATGGCAGTTGTGCAGATGACAAGAAACATAATGTTTCCTCTAAGGATGCACATAGTTTTTGTGACAAACGTAATAAAAGGATGAAAACAATAGTATTCACCAGTACTGATAGCAAAAGAATAGTAATCGATTGTGGAATAGTAGTATCCATTCAAAACAGTCATCAAAGACCCATCCAAACTTTCACATTTAAGGTATAGGCACTTCAATTTTTCTAGTTTAAGTTTATTGTCTAGAAAAGTAATGGTTAGATGGTTACTACCAATTGTAGAACTCTATGGAAAATTTGAGGCTTGCATTTTAGGAAAGCAACATAGGCAACCCTTTCAATCAGCATACTCTAGCTAAGCAAAAGCACCATTAGAATTAGTGCACTCAGATTTGTGTGGACCCATGAAAACCCCCACTTTAGCAGGAAATACCTATTTCATGACATTCATAGATGAATACAACAAAAAAATTTGGGTCTATTTCTCAAAAAAAAAATTGGAAGCCTTTGATAAATTTAAATGGTTCAAGGTAGCAGTTGAAAAGGAAAGTGGACACTATATCAGAGCCCTTAGAACATAAAGAGGGGGAGACTACATCTCTAAAGAATTCCTATTTTTTTTAGGAATGATGGTATTCATAAGCGATTCACAACAAGGTATACTCCACAAAAAATAGAGTGGCAGAAAGGAAAATAGAACAATTCAAGACATGGTAGCAAGTATGTTGAAAACAAAAGGGTTGTCACACATATTTTATGTTGAAGTTATAGCAACAACTGTTTACATATTGAAAAGGTGTCCCATAAAGGCTATCCATGATAGGATTCCATAATAAGATTGGACAAACAACAAATGGAGTGTTGAGCACCTAAAAATCTTTGGGTGTGTGGCATATGAATTGGTGCCAAAAGAGAAAAGGAAAAAAAATGATAATAAGGGTGGAAAATGTATTTTCATAGGCTATAGTGAGGAATCAAAAGCCTACAAGTTGTACAATCCCATCACCAAGAAGGTAGTGATTAGTAGGGATGTTGTGTTCATTGAGAATGAAGCATGGTATGGAATGGTGGATAGCACCACATGTATTTCAGTTACAATACCCTTTGATGATGAGGAAGTTTCAGAAGACAACTTGCAAGAAGCTCAAGAGAGTAGCAGCTCAGAGAGAAACTACCATAGAGCATTAGAAAACAATAGCTCTGGTGGTACTCAACAAAATAGCAACTCTGGCAGTGCTGAGTAGAACAACAACTTTGAATAGACAAAGTAGAGAAATAGCTCTAGAGTACAACAGAGCAATAGCTCAGATACTTACTAGTACAATAATTCTAGAGGTCAGAGTACCAGCAGATCGAAAGCTAATTCAAACCCTACACTCACATCATTGATGCCATGAAAAAAAAAGAGTGTGAGGGAGATTTATGACAACACTTGGCATGCTGATTTCAATGAGAACTTATATTTTGCATTGTTGTTTTATAGTGATCCAACACACTTTGAGGAAGTAGTGAAAGAAGAGACATGGTCTAAGGCCATGGATGAAGAGTTGGAAGGTATAGAGAGGAACCAAACACAAGAAATAATCAATTTACTAAATGGTAAACAATTGGTTGAAGTCAAGTGGGTCTAAATGACCAAGTGTACAACACAAGATAAAATTGAAAGGCATAAAGCAAGGCTAGTGGTGAAAGGATACAAACAACAACCCGATATAGATTATGATGAAACTTATGCTCCAGTTGCAAGGCTAGAAAAAATTTGTGTAGTCATAGCAATTGCAACCCAACACAATTGAAAGGTGTTTCAAATGGATGTAAAGTCCACCTTCTTGAACAAAGTGCTAAAAGAATAAGTGTATGTGAACTAGCCACCTGGCTATGAAGTCCCAAGGAAAGAGGATAAAGTATATAGGCTCTGGAAACCTATCTACAGGCTAAAACAAGCATGAAAAGCATGGTACAATATAATACACTCTTATTTGTTGAGCAATGGCTTTAGCAAAAGCAAGAGTGAGCCCACACTCTACATCAAAGCAGCTAAAGGTAATATTTTAATTGTTGTGTTATATGTAGATGATTTGATTTTTAGTGGTAATAGTAACAACTTCATTGCTAATTTCAAAGAAGTGATGAGGAATGAGTTTGAGATGACAAATTTAGGTTTGTTGAAGTATTTTCTTAGTATTGAAGTTCAACAAATAGAGAATGGCATATTCATTTTGGAAAGTAACTATTCCAAATAGATTTTAAGCAGGTTCAAAATGCAGAACAACAAACTTGCAGCAATACCAATAGCAACAAGTCAGAAACTATGTAAAAAAGACAATAACAATGATGTGAACCCAACCCTCTACAAAAGTATGGTTGGAAGTTTTATATACTTGACATCAATACAACCTGATTTAATGTATGTAGTAAGCCTAATTTCTAGGTTCATGGAGAAACCTAAGGAGACACATTGGCAAGCTGGAAAGCGGATCTTGAGGTATACGAATGTTATAGTAAGTTATGGAATTTTGTATGCAAAATTAAATGAGTTCAAGCTAGCTGGTTTCACAAATAGTGATTGGGTAGGAAATTTAGATGATAGGAATAACACATCATGATATGTGTTCCACATGGGATCAAGTGCAATTTCATGGGCATCCAGGAAGCAACCTATTGTCTCTCTCAACACAACAAAAGCTAAGTATATTGCATCAAATGCAGGAGCATGTTAGGCTATTTGGTTGAGAAGGATACTTGTAGATTTGAAGGAACAACAAGAATACAAAACTGTCATACATTGTGACAATGTTTCCTCAATAGCCTTTACAAAGAATCTAGTCTTCCATGGATGCAGTAAGCTTATTGAGATCCGATATCATTTCATAAGGGAATTGGTGGAACAAGGTGAGATTGAATTGCAGTATTGTAGATCTGAAGAATAACTTGCTGATATCTTCACCAAGGAACTACCAAAAGATAGTTTTGAATATCAAAGGGATAGGCTTGGCATTATGGAGAACTTCAAAGATCAGCTCCAAAATAGAACAACAAATTGATACCTAAGTTTAGATTTAGTGGGAGTGTTGGAATATTATTTTAATCTGCAATCATACATTTTCTCACCTACCCCCACGTATACATGGAAATTCTATTTTGAATCTACAACATTAAATATGGTAGGAGATTTTAAAATTTAAATCAAGCGCTCATTTTTTGAGCTTTCTTTTTCAAACAAGACAAAAAGGAATGCAACCGTTGGTTTTTGTAGAAGTTTTATTTTTTTATTTTATGGAGACCCTGTAACAACAGAAGGAATGCTCAACATAGAACAAGGAGACATCAGATAGCAGTAGAGAATGTTTTGTAGATAAATCAACTAGTTATAGTTTAACAACTTCAACACTACATTAAGCAATAGTATAGGTGTGAGTGTAGCACTATTGTATTGACCAATAGTCCAAATAGTTTCAGATTATTTTTGTTCTATATAATAGAGAATGTACTCTATGTTTTTGTAATTTTGAAAAAAATTGAGGAATACATAAATCTACAAATTTTTGTGTATTATTTTATGATGTCTTTGTGTACTGTGTTTTGTTATTTCATGTTTTGTCCTTTATTCTATCACAACACAATATCTATTTTTTTTATTCTTGCACCCCTTCCAGCCAAATTGAACTTGGTAACCATTAGCAAACAACTTATAACTTTTAGATACCAATAAAAAATATTTATTATATCATTGTTGTTGCTTAAGGGCCTTGATCTTCGATACCTAGGAAACCTGGTCATAGCCTGACTAGGACCCATGCCAAATTAGCCAATACTATTTGTAGTTGTAGGGCCATCATCATAAATATAACAAAGTTTCTTACAACACAAAACACACTTGATTTTTATTCTCTTTCTCTGGTTAGTAGCCTTTTCAATTGTTTTTTGTTTATATTTGTTCAAACTTTGAACTACACTTCATACATTGATTAATATGCAGGATTTTTACACCATACTTTTAATGATTCAAAACCTTACTCAGATATTGCACTTTTTTGGTTTTCATGGCTTCATAGGTAGTTTCCTTTTATTAGAATTATAAAGCACAAAAGTTATGAAAACCTTGCTCAGATATTGCACTTTTTTGGTTTTCATGGCTTCATAGGTAGTGTTCTACCCTTACCACACACAACCCGTTTGGAACGGGGACCCTCTTTTCTTTCACCTTGTCGGGTCATTTTTATCGCCACCTCGTTTTGCATGCCCCATTTTTTGGTGTCTCGGATGGTCAATGTTGCTTTCAAGTCCTACCGTAAGTTGACCGTGCCTTCCTTTTTAAATTTTGTCATGTTCTGCTATCTCGCAGGGTCACTTTGGTAGTTTGCCCCTTCCAACGGCTCCGGGCCCTGTCGGCCCCAGCAATTCGGGCTTCCCCTATCGGGTTTCTCCATTCCGTCTGCTGTTCCGACGGCGTCCGCTTCGCGTCCTCCCGGACCCCGGGGTCTGAATCCCCTTTTGCCGTTTGCTGAAAATTTGTGGAAGTTTTGACGGCCATTTCACCCTTTGGACCTCGATCCTCAGAGTTCCTCTACCGGGGTTTCGTTTGTGCATCACCACCCTCAGTGGCAAACTGCTTGCGGCGTCCCGCCTTTCGCTCCCCACCACCTTTTTCGCTGCTCGATGTTTGCAGGAAACCCTGACTGCCGTTTGGTGCTCCGGGCTCGATCATCCAAATTCCTTGTTTGGAATTCCATGATGGTTCTGTCGTCCGCGATGGAGGATCTTTGGAGGAACTCCACCATCTAGGCCTTGACTCGCTCTCCGATGTTTCCGTCCCGATCAAACTGAAATATTCAAAGCGGCTGCCGACTTGCGTCCTCCCAGCTATCAGACCTCGGGTTTCCCACCGCCATTGCCGACATTCAAACTCACCAACCTTTTCCCTGTTGTACTTACATTTAATGGGGTCATTAATTGTGATTAAGGGTATAAAAGACCCACTCCGACCTGTCATTATCATTCGGCAGAGTTGCAGAGCGATTGGAAACTTGATTGAGGAGCCCATTGTCTTCAACACCCTCATGTTCATCGCCCTCGACATCACTTTATCGATCATAGGTGGATCCCACATCTCCCCGCATCGTGTGTTCAAGGTAGGCCCTTCGTTCGCCCTCCCGCACATTCTTTTGTGATTTCTAAGGATTTAAATGAACAACATATGTTAAGAAGGCATGAAGATGATAAAAAGCGACATTGCACACAAAGCCCACGTGTTGAAAACTTGAGAAACCTTCAATGATGCCCTCATCATGAATCCGGGACTTTTCCTCGCAGCGGCCATTCTTCGCATAGGGAGATTGTCTCCTTCGAGCCTGGGGCTTGTCTTGGCCGTCCTAACTCAAACGATAAACCATCCTTCCGAATGGCGACTCTTCCCTTCAGGCCCGGCCCATCCTACTTCCTTGTTCAAAAGTCTGCTGAAATTTCACCACGTCAAAATGACAATCTAACACCAACCTCCCAGCTGTCAAGGCCCACCCTTCTCCTCACTGTAGGCATTTCAAAGAAAAGTGGATGCCCTTTTGGCCTCTCGGGCCTGGGATCCTGGAGTTCCGTTTTCGAGGTTCTATGGGCACTACGACGACCTTAACGGTGAACCTCTGACGGTGTCCCGCTTGTCAGCCCCTGACCTCCTCTTTGCCACCGAAATGTCACATAAGAAAAAATGGCCTCATGTCCCCCAGACTTCCTTGTTTGTCGTTCTGAGGAGAAAATATCGCCCGACATCCCGCCCCTCCAGGCTCCGAACATCTGTTCGCCGCTGATATGTTAATTAAACTACCGACCTCTTTTCTGCCGGCCTCTTTTCTACCGGACTCTGCCACTCAGGAGTCCCACCCTCATCTGCACCGGGCTCCGGTGTGCGGGATTCCATCCGAAGTCCGCTATTCCAAATGAAATCCTTGCCTGCCATTCTAAGCCTCAGACTCCGCTCTCCCTTTCACATCCGCACTTGGAAAATGAAATCCGAGCACCTTCCCAGTATCATCCGCCCGAACATTCAAAAGTAAAATTAAACTATCGACCGTCCTTTGACCCTCCAGACCCCGGGACCTAGAGTTCTATCTTCGGAATTCTGTTTGCTGTATGCATTTCCGAACTGCCATCTCCAGGTGGCTATCGGGCCCTAGACTTCTAGATTCTCCTAAACCAATCCAAACGAGCCCAAATCTGGAATCTAACCTCGACCCACATGCTTAATCTTGGTCCTCTTCTTTGTGTACCTTTTAAAACACTAAAATCTGACCAAAAAGAAATCTCCGGGAGCCTTCTGCTGTGTTTTCCCTTCCAATTAGCATTCCTGCCGAGGAAGTCCAGCCCTCCGAGCACGAAGTGTTCAAATGCCTTTAATCAATAGGTCAATAATATTAGGGGGATAAAAGATCATTTTATGCTTAATTTATGGATTGTTTAAAATGGATGTTGCCTTTAGGATTTCAGCTAACATAAATGCTTTTGTGATCTATTCTGTTGACTATGCCTTTGCTTGCAGGATATATGGAATCGGGTGCAGGACCTTCAGGGGCATCCACCAAAAAGGACAAAGAGAAAAAGTTAGGAAGGACCCCTTAGGGGAAAGAGGATAAGGACCAGATGAAATACAAATTCCAGGGCGAGCCTCTCCACTCAAAAGTCACCATAGATTGGAAGGAGATCACTGACACCAACATAGGCCAAGTTGATATTGATGAATTCATGCAGAGGGTCAGGGTCAATCTAATGAAAAAGAATGCAAGATTGATAAGACAAAGTGGAATAGCGAAGGCTGCTGGATTCCATCCATCCCTCGTGGCCCCCGAGTTGGTTATGGCTTGTCGGGAGGCATATCAACCGGACACAAGGACGATCATTGATAAAGAGGGCAACATTCTCGCCGACATGTCACCTGAGGGAATTACAAAGAATTTTCATATCCCCACTTTTAAGGAGATGGAAGTCTCCACCATAGAAGAATGCCAGTTGGCGTGGGATGATAATCTGGCAGGCTATAAGAAGTCAATAAATCTGCATTGGCTCAAAGAAAGGTGGGGCAGCGCTGCGAAGGTTCCTTAAGAACTCTTCCGCAACAATTTTCATGAAGATTACCATGACTTGGTCATGATGCTAAGCCGGGTAATGGGTCTTCCAATGGCTGCCTACTTTCAGGAATGGATGGTGTACTTCATTGAGTAGATTCTGCGTGGAAATGAGGACATCACCACAAAGACTTCATTTTACTGGGGATGAATCATAAGCAACTACTTCCATGAGTAGTTTGTCAACATAAAGAAGAGCTCTAAATTTTATATGACTTCCTATCTTGTCTATTCCTTAGCAGATCAGAGACAGTACAACGGGTTGTTTTTGGCACCCGATCAAGAGCAAGGGCGAAGACTCAAAGCATATGACAGGTACCCGTAGCTCCAATACCAGAACTTCAAAAGGGAATACTGCAAAGTAAACGATGCCTTCACCAGCCATATCATCAAAATGATTGCCGGAGACTTCGAGAGGAGGGTCTCCCACAGTGCTAGGGCATTGTTGAAACAGTATACCTTTCTCTTTATCCAGTATCTGAAGTTCACGTACATCCATGTCTAGGGCTTCGCTGAAAGGCCGAATAGATTGCCTCGGTACCCCAATGACAGGATCATCCTTCTGGAGCTTTCCCAGCAGCTCCAACACATACAGACAATCTTCAGTAGTAAGCACATAGCAGGGATTTCTTATCCCATGACTTTGGGCTAGGGTGTGTATAGACTACAAACTTCCTAGTGTGCTGGTAACTCTGAGAAAGAGCTGAAGGATTACCATTTCTACTTGCACACTGCTCATCCACAAATAGACCCGCATGGCCACATCAGGAAGGCTTTAGGACCAGGGTACGCCCATTTGCATCATATTGAAGACTTTTGGGGGGATTGCCAGGATGACAAAGAGGTATAGGCAAGGCACTACATGCAAATGACTGTGTAGCTTTTAAGGAGGGTGCAGCCTTTCCCCATATCGGACCAAGTCGAGGAAGATGAGAGCACCATAATGCACCCCAGGTACCCTATAGTCGCCAATTTGCTGATACCATCAATTGAATAGGACGAGCAAGAGGTCGATGACCTCGACACTATAACCAAGTCAGTCTTGGCTTGCACTAAAGAGTGGATCGATGGACAGGTGGCTCAATTAAAGCAACAAGGAATAATTTTGACTTATGAAGGGCTCAAAAGTGAACCAAGTGCCATAAAGGATGCTGTTGCCACCACTTCTATTGGCGAGAACTCCAAGTCTCCTCCACTCACCAGATCCAAGAAGAGAAAGGGGACTGAAATAGAACAGTCTCCAAACCCAAAGGTATACGCAAGGAAAGAAACGTGAGGCTCACCTCCCAAAAGGCTCAAATAGGCAGGGAGCACTATGGAACAACCCTCAACCCAAGAAGAGGAGGCGAAGGATGCGAATCAATTGGGGCCTCTCTTGGCTCTCCCTGCAGCTTTTGTTGCACCACCTACCTCCCTGGCTATGGTCGCTGCATCCCCGAAAGCAGTGGACATTTCTGTCCATATTGCCCCTTTGCCTTCGGCCGAGTCTGTAATAATTATTGACTCCTCTCCCACCATGACTACTTCCCCTTCCTCTGTTGCCATGTCACCAATCACATCACTGCCTCTACTAATAGTAACAACACCCATTCCGACTGCCACCATGACTGAGGCTCTCTCAAGACACATTCAAAACCTTCCTCTGGAGCTCTCCCAGATCCTAATGGATCCCACTCTTTAAGCAGCCCTTGCACAAGTCCTCACTACTGCTCAGCCATCACAACCACCAATAGGGCCACCGGTTATGGAAGCCACCATGCTAATCTCTAAGGAATGGGAGGAATGAGAGTGGGAGGCCTCGAAGCCTGTTGAGGAGGAGGCCGATGAGTACCATGAGCACCTGGAGTACAAACACCAAACCATTGACAAGGTGGCTTATGAGGAGGAGTGAATGGGCTCTTCTGAGAGCAGGGATGAGGAAGATAGCTCTGGTGCTAAGGTAATCGTGCAAACATTTGACAATGACCTTGAGGAGGAGATGGCACGACAGCTGAAACACACCAAGATAGAGGCAGAAGGTTCACCTCGTGATAAAGAAGGGCAGCCACCAGAAAAATAGAAGTAAGAGGATTTACCTGAGGCTGGAACCGATGTTGTCAGAAGCCTCAAGGCTGAGTATACTGGGGAAAGGAAGGAAGAAGAAACAACAAGAAAAGAGGGTCCCATGCAGCAACTATCCACTGAGCTGCCTATCAAACACCTCATGTTCATCCATGACTTCGATGAGGAGGAAGAAGATGCTGCCAAAGAGAAAGCAAAGTCCCTAGAAGAGAAAGGAGCGAAAACCTTGGCCTTAACAGAGAAGGGCGAAGGCGACCACAATTCACCCAAGGGAAAATTTGTTGTGCCCAAGTGGTTGGAAAGGCAACTTGAAAGAAAAACCCCTGTGCTAAAGGACCCAAGGGCAAGGTTAGAGGCCATCTTGGCTCGAGCCCAAAGTCCAATCCAGGGTAACAATGGATGTGTCTGGATCTTGAGCAGCGCAAATAGCAATGCCTGTGATTGGCCAAGCTGGGGTAAGTTACAACATCTCCACCATCGACTTGGGAACCACCACCAGAAAGTAGAAAGTCGGGCACCTTGAGGAGTCAGTGGCTATGGTTGTGCATCTGATAAAACAAAATAAGATCTTGAAGGATGAGCTCAAGGCACAGGTCACGGCCTTAACATATTACATACATCAATGGTCTTCAGTGGACGACCTGCCTACCACATCCACGGTCGCACCCGAGCTGCTATCCAAGGAACAAATTGATAAGATGGAAAGAAGGAAGAACTTGGAGAAGACCATAAAGGACTAGTTCTGATGAGTATTATACATTGAAAGCATGGGAATTAGCCGGGCTATGCGAATAGCCAACAAGTTCTTAGACCTGTTGCGGTCTCTGGAGGGCACTAGAAAGCTCTGTACCAACTTCCCGAGGACCTACGAGTCCACCTTTCCAAGGATCAAAGCTATCCTTCAGATGCCAGAAGCTATGTGGGAGAAGGAGCTTGTATTTGAGAAAGATGATCACTCGCTAATGGATGTATAGCGGCGAGACTTTGACAACCGGAGGCAGAGGCTAGAACAAGTCATGAGCAAGGTGGATCTAGACATTGAATGGATCAAACAAATAAGGGCGGAGTGTGCTCATTATCTCAAGTTGATGATGGACTACGACATGCCCACATTATAAATGGATCTGGCCAAGATAAAGCCCTATTTCGAGGAGAAGATGAAAGATGGGATGGCTGGTGAGATCACTGTGGAACTCCTGAGTTTTGCTGCCTAGGCCTTCGATCAATCAGAGCTATTCAGGGACCAAAGTGCAAAGTATGATGAGGATTGGAAGAAGCTGGAAGATAACACGAAAGAATAGAGCTACCGGGTGTTGCAATATGAAATCGTTGAAATAGACAAGCTCCAGGCGGTCATCCTCAAATTCATTGAATACACCACTTCTAAAAGGCAGGAGGACAACCCTGCTAAAGATGAATAACTCTCTGAAGAGTAGCTACAGTGAAAACAACAATCCGCTAAATGACAAAAGAGCTACAGTGCTATCACTAGGTGACAAAACAGGAAAAAGGGACAAAATGTAATTTTAAATTGAAATGTATTTGGGGGTAGGTGAAACCCTATTTTGTAATGAATCTTGGCCACACAATGAGAGTTGATCTTGGCCATTCATTTGACTTTTGGAAAACTATAAATAGGGCTCTCTTCTCATTTGCAAAGTTGAGTTGAGTTGTTGTAAAGACATGCTGCAGAAATTTATAAAGAAAATACATTGACTTGGTGCATTTTTTGAGTTTCTCACATGTTGTTTGGTTCAATATCCATTGTGAGATGTTTAACTTAGACTTTATTTCTATTCTAGTTAGCTGTTTCTTGTTTCAATATATTTTAGGAATGTTGTCTTGTAATCATGAAAGCTCCTACTATGTTGATAACTTCTCAGCCCATACTTTTTGTTGTTTGTTGATGGTGATAGCTATGTAAAGCTAGCCTGGGCTTGAATTCAAAGCTGATCCAAAACATTTATCTTTGATTCATGCATGTACATGGTGAATGAAGGACAAAGCATTTGCAGACCTTAGAAGATAGCACAAGTTTCATGATACTGTGAGATATCTGGTTAAGTGGGACATTGTTTTAAGAGGCCGTCCATTGCAAGAACTTCATTGTCATTATTCACAGTTAATTGCAGATTTAGGAACTTTCCCTCTTCCTTACCTTCTTTTTCTTTTTCTTTTTTTAATGAGTAACCTATGCTAAGGTTCATTACACATTGTAAAGCCAAATCCAATGACAAAATGGAGTCCAAATCTGCTATTTGAACCTATAGCCAATGCATAACAACTCTTCCATTCCAAAAACTCCATTTCAACATCTAGCTTCCCACACTTTGTATCACCTACGTAAGACCGCCTTGTGATTCTATCAAATCACATCAAACAACTGAGATATTCTGAGCACTATCAAGACCTGACATTAGAGACTTTGTCATAGTGTTATGTAATTTGATTGTGGAAGATTGTCTTTCAAGAGAGGTAGTGCACCTACGCACTGCCTGTGTTGAGAACTACATAAAAACACCATCAACAAAATTGGCACTAGAAGGAGGGCTTGAAGTTGGAATACAAAAGCTAAAGGTTAAGAGCGAAGCTGGATCGAATCAGATTGTTCTCCCCAGAATGATTTCAAATAGTTCTATGGTCAGCACCAAATAGGGGAGAATTTGAAGAATTGTAGCCTCCTACAAGGCCAAAGCGAATCAAAGGAAGTAGTGTTGCCTCTTCCTCTTCCTCCATTCCACCCTCACCTTTATTCAGCTGGCCTTCATCATCCATCCAACCACCTCAAATTGCATTTGCACCTCCTGTCTCTGACAACTAGGGGATTGCTCCTTCCCCGACCCTTGCAGCCCAGGGTACAGTCCAATTAGCCACAGCTCAAGTGCAGTCCCAAATTGCTGTTGTATTGCAAATATAGCCCCAAATTATCATTTTCCAACAAAAAATACCACATCTGCCACCCTCCATGGCTTGGTTAGCACATAACCCTTCGCCGATACATTTCGACGCTTACCATGATATGCCCAAGAATCCAGAGGGCTTTTGTTCAAAGTTCTGTCCACGTGACCTACAAAGAACAACCCAGGAACATATTAAAATATTCGAGATAGCAATTATTGAAATGCAAGTTGATCATGAGTATGTCGCATGCTGCCTTTTTCCACATTCGTTGGGAGAAGAATCTTTCTATTGGTACATAATCTGTCGAGAGAATCCATCACCTCATGGAACTTAATGAAGGAAACCTTCCTGCAGAAATACAACATCCCCATGAGTCCTTCAGAACTTTATCAACAGTTTATGTCAGTTAGGAGGGAGATAAATGAACCTATTGGATCCTTCAATGACCACTTTCATCGTGCCTTTACAAGGCTCCAGGACCTGTACCTCCATAATGATGTTGCAGCTCTCCCAGTCTATTATGCGGCATTGGACAACCTCACGTCAGTTTTGGTGAAAAGGATGCGCCTAGCACTCACTACCTTGGTGACCACCTATACAGAGGTTGTTGTCGCCAGTGCCGACTTAGGGTAGAATATCTTTGGCCTGTTGCCTTCTTTGGGGCCAGTAGCTCACCCGATGTAGATTCAGGGGCTTAATCAGGCGTTTTCTCATCAAACCCCTCTTATGAACCAAGTACCTCAATTGTCTATGATACCACATATAGGGTAGCCATTAAATTATGTGCCTCCTATGCCTTCCTATTTGCAGCCCCAGTAGTAGTATAACTATTCTCAGGCTACTCCACAATAGCAGGCACATTCCCAGTAGCTCTAGGTGCCATTGTACCTATCGAGACCAGAGTTTCCTCCAGCTTATCAGAATCAGCCGACATCCCCGCCCACTTTTCTCCAAAATCTGGTGCCATCGCCTGAGAGCGGGACTGAGAAAGACAAGTTAGAGGAGTTGACTGAGATGATAAAGAAAATATCCATAGAAATGATGCACCTAAAAAATTAGAACAATCAGTTGCAGGCCTCCCAGCGTAATTTCTAGGCCAATCTTAACCGGGACAACTGAGACAATAGGGACAATAGGGATAAACGAGAAGTAAGCACTTCCTTTGGGAAGAACTATGATAGGGGGAAAAATGCTAATCAGAATTCAGAAAGGAGGCCTTCTCAGAGGCAGAATCGCACATGGAATACTAGGCCCAATAACGGAGGTGTCCCTACATCTTTCAATCAGCCAGTAAGCAATGAAAAAATGACTAGTGGAGTGTACTTTGCTGAGGCAACCTTGTCTAGATGGTGTAGGATTCATAAAACTAGCAGACATTCCATTTTGGATTGCCCCGAGTTCCAGACAGCTGCTGAAATATTCCAGGTAAAAGTGCAGAATGCAGTAGACAATGCTAGCTGTAGGGACATCATCCCAGCTGAGATGTATGATTCCTCTTGTCTGGTGGTTAATCAAGTGTCATTTCTGCGAGGTGACTGCAACGAGCCTGAGGTCGAGCCCACTCCAGTTGAAGATGGAGAAGTTCAAGAGGTAAGTAACAAGCAAACTTTGGCTCAACTTTTCAATTCAATAGATAATGGTCCAGTAGATGAAGAGGAACCATTTGTAGATGAGGTCCACATGTTCCATCAAAGGTCAACTCCCTACTTCCTTAGGAATAGACAGGAAGGTGGACCCTTTACAACTTCTACCCCACCAAACAATTTCGCCACTCCACTAGATCCTAATGCCAGCAACCACCCCGTGCCTCCCCATATACCTACCCAATACCTCAACAAAAATGGTTCTCAAAACCAGTCGCAAAATCAAGCTGAAGGCCAATCCCAAAACCTGCCTAGTCAAACGAAAGTCCAACCTCCTAGTTCGGCCATAGGCCAAGCTTTTAGTTCAGAAATTGAGCAAATGGGAAAATATGTGGCAGAAGAGTTCAAGAAGGTAAAAATAAGTTTGTTGGCCTTTGAATTACTCAAAGTCCCTATTGTAAGGCATGCCTTCTTTAGGATCCTTAATGGAACTCCATCTTCCAGCACACCACAAGAGATGCCAGCTAAGAGGGTTACCTTTGAAGAGCCTAGGCGAGAACCAAAAATACAGGATAATACCAGGGAAAAGAAGGATATCCCTATAAATCAATCTATGAGTAAACAAATTGAAAAAGAACCAGAGCAGAGTAATAGGCAAGTTTCCAAGTACCTACTGTTTAGACAGAACGGGGATAAAGGCAGTGATAAGAACAAGGGTCAAGTAGCTCACATGGACACACTTATAGGCATCTTCCAATGGAGATTGGAAACTCCCCCTTTCCTGACCACCATCAGGATCTTCGGGAAGAACCTACACAATTACTTGCTTGACTCAGGAGCGTCTGCTAATGTCATGCCCTTGGCAGTATGCAAGGCTCTTGGCATCACCCCCACTCCTTTAAGGAGGAAGGTCACCCTGCTAGACAAGACAGAGATTATCATCATAGGAGAAATAAATCGGATCCCAATGCAAATTGCCACAGACCCAAGGATACAACAAGTCATTGATATTTAGGTGGCAGACATTCCCGATGCATACGAAATCATCCTGGGAAGAGAGTTCACCAAAGCACTGAATGGATATACCACCATAGACCTTTATCACATGTGGCTACCATTTAAGGGGTTGCCAAATCAAATCCATATCGACCATGAACCCCGTATGAAATACATGATCACGAAGTATAATAATATTAACGAGGTGTTGTTTGCCGAGACCGACTTGGGGAATTACCATCCTTTTGCACACCAAAATGAGGTTGAGCCTTAGGAAGAATGTGCCCATGAAGTATTCTTGGTGTTGTGTAGTCCTCCGACAGATCCCACTCAAATATCTCTGAGTATAGAGGGGCTGGTGGAGCCAGATGACGGGCCTGATGAAGATGACAACTAGGGAGTACTCAGTGATTTCCAGGGGTTCTTGGAAAAGTGTGTTAGTGACCAACCTAGCTTGGGCACCGGGATGAATTTTTGAAATCTCTTATTGCCAAATTGGTACAGGGTTGACAATGCTACCCAGTCCGAGTTTGATTGTTGCTTACGTCAAATGGTAATCGAACATGTTAAAGGATCAACTACTTCTCAGATTGAAACGCCAAAGGAGGCACCAACAGAACCACCCCCTATTCACCACACCACCCCAGAAAATTTCTACAAGATCACAAAGCCAATCACCCAAATGAAAGGGAACAGGAAATTAATCAGACCCAAAGATAAAGGACCTTTCGCGTGCTGGACGCTCTAATTTCATGGATCCAAGTCCAAGCAGCGAGCCAGAGCTGGGTTTGAGCTCATTAGTCCCACGGGTAAGACCTTTCTTGCTGCCCATAGATTGCAATTCTATTGCACCAACAACATAGTAGAATATGAGGCCTTAGTCCTTGGACTTCTCATGGCCTTGAAGAAAAATGTAAAAGTGCTACAAGTTTTCGAAGATTCTGATCTCGTAGTTAAACATGTCAGGAAGTTGTATTCCTGTCATGATCGAAGACTTAAAAACTATAGGCAGAGGGTTTGGGATCTCTTGGAGGGCTTAGATGCGTTTAATATATAATTGATCCCTCGTGCTCAAAATCGGACAGCTAATGCCTTGGCTCAAGCAACCAGCACTTTACAACCCCTCTCTCTGTCTGGGCTCAAGAAATTCACAGTTGAACCAACATCCATGCCATTGGTCCCAGATAATGTTACCCACTTGCAAGTCTTCAATGATGACAAACATATCCTTTAATTCATCACAAATTTTGATGTTTTCACAACTCAAATAATTGATGAAGCTGATCCACAGGAAGTCGAACTAGACATAGAGGGGGTTATTAACTTCAAAACCAACATAATCCCTAGGGGCATGGTTTAGCTAGAACACATATTTGACTTGGACCAGATCAGATAACAGAATCAACAAATGAAAAAGGAGGCCATAAGCAACCAATGTGATGCTCACAACCTTAGGACTCACAACCTTGGGATAGCCGAGGGGATCAAGAATGTTTTTATCGGCAAGGTGTGCACGGTAGAGGAAAAGAAGGGAATTACGGATGCGTTGCGGAAATACCATGATGTGGTGGCATGGAGCTATGAAGATTTAAAAACATATGAGACTTCTGTCATTATGCACACCATCCCTCTCAAGACGGAAGTGAGGCCATTCCGCCAGTGATAACGCCCTATCAATGCCTTGTTGGAACCCATCATTTACAAAGAAGTGCAGAAGCTGCTCTCAGCGAGAATTATTTTTCTGGTTAGACATTCTACATGGGTGGCCAACTTGGTCCTAGTCAGAAAAAAGAGTGGGAAGATTAAATTGTGTGTAGATTTCTGCAATCTGAACTGCACCTCGGAGAAAGACAACTATCTAGTACCTTCATTGGATGAGGTGTTGCAAATCGTCAACGACTCCTAGATGATGTCTTTCCTCGACGGATACTTTGGGTACAACTAGGTAATGGTACAATATGAGGATTGTCATAAAACAACGTTCACCACCAAGTGGGGGACGTTCGCGTATAGGAGAATTCCTTTTGGGCTCATCAACGCCAGTGCCACCTTCCAACGTGCCATGGATATTGCCTTTAAGGATTTGATTCGCAAGTGCATAATCATCTACATGGATGATTTAACTATGTTTTATAAGAAAAGAGGTGATCACGTCTCTGATTTGTGTAAAGTGTTTTAGAGATGCAGCGAGTTTGGGGTTTCCCTTAACCCCAAGAAGTGTATTTTTGGAGTGACCGAAGGTAGATTGCTCAAGCACATCATTTGAGAACAAGGTATCTCCATCGACCCTAAATGTATCGAGTCTTTACTCAAAATTCTACCCCCAAGCAGCAAGAAAGAATTAAAATCCTTCTTCAGAAAGATCAATTTCATCAAGAAGTTCATCACGAGTTTTGTGAAGATTGTTAAACCTCTCAATGCTATGTTGAAACAAGATGCCAAAGTTGAGTGGACACCCGACGCCAAACAAGCTTTTGAAGAAATCAAATGGGCCATCAGCGAGGCACCTGTGTTAGTTAGCCTAGATTATCTGAAGCCTTTCTACATTTACTCTACTTGCACACTGCTCATCCATGAATAGACCCGCATGGCCACATCAGGAAGGCTTTAGGACCAGGGTACGCCCATTTGCATCCCATTGAAGACTTTTGGGGTAATTGCCAGGACGACAAAGAGGTACAAGCAAGGCACTACATGCGAATGACTGTGTAGTTTTTAAGGAGGGTGCAACCTTTCCCCATATCGGACCAAGTCGAGGAAGATGGGAGCACCATAATGCACCCCAGGTACCTTGTAGTTGCCAATTTGTCGATACCATCAATTGACTAGGACGAGCAAGAGGTCGATGACCTCAACACTATAACCAAGTCAGTCTTGGCTTGCACTAAAGAGTGGATCGATGGACTGGTGGCTCAATTAAAGCAATAAGGAATAATTTTAACTTATGAAGGGCTCAAAAGTGAGCCAAGTGCCATAAAGGATGCTGTTGCCACCACTTCTATTGGTGAGACCTCCAAGTCTCCTCCGCTCACCAGATCCAAGAAGAGAAAGGGGACTGAAATAGAACAGTCTCTAGACCCAAAGGTATACGCAAGGAAAGAAACAGGAGGCTCACCTCCCAAAAGGCTCAAACAGGTAGGGAGCACTATGGAACAACCCTTAACTCAAGAAGAGGATGCGAAGGATGTGAATCAATTGGGGCCTCTCTTGGCTCTCCCTGCAGCTCTTGTTGCACCACCTACCTCCCTGGCTATGGTCGCTGCATCCCCGAAAGCAGTGGACATTTCTGCCCATCTTGCCCCTTTGCCTTCGGTCGAGTCTATAATAATTATTGACTCCTCTCCCACCATGACTACTTCCCCTTCCTCCGCTGCCATGTCACCAATCACAACACTGCCTCTAGCAACAGTAACAACACCCATTCTGACTGCCACCATGACTAAGGCTCTCTCAAGACACATTCAAAACCTTCCTCCAGAGCTCTCCCAGATCCTAATGGATCCCACTCTTTAAGCATCCCTTGCACAAGTCCTCACTACTACTCAGCCATCACAACCACCAACAGGGCCACCGACTATGGAAGCCACCATGCTAATCTCTAAGGAATGGGAGGAACGAGAGTGGGAGGCCTCAAAGCCTATTGAGGAGGAGGCTGATGAGTACCATGAGCACCCAGAGTACAAATACCAAACCATCGACAAGGTGGCTTATGAGGAGGAGTGAATGGGCTCTTTCGAGAGCAGGGACGAGGAAGATAGCTCTGGTGCTAAGGTAATCGTGCAAACATTTGACAATGACCTTGAGGAGGAGATGGCACGACAGTTGAAAGACACCAAGACAGAGGTAGAAGGGTCACCTCATGATAAAGAAGGGCAGCCACCAGAAAAATAGAAGCAAGAGGATTTACCTGAGGCTGGAACTGATGTTGTCAGAAGCCTCAAGGCTGAGTATACTGGGGAAAGGAAGGAAGAAGAAACAACAAGAAAAGAGGTTCTCGTGCAGCAACTATCCACCGAGCTGCCAAAAAGAAAGCAAAGTCCCCAGAAGAGAAAGGAGCGAAAACCTTGGCCTTGACAGAGAAGGGCGAAGGCAACCATGATTCACCCAAGGGAAAATCTGTTGTGCCCGAGTGGTTGGAAAGGCAGCTTGAAAGAAAAACCCCTATGCTAAAGGACCCAAGAGCAAGGTTAGAGGCCATCTTGGCTCGAGCCCAAAGTCTGATCCAGGGTAACAATGGATGCGTCTGGATCTTGAGCAGTGCAAATAGCAATGCCTGTGATTGGCCAAGCTGGGGTAAGTTACAACATCTCCACCATCGACTTGGGAACCGCCACCAGAGAGCAGAAAGTCAGGCACATTAAGGAGTCAGTGGCTATGGTGGTGCATCTGATAAAACAAAATAAGATCTCGAAGGATCAGCTCAAGGCACAAGTCATGACTTTAACAGATTACATACATCAATGGTCTTCAGTGGACGACCTGCCTACCATATCCACGGCCGCACCCGAGCTGCTATCCAAGGAACAAATTGATAAGATGGAAAAAAGGAAGAACTTGGAGAAGACCATAAAGAACTAGTTCCAATGAGTATTATACATTGAAAACATGGGAATTAACTGGTCTATGTGAATAGCCAACAAGTTCTTAGACCTGTTGCGGTCTCTGGAGGGCACTAGGAAGCTCTGTACCGACTTCCCTGGGACCTACGAGTCCACCTTTCCAAGGATCGAAGCTATCCTTCGGATGCTAGAAGCTATGTGGGAGAAGGAGCTTGTATTTGAGAAAGATGATCACTGGCTAATGGATGTATAGCGGCAAGACTTTGACAACCAGAGGGAGAGGCTAGAACAAATCATGAGCAAGGTGGATTCAAACATTGAATGGATCAAGGAAATAAGGGTAGAGTGTGCTCATTATCTCAAGTTGATGACAGACTACGACATGCCCACAGTATAAATGGATCTGGACAAGATAAAGCCCTATTTCAAGGAGAAGATGAAGGATGGGATGGCTGGTGAGATCACTGTGGAACTCCTGAGTTTTGCTGCCTAGGCCTTTGATCAATCAGAGCTATTCAGGGACCAAAGTGCAAAGTATGATGAGGATTGGAAGAAGCTAGAAGATAACACGAAAGAATGGAGCTACCAGGTGTTGCAATATGAAATCGTTGAAATAGACAAGCTCCAGGCAGTCATCTTCAAATTCATTGAGTACACCACTTCTAAAAGGTAGGAGGACAACCCCGCTAAAGATGAAGAACTCCCTAAATAGTAGCTATAGTGAAAACAACAATCCGCTAAATTACAAAAGAGCTACAGTGCTATCACTAGGTGACAAAATAGGAAAAAGGGACAAAATGTAATTTTAAATTGAAATGTATTTGGGGGTAGGTGAAACCCTATTTTGTAATGAATCTTGGCCACACAATGAGAGTTGATCTTGGCCATTCATTTGACTTTTGGAAAACTATAAATAGAGCTCTCTTCTCATTTGCAAAGTTGAGTTGAGTTGTTGTAAAGACATGCTGCAGAAATTTATAAAGAAAATACATTGACTTGGTGCATTTTCTGAGTTTCTCACATGTTGTTTGGTTCAATCTCCATTGTGAGATGTTTAACTTAGACTTTATTTCTATTCTAGTTAGCTATTTCTTGTTTCAATATATTTTAGGAATGTTTTCTTGTGATCATGAAAGCTCCTACTGTGTTGATAACTTCTCAGCCCATACTTTTTGTTGTTTGTTGATGGTGATAGCTATGTAAAGCTAGCCTGGGCTTGAATTCAAAGCTGATCCAAAACATTTATCTTTGATTCATGCATGTACATGGTGAATGAAGGACAAAGCATTTGCAGACCTTAGAAGATAGCACAAGTTTCATGATACTGTGAAATCTCTGGTTAAGTGGGACATTGTTTTAAGAGGCCGTCCATTGGAAGAACTTCATTGTCATTATTCACAGTTAATTGCATATTTAGGAACTTTCCTTCTTCCTTACCTTCTTTTTCTTTTTCTTTTTTTAATGAGTAACCTATGCTAAGGTTCATTGTACATTGTAAAGCCAAATCCGATGACAAAATGGAGTCCAGATCTGCTATTTGAACCTATAGCCAATGCATAACAACTCTTCCATTCCAAAAACTCCATTTCAAGATCCAGCTTCCCACACTTTGTATCACCTACGTAAGACCGCCTTGTGATTCTATCAAATCACATCAAACAACTGAGATATTCCGAGCACTATCAAGACCTGACATTAGAAACTTTGTCATAGTCTTCTGCAATTTAATTATGGAAGATTGTCTTTCAAGAGAGGTAGTGCACCTACGCACTGCCTGTGTTGAGAAGTGCATAGAAACACCATTAACAAAACTGGCGCTAGAAGGAGGGCTTGAAGTTGGAATACAAAAGCTAAAGGTTAAGAGTGAAGCTGGACCGAATCGGATTGTTCTCCCTGGAAAGATTTCAAAGAGTTTACGGTCAACACCAAATAGGGGAGAATTTAAAGAATTGCAGCCTCCTACAAGGCCAAACCGAGTCAAAGAAAGTAGTGTTGCCTCTTCCTCTTCCTCCATTCCACCCTCACCTTTATTCAGCTGGCCTTCATCATCCATCCAACCACCTCAAACTGCATTTGCACCTCCTGTCTCTGGCAACCAGAGGATTGCTCCTTCCCTGACCCTTCCAGCCTAGGGTATAGTCCAATCAGCCACAGCTCAAGTGCAGTCCCAAATTGCTGTTGTATTGCAAATATAGCCCCAAATTATCATTTTCCAACAAAAAAAACCACATCTTCCACCCTCCATGGCTTGGTTAGCACATAACCCTTTGCCGATACATTTCGCTGCTTACCATGATATGCCCAAGAATCCGGAGGGCTTTTGTTCAAAGTTCCATCCACGTGACCTACAAAGAACAGCCAAGGAACATATTAAAATATTCGAGATAGTGATTATTGAAATGCAAGTTGATCATGAGTATGTCGCATGTTGCCTTTTTCCACATTCGTTGGGAGAAGAATCTTTCTATTGGTACATCAATCTGTCGAGAGGATCCATCACCTCATGGAACTTAATGAAGGAAACCTTCCTGCAGAAATACAAGATCCCCATGAGTCCTTTAGAACTTTATCAGCAGTTTATGTCAGTTAGGAGGGAGATAAATGAACCTATTAGATCCTTCAATGACCACTTTCATCGTGCCTTTACAAGGCTCTAGGACCTGTACCTCCATAATGATGCTGTAGCTCTCCCACTCTATTATGCGGCATTGGACAACCTCACGTTGGCTTTGGTGAAAAGGATGCGCCTAGCACTCACTACCTTGGTGACCACCTATACAAAGGTTGTTGTCGCCAGTGCCGACTTGGGGTAGAATATCTTTGGCCTGTTACCTTTTTTGGGGCAGTAGCTCACCTGATGCAAATTCAGGGGCTTAATCAGGTGTTTGCTCATCAAACCCCTCTTATGAACCAAGTACCTCAGTTGTCTATGGTACCACATCTAGGGTAGTCATTAAATTATGTGCCTCTTATGCCTTCTTATTTGCAGCCCCAGTAGTAGTATAACTATTCTCAGGCTGCTCCACAATAGAAGGCACATTCTCAGTAGCTCCAGGTGCCATTGTACCTATCGGGACCAGAGTTTCCTCCAGCTTATCAGAATCAGCCGACATCCCCACCCGCTTTTCTCCAAAATCTAGTGCCATCGCCTAGGAGCAGGACTGAGAAAGACAAGTTAGAGGGTTGACTGAGATGATAAAGAAAATATCCATAGAAATGACGCACCTAAAAAATCAGAACAATCAGTTGCAGGCCTCCTAGCATAATTTCTAGGCCAATCTTAACCGGGACAACTGAGACAATAGGGACAATAGGGATAAATGAGAAGCAAGCACTTCCTCTGGGAAGAACTATGATAGGGGGCAAAATGCTAATCAGAATTCAGAAAGGAGGCCTTCTCAAAGGTAGAATAGCACATGGAACACCAGGCCCAATAACGGAGGTGTCCCTACATCTTTCAATTAGCCAGCAAGTAACAAAAAAATGACAAGTGGAGTGTACCTTGCTGAGGCAGCCTTGTCTAGATGGTGTAGGATTCATAAAACTAGCAGACATTCCATTTTGGATTGCCCCGAGCTTCAGACAGCTGCTGAAATATTCCAGGTAAAAGTGCATAATGCAGTAGACAATGCTAGCTGTAGGGACATCATCTCAGCTGAGACGTATGATTCCTCTTGTCTGGTGGTTAATCAAGCATCATTTCCGCGAGGTGACTGCAACGAGCCTGAGGTCGAGCCCACTCTAGTTGAAGATGGAGAAGTGCAAAAGGTAAGTAACAAGCAAACTTTGGCTCAACTTTTCAATTCAATAGATAATGGTCCAGTAGATGAAGAGGAACCATTTGTAGATGAGGTCCACATGTTCCATCAAAGGTCGACTCCCTACTTCCTTAGGAATAGATAGGCGGGTGGACCCTTTACAACTTCTACCCCACCAAACAATTTCGCCACTCCACTAGATCCTAATGCCAGCAACAACCCCGTGCCTCCCCATATACCTACCCAATACCTCAACAAAAATGGTTCTCAAAACCAGTCACAAAATCAGGCTGAAGGCCAATCCCAAAACCCACCTAGTCAAACGAAAGTCCAACCTCCTAGTTCGGCCATAGGCCAAGCTTTTAGTTCAAAAATTGAGCAAATGTGTAAATATGTGGCAGAAGAGTTCAAGAAGGTAAAAATTAGTTTGTTAGCCTTTGAATTACTCAAAGTCCTTGTTGTAAGGCATGCCTTCTTTATGATCCTTAATGGAACTCCATCTTCCAGCACACCGCAAAAGACGCCAACTAAGAGGGTTACCTTTGAAGAGCCTAGGCGAGAACCAGAAATACATGATAATACCAGGAAAAAGAAGGATATCCCTATAAATCAATCTGCGAGTAAATAAATTGAAAAGGAACCAGAGCAAAGTAATAGGCAAGTTTCCAAGGACCTACCGTTTAGACAGAACAGGGATAAAGGTAGTGACAAGAACAAGGGTCAAGTAGCTCACATGGACATGCTTACAGGAATCTTCCAAGGGAGATTGGAAACTCCCCCTTTCCTGACCACCATCAGGATCTTCGAGAAGAACCTACATAATTACTTGCTCGACTCAGGAGCGTATGCTAATGTCATGCCTTTGGCAGTATGCAAGGCTCTTGGCATCACCCCCACTCCTTCGAGGAAGGTCACCCAGCTAGACAAGATAGAGATTATCATCATAGGAGAAATAAATCGGATCCCAATGCAAATTGCCACAGACCCAAGGATACAACAAGTCATTGATATTCAGGTGGCAGACATTCCCGATGCATACGAAATCATCCTGGGAAGAGAGTTCACCAAAGCACAGAATGGATATACCACCACAGACCTTTCTCACATGTGGCTACCATGGAAGGGGTTGCCAAATCAAATCCGTATCGACCATGAACCCCATATGAAATACATGATTACGAAGTACAATAATATTAACGAGGTGTTGTTTGCTGAGACCGACTTGGGGAATTACCATCCTTTCGCCCACCAAAATGAGGTTGAGCCTTAGGAAGAATGTGCCCATGAAGTATTCATGGTGTTGTGTAGTCCTCCGACAGATCCCACTCAAATATCTCTGAGTACAAAGGGGCTGGTGTAGCCAGATGATGAGCCTGATGAAGATGACAACTAGGGAGTACTCAGTGATTTCCAGGGGTTCTTGGAAAAGTGTGTTAGTGACAAACTTAGCTTGGGCACCAGGATGAATTTCTGAGATCTCTTATTACCAAATTGGTGCAGGGTTTACAATGCTGCCCTACGTCAAATGGTAGTCGAACATGTTAAAGGATCAGCTGCTTCTCAGATTGAAACGCCAAAGGAGGCACCAACAGAACCACCCCCTGTTCACCACACCACCCTAGAAAATTTTCCAAGATCACAGAGCTAATCACCTAGCTGAAAGGGAACAAGAAATTAATCAGACCCAAAGATAAAGGACCTTTCGTGTGCTGGACGCTCTAATTTGATGAATCCAAGTCCAAGCAGCGAGCCGGAGCTAGGTTTGAGCTCATTAGTCCCACGGGTAAGACCTTTCTTGCTGCCCATAGATTGCAATTCTATTGCACCAATAACGTAGTAGACTATGAGGCCTTGGTCCTTGGCCTTCTCATGGCCTTGAAGAAAAATATAAAAGTGCTGCAAGTTTTCGAGGATTCCGATCTCGTAGTTAAACAGGTCAGGAAGTTGTATTCATGTCATGATTGAAGACTCAAAAACTATAGGCATAGGGTTTGGGATCTCTTGCAGGGCTTAGATGCGTTCAATATATAATTGATCCCTTGTGCTCAAAATCAGACAGCTAATGCCTTGACTAAAGCAGCCAGCACTTTACAACCCCTCTCTCTATCTGGGCTCAAGAAATTCACAGTTGAACTGACATCCATGCCATTGGTCCTAGATAATGTTACCCACTTGCAAGTCTTCAATGATGACAAACATATCCTTCAATTCATCACAAGTTCTGATGTTTTCACAACTCAAATAATTGATGAAGCTAGTCCACAGGAAGCCGAACTAGACATAGAGGGGGTTATTAACCTCAAAACCAACACAATCCCTAGGGGCATGGTTCAGCTAGAACGCATATTTGACTTGGACCAGATCAGATAACAGAATCGACAAATGAAAAAGGAGGCCATAAGCAACCAATGCGATGCTCACAACCTTAGGACTCACAACCTTGGGACAGCCGAGGGGATCAAGAATGTTTTTATCGGCAAGGTATGCATGGTAGAGGAAAAGAAGGGAATTATGGATGTGTTGCAGAAATACCATGATGTGGTGGCATGGAGCTACGAAGATTTAAAAATATATGAGACTTCTGTCATTACGCACACCATCCCTCTCAAGACGAAAGTGAGGCCATTCCGCCAGCGACAGCGCCCTATCAATGCCTTGTTGGAACCCATCATCTACAAAGAAGTGCAGAAGCTGCTCTCAGCGAGAATTATTTTTCCGGTTAGACATTCTACATGGGTGGCCAACTTGGTCTCGGTCAGAAAAAAGAGTCAGAAGATTAAATTGTGTGTAGATTTCTGCAATCTGAACTGCACCTCGGAGAAAGACAACTATCTAGTACCTTCATTGGGTGAGGTGTTGCAAATCGTCAATGGCTCCTAGATGATGTCTTTCCTCGACGGATACTCTGGGTACAACTAGGTAATGGTATAGTATGAGGATCGTCATAAAACAACGTTCACCACCAAGTGGGGGACGCTCGCGTATAGGAGAATTCCTTTTGGGCTCATCAACGCCGGTGCCACCTTCCAACGTGCCATGGATATTGCCTTTAAGGATTTGATTGGCAAGTGCATAATCATCTACATGGATGATTTAACTATGTTTTCTAAGAAAAGAGGTGATCACTTCTCTGATTTGTATAAAGTGTTTTAGAGATGCAGGGAGTTTGGGGTTTCCCTTAACCCCAAGAAGTGTATTTTTGGAGTGACCGAAGGTAGATTGCTCAGGCACATTATTTTAGAACAAGGTATCTCCATTGACCCTAAATGTATCGAGTCTTTACTCAAAATTCTACCCCCAGGTAGCAAGAAAGAATTAAAATCCTTCTTTAGAAAGATCAATTTCGTCAGGAAGTTCATCACGAGTTTCGCGAAGATTGTTGAACCTCTCAATGCTATGTTGAAACAAGACTCCAAAGTTGAGTGGACACCCGACACCAAACAAGCTTTTGAGGAAATCAAACGGGCCATCGGCGAGGCACCTGTGTTAGTCAGCCTAGATTATCTGAAGCCTTTCTACATTTACTCATTTGCTTCAGAACATTCTTGTGCAAGTATGCTAACCCAAAAGGACGATGAAGGAAATGAGCACCTGATCACCTTCATGAGTGCTCCCCTGAAGGATGCTGAATTATGATATCATAATGTAGAAAAGTAGGCATACACTCTCATTAGAGGAGTGAATAAATTTAGGCACAACATCCTACACAATAAGGTGTTTGCCATTGTCCTCGACCCAGTATTAAAAATGCTGCTCATGCAAAATGAATTAGGTGAAAGAAGAGCTAAATGGGTCACCCTACTCCAAGAATATGACATGGAGATACAACCAATGAAGCTGGTAAGAGGAAAGGCACTCGCCCGCACAATTGCTAAAGTGGCAGCAGAAGTTGGACTTGAACTCACTGTGCAGCAGTACCAACTTGAGGATGTCTCTTCCGGGGAATGGTACCAGAATGTCGTCTATTATTTGCTGAACCATAAGTGTCCACCACACTTGCAAGGAGTTGAAAAGCGGGCCCTTAGATTGAAAAGCAATGGTTACATTTTGTAGGGTTCCATTCTCTACAAGAAGAATCATGAAGGCATCTACTTAAGATGCCTAGGTAAGGAAGAAGTGGATCGCGTTTTAAAAGAGTTCCACAACAAATTCGGCACGGGCCATGGTTCTGGTTCTTCCACAGCATATTAGATATTGAGAGCGGGGTATTATTTTCCAACTATCTTCAAGGACGCTCATTGTCATGTCCGTTCATATCACACGTGTCAGAGTGCTGCCACCAGGGAAAAGAATGTTGTTGTCCCACTACAGCCTATGCTGGAGGTAAGGCCATTTGCAGAATGGGGTCTCGACTTCATCAGTCTGGTAAGCCCTCCATCGTCTGTGGGACATAGGTACATTCTTACCGCTACTGATTACTGTACTAGGTGGATGGAAGCGATAGTATGTAAGCAATGCACAACTAAAGTAGTTACTAATTTCTTAGAAAGTTTTATTTTAAATCATTTTGGTTGTCCTTATGCTTTAGTATGTGACAATGGACTGGCTTTTGCTTCATTGAGATTTGCTAGTTGGGCATTTGACTACGGGATTTCCCTTAAGTTTTCATCTAATTACTACCTCCAAGGCAATGGCCTCGCTGAATCTATGAATAAAAACCTGATTACCGTAATCAAAAAACTGCTAGATAGGAATCCCAAGGACTGGCATACCTAGCTTTGTTTCACCCTTTGGGCTTATCGCACTCGCCACAAGGCCGCCCTTAATGATTCCCTGTTTCACCTAGTTTATGGTCTGGAACTTGTATTTCCTATCCATCTAAAAAATCCTACTCTTCAGTTCATCAACGATTTTTATGAGGGAGGAGATCGGAGGGAAGATCGGTTAGCTAAGCTCTTGCATTTAGAGGAAGTCTGAGACCGTGCAATAGAAAATTTTGCCAAACATCAGGGTGTAGTTAAAAGATGGTTCGACCGCCGAGCTAAGATCAAAGCCTTTAGAATTACGGATCTAGTCCTGTATTGGGACAAGGCCCACGAAAACAAAGGGGGACACAACAAATTTGACAAGCTCTGGCTTGGCCCCTTTCAAATAGTTGAGATTTTGGGAGATAATGCATTCCGACTAAAGACCTTAACTGGTGAGAACATCCTGTTACCAGTCAATGGGCAGCACCTAAAGCATTACTTCCAGGTCTGAGCTCATTCGAGCTCTTCTTTGTAAATATTTGTACATCGGTTAGGTAGATTGCTTTTCAGTTTTGCTTGCATTTTTTGTTGTGCGCCGCTCTTTTTGTTTCCCCTTCTCGAAAAGTTTTATTTCGAAGAGTTGTTTCCCGCCCCTTAGCGGTGACAGTGCTTTCTTGACAAGCGGTTTACTTTGCTATCCATCGTTTGTATTCTTTGGCTAAACATTCACTCTCGACTATCGACCTCTGAAAGCTATCCATGAATGATTTCCTTGTTTGAGCTCTACTCAGAACTTGACCTTGGATTGGATCATCTTACACACATCTTGGATCTCACACAAAACACATAATAATCATTTCTGAAGGATTGTGCCATGGTTGTTATGACACCCTGGTGAGTGAAAAATCTTAAATCTACTCCAGTGACCACTGCAGTTTCAAACCCATCGTAGGCTTCAGTGCTTACCCGGTCAGGTTGAATGATAAATGAGAAGTGAACATTGAAGGAATATCAAAGCAAAAGAACTAAGGAATTCTAAAAAATAAGTGATCGTATGGGTGTTTGGATAACTCTACCGGGGCTATGGACGCCCGACTGGCAGTAGAGTAATATCTATGGGATTGCAGCGACAACTCCATTAGGGCTATGGATGCCTGATTGGCAGTAGAGTAATGTCTAGGTTACTTTTGGTGTTAGACAATTTATGTAGCTCGCTCAGTTGAATTGGTAACCCTGTTCACTATCCCGAGGAACAGAATGAATTCACTACACACAGTTCTGAGATGTCCTGTAAACTGACCCAATTAAGGATCTTGTTCTCCCAGACTCATCTATGGAAGCCACTCCTGGTCTGCGAAACCATAGATTCTGGGTCCTGAATGAATATTTATCCTTAGAACGCTCGGGAGTGTTCTTCAGCGGAGTCGCCATTTATTGTGCCCTTTGCACACACACCTTGTTTGGAATGGGGACCCTCTTTTCTTTCACCTTGTCGGGTCATTTTTGTCACTGCCTCATTTTGCATGCCCCATTTTTTGTGTCTCGGATGGTCAATGTTGCTTTCAAGTCCTACTGTAAGTTGACCGTGCCTTCCTTTTTAAATTTTGTCATGTTCTACTACCTCGCAGAGTCACTCTGGTAGTTCGCCCCTTCCAACGGCTTCGGGCCCTGCCGGGTTTCTCCATTCCGTCTGCTGTTCTGATGGAGTCTGCTTCGCATCCTCCCAGACCCCATGGTTTGAATCCCCTTTTGTCATTTGCTGAAAATTTGTGGAAGTTCTGACGGTCGTTTCACTCTTTGGACCTCGATCCCCAGAGTTCCTCTCCTAGGGTTTCGTCTATGCTTCGCCACCCTCGGCAGCAAACTGCTTGCAGCATCCTGCCTTTCGCTCCTTGCCACCTTTTTCGCTGCCCGATGTTTGCGGGAAACCCTGACTGCCCTCTGGTGCTCCAGGCCCGATCATCCAGAATTCCTTGTTCAAAATTTTGTGATGGTTCTGCCGTCCACGACGGTAGATCTTTGGCGGAACTCTGCCATCTGGGCCCCGACTCGCTCTCCACTGTCATTGTCCTGATCAAATCAAAATATTCAAAGCGGCCATTGACTTGTGTCCTCCCAGCTGTCAGACCCCGGGTTTCCCACCGTCGTTGCTGACATTCAAACTCACCAACCTTTTCCCCACTGTACCTACATTTAATGGGGTCATTAATTGTGATTAGGGGTATAAAAGACCCACTTTGACCCGTCATTATCATTCGACAGAGTTGCAGAGTGATTCGAAACATGATTGTGAAGCCCACCATCTTCAACACCCTCACGTTCATCGCCCTTGGCATCACTTTATCGATCATAGGTGGATCCCACATCTCCCCGCATCGCGTGTTTGAGGTAGGCCCTCTGTTTGCCCTTTAGTGCATTCTTTTGTGATTTCTAAGGATTTAAATGAACAACATACGTTAAGAAGGCATGAAGATGATAAAAAATGACATTGCGCACAAAGCCCATGTGTTGAAAACTTGAGAGACCTTCAATGATGCCCTCATCATGAATCTGAGATTTTTCCTCACCGCGGTTGTTCTTCGCACAAGGAGATTGTCTCCTTCGGGCCCGAGGCTTGTCTTGGCCATCCTAACTCAAACGATAAACCATCCTTCTGAACGGTGACTCTTCCCTTCGGGCCCGGCCCATCGGACTTCCCCGTTCAAAAGTCCGCTGAAATTTCGCTGCATCAAAATGACAATCTAACACCGACCTCCCGGCTGCCATGGTTCGCCCTTCTCACCACGGGAATTTCAAAGAAAAGTAGATGCCCTTTGGGCCTCTCGGGCCCGGGACCCTGGAGTTTCGTTTTCGGGGTTTTGTGGGCACTACGCCGACCTTAACGACGAACCTCTGATGGTGTCCCGCCTATCGGCCCCCGACCTCCTCTTTGCAAAAAGAGAATGTTACATAAGAAAAAATGGCCTCATGTCCCCTAGACTCCATTGCCCAGGAATTCTATCATTGTCTGCCATTCCGAGGAGAAAATCTCACCCCGCATCCCGCCCCTCTCGGCTCCGGACATTCATTTGCCGCCGATATGTCAATTAAACTGCCGGCCTCTATTTTGTCGGCCTCTTTTCTGCTAGACTCCATCGCTCGGGAGTCCCGCCCTCATCCGCGCTAGGCTACAGTGTGCGGGATTCCATCTGAAGTCCGCTATTCCAAATGAAATCCTTGGCCGTCATTCTAAGCCTCTGACTCCACTCTCCCTCTTGCCGCTGCACTTGGAAAATGAAATCGAAGCGGTAGACTCCCCTGCTGGGTCCTTACTGCCAGGCTGCCCCTTCCGGACTTCCGTCCGGCGATTGCCGTCACAAACAGTGAAATACGAGCACCTTCTCAGTATTGTCTGCCCGAACGTTCAAAAGTAAAATTAAACTTTCGGCCGTCCTTTGACCCTCCAGACCCCAGGACCCAGAGTTCCATCTTCAAAATTCTGTTTTTTGTCTACATTTCCAAAGTGCTATCTCTAGGTGGCTCTCTAGACCCAAACTTTTTGATTCTCCTAAACCGATCCAAATGAGCCCAAATCTAGAATCTAACTTCGACCCACATGCTTAATCTTTGTCCTCTTCATTGCGTACCTTTTAAAACACTAAAATCTGACCGAAGAGAATCTCCGGGAGCCTTCCACCGTGTTTTCCCTTCCAAACAACATTCCTACCGAGGAAGTCCAGCCCTCCAGGCCCGAAGTGTCCAAATGCCCCTAATCAAAAGGTCAATAACATCAGGGGGATAAAAGATCATGTTATGCTTAATTTATGGATTGTTTAAAATGGATGTTGCCTTTAGGATTTCAGCTAATATAAATGTTTTTGTGATCTATTGTGCTAACTACGCCTTTACTTACAAGATATATGGAGTCGGGTGCAGGACCTTCAAGGGCATCCATTGAAAAGGACAAAGGGAAGAAGTTAGGAAGGACCCCTTGGGGGAAAGAAGATAAGGACCAGATGAAATACCAATTCTAGGGTGAGCCTCTCCACTCAAAAGTCATCACAGATTGGAACGAGATCACTGACACCAACATAGGCCAAGTTGATATTGATGAATTCACGCAGAGGGTCAGGGTCAATCCAATGATAAAGAATGCAAGATTGATAAGATAGAGTGGAATAGCGAAGGCTGTTGGATTCCCTCCATCCCTCATGGCCCCTGAGTTGGTTATGGCTTGTCGGGAGGCATATCAACCAGACACAAGGATGATCATTGATAAAGAGGGCAACATTCTTGCCGACATGTTGCCTGAGGGAATTACAAAGACTTTCCATATCCCCACTTTTAAGGAGATGGAAGTCTCCACCATAGAAGAATGCCAGGTGGCATGGGATGATAATCCGACAGGTTGTAAGAAGTCAATAAATCTGCATTGGCTCAAGGAAAGGTGGTCCAGCATTGTGAAGGTTCCTGAAGAACTCTTCCGCAACAATTTCCATGAAGATTACCACGACTTGGTCACGATGCTAAGCCGGGTTATGGGTCTTCCTACGGCTGCCTACTTTCAAGAATGGATGGTGTACTTCGTTGAGCAGATTCTACGTAGAAACGAGGACGTCACCACAAAGACTTCATTTTACTAGGGAGGAATCATAACCAATTGCTTCCATGAGCAGTTTGTCAACATAAAGAAGAGCTCTAAATTTTATATGACTTCCTATTTTGAATATTCCTTAGCAGATCGGAGACAGTACAACGGGTTGTTTGTGGCACCCGATCAGGAGTAAGGGTGAAGACTCAAAGCATATGACAGGTACCTGTAGCTCCAATACTGGAACTTCAAAAGGGAATACTACATAGTAAACGACACCTTCACCGGCCATATCATCAAAATGATTGCCGGAGACTTCAAGAGGAGGGTCTCCCACAGTGCCAGGGCATTGTTAAAATAGTATGCCTTTCTCTTTATCTAGTATTTGAAGTTCACGTACATCCGTGCCCAGGGCTTCACTGAAAGGCCAAACAGATTGCCTCAGTACCCCAACGACCGGATCATCCTTTTGGAGCTTTCCCAGCAGCTCCAACACATATAGGAAATCTTTAGCAGCAAGCACATAGCAGAGATTTCTTATCCCATGATTTTGGGCCAAGGTGTGTATAGACTGCAAACTTCCTAGTGTGCTGATAACTTTGAGAAAGAGCTGAAGGATTACCATTTCTACTTGCGCACTGCTCATCCACGAATAGACCTGCATGGCCATGTCAGGAAGGCTTTAGAACCAGGGTACACCCATTTGCATCAGATTGAAGACTTCTAGGGGGATTGCCAAGATGACAAAGAGGTATGGGCAAGGCACTACATGCAAATGACTGTGCAGTTTTTAAGGAAGGTGCAACTTGTCCCCATACCAGACCAAGTCGAGGAAGATGAGAGCACCATAATGCACCCCAGGTACCCTGTAGTTGCCAATTCACCGATACCATCAATTGATTGGGACAAGCAAGAGGTCGATGACGTCGACACTATAACCAAGCCAGTCTTGGCTCACACTAAAGAGTGGATCGATGGAAAGGTGGCTCAATTAAAGCAGCAAGGAATAATTTTGACTTATGAAGGGCTCAAAAGTGAGCCAAGTGCCACAAAGGATGCCGCTGCCACCACTTCTACTAGTGAGACCTCCAAGTCTCCTCCGCTCACTAGATCCAAGAAGAGAAAGGGGATTGAAACATAACAGTCTCAAGACCCAAAGGTCTACGCAAGGAAAGAAACGGGAGGCTCACCTCCTAAAAGGCTCAAATAGGCAGGGAGCACTGCGGAACAACCCTCAACACTAGAAGAGAAGGTTAAGAATGTGAATCAATTGGAGCCTCTCTTGGCTCTCCCTGCCCCTCCTGTTGCACCACCTACCTCCCTAGCTATGGTCGCTGCATCCCCACCGCCAGTGGACATTTCTGTCCATCTTTCCCCTTTGCCTCTGGCCGAGTCTATAATAATTATTGACTCCTCTTCCACCATGACTACTTCCCCTTCCTCTGCTACCATGTCACCAATCACATCATTGCCTCTAGCAATAGTAACAGCACCCATTCCCACTGCCACCATGCCTGAGGCTCTCTCTAGACACATGTAGAACCTTCATTTGGAGCTCTCCCAAATCCTTATGGATCCCACTCTTCAAGCAAACCTTGCACAAGTCCTCAGTACTGCTCAGCCGTCACAACCACCAACAAGGCCACCGGCTATGGAAGCCACCATGCTGTTTCCTGAGGAATGGGAGGAATGAGAGCAGGAGGCCTCAAAGCCTATTAAGGAGGAGGCCAATGAGTACCATGAGAACCCGGAGTACGAACACTGAACCATCGACAAGGTGGCTTATGAGGAGGAGGGAACGGGCTCTTCCAAGAGCGGGGACGAGGAAGATAGCTCCGATGCTAAGGTAATCGTGCAAACCTTTGATGATGACCTTGAGGAAGAGATGGCACGATAGCTGAAAGACATCAAGACACAGGCAGAAGGATCACCTCATGATAAAGAAGGGCAGCCACCAGAAAAATAGTAGCAAGAGGATTTACCTGAGGCTGGAACCCATGTTGTCAAAAGCCCCGAGGCTGAGTTTACTAGGGAAAGGAAGGAAGAAGAAACAACAAGAAAAGAGGGTCCCGTGCAGCAACTATCCATCGAGCTGCCTATCAAACGCCTCATGTTCATCCATGACTCTGATGAGGAGGAAGAAGATGCTGCCAAAGAGAAAGGAAAATCCCTACAAGAGAAAGGAGTAGAAACCTTGGCCTTGACAGAGAAGGGCGAAGGTGACCACGATTCACCCAAAGGAAAATCTGTTGTGCCCGAGTGGTTGGAAAGGAAGCTCAAAAGAAAAACCCCTGTGCTAAAGGACCCAAGGGCAAGGTTAGAGGCCATCTTGGCTCGAGCCCAAACCACGACAAAGAAAGAGAAGAAGGCCAAAGTCTGATCCAGGGTAACAATGGATGCTTCTGGATCTCGAGCGGCGCAAATAGCAACGCCTGTGATTGGCCAAGCTGGGGTAAGTTACAACATCTCCACCATCGACTTGGGAACTGCCACCAGAGAGCAAAAATTTGGGCACCTTGAGGAGTCAGTGGTTACGGTGGTGCATCTGATAAAACAAGATAAGATCGCAAAGGATGAGCTCAAGGCACAGGTCACGGCCTTAACAGATTACATACAACAATGGTCTTCAGTGGACGACCTACCTACCACATTCACGGCCACACCCCAACTGCTATCCAAGGAACAGATTGATAAGATGGAAAGAAGGAAGAACTTGGAGAAGACCACAGAGGACTAGTTCTAATGAGTCTTATACATCAGAAACATGGGAATTAGCCGGGTTGTGCGAACAACCAACAAGTTCTTAGACCTATTGCGGTCTCTGGAGGGCACTAGGAAGCTATGTACCAACTTCTCTGCGACCTATGACTCCACCTTTCCAAGGATCGAAGCTATCCTTCGGATGCCAGAAGCCATGTGGGAGAAGGAGCTTGCATTTGAGAAAGATTATTACTGGCTAATGGATGTATGGCGGCAGGACTTTGACAACCGGAGGGAGAGGCTAGAACAAATCATGAGCAAGGTGGATCTATACATTGAATGGATCAAGGAAATTAGGGTGGAGTGTGCTCGTTATCTCAAGTTGATGACAGACTATGACATGCCCACAGTACAAATAGATCCAGAGAAGATAAAGCCCTACTTCGAGGAGAAGATGAAGGACGGGATGGCTAGTGAGATCACTATGGAATTCCTGAGTTTTGTTGCCCAGGCCTTCGATCAATCAGAGCTGTTCAGGGACCAAAGTGCAAAGTATGATGAGGATTGGAAGAAGCTGGAAGATAACACGAAAGAATGGAGCTACCAGGTGTTGCAATATGAAATTGTTGAAATAGACAAGCTCCAGGTGGTCATCCTCAAATTCATTGAGTACACTGCTTCTAAAAGGTAGGAGGACAGCCCCGCTAAAGATGAAGAACTCCCTAAAGAGTAGCTACAGTGAAAAAAACAATCCGCTAAATGACAAAAGAGCTACAGTGCTATCACTAGGTGACAAAACAGGAAAGGGACAAAATGTAATTTTAAATTACAATGTATTTGGGGGTAGGTGAAACCCTATTTTGTAATGAATCTTGGCCACACAATGAGAGTTGATCTTGGCCATTCATTTGACTTTTGGAAAACTATAAATAGGGCTCTCTTCTCATTTGCAAAGGTGAGTTGAGTTGTGCTAAAGACATGCTGCATAAATTTATAAAGAAAATACATTGACTTGGTGTATTTTCTGAGTTTCTCACATGTTGCTTGGTTCAATCTCCATTGTTAGATGTTTGACTTAGACTTTATTGCTGTTCTAGTTAGCTGTTTCTTGTTTCAATAGATTTTAGGAATGCTGTCTTGTGATCATGAAAACTCCTGCTGTGTTGATAACTTCTCAGCCCATACTTTTTGTTGTTTGTTGATGGTGGATAGCTGTGCAAAGCTAGTTTGGGCTTGAATTCAAAGCTGCTCCAAAATATTTATCTTTGATTCATGCATGTACATGGTGAATGAAGGAAAAAGTATTTGCAGACCTTAGAAGATAGCACAAGTTCCATGATACTGTGAGATCTTTGGTTAAGTGGGACATTGTTTTAAGAGGCCGTCCATTGAAGGAACTCCATTGTCATTATTCACAGTTAATTGCAGATTTAGGAACTTTCCCTCTTCCTTACCTTCTTATCCTTTTTTTTGTTTAATGAGTAACCTATGCTAAGGTTCATTGCACATTGTAAAGCAAAATCCAATGACAAAATAGAGTCCAAATCTGCTATTTGAACCTGCAGCCAATGCATAACAACTCTTCCATTCCAAGAACTCCATTTCAAGATCCAGTTTCCCACGCTTTGTATCACCTACGTAAGACTGCCTTGTGATTCTAGCAAATCACATTAAAAAACTGAGATATTCCAAGCACTGTCAAGACCTTACATTAGAGACCTTGGGATTGTGTTCTGCAATTTGATTGTGGAAGATTGTCTTTCAAGAGAGCTAGTGCACCTATGCACTGCCTATGTTGAGAAGTGCATAAAAACACCATCAACAGGTAGTTTCTTTTTATTACAATTATAAAGCACACAAAGTTACGATTGCCAAACACTTTTATTTCCTCTCTTTACATGTAGGTATATTTTTTGTCTAAAGGAATTATGCCCACCTACTTTCAACTTCAAACAAACACCACATCCACTAAAGGAATTCGCAAGATTATTTTTAAGTTCTACCAATTAATGAAGTAATAAATATATGTAATTTCAATGATGCTAGCTTAAAAGACTCTTGCATTCCTATGTATTCGGAATTGGGCTAGTTTACAAAGAAATCTCTATTGATCTTTGATAAAAATATAGGAAATGCAAGGCTACCTGAAAGCCATTTCCAGCCATGTGTATTTGAGTGTAAAATTTTGTATCTGACTTTATAATTGTCTATCTTACTTTCTTTAGAAAACTAGGGACCCTTCAATTCTTCTCTTGCACAACTTTCCTTATTGTCAACTTAAAGATCGCTTGCTACACAACAATTGCATAACATACAAGTGGCACTGGTGTTGCTTGTGGTTCTCACAAATCACCATATGTCTAATGCTCTTGAAGACGAGCTATATGATGATTGATAATTTGTATTGATTTCATGTGGTATATAGTCATATAAACCATTTTGATGTATCTTCAACATTTTTGAATTGACAATTGACATTGAATTATGAATTATTGGCTGTGTTCTCAATTCTGTATTTAATTTTCTACACTTCATTTCAAACCAAGGAAACCAAAACCTGAACCACTGACATAGCTTGAGAATGAAAAGCCCAAGAATAATCTATGTGAAGATTAATCTGTCTGAGGATTGGTTTTCGAGAACTTCATACCTGCTTACCTTTTCACTAATTAAAAAAGAAGATTTGTAACCTATGGACCTCAATTGCATTTTCAAAGTTAGAATAAACAAATTTCTCATAGAATATTCTACTAGGTCTTCGGCATACCTATTGCACACGAAGGTGCAATCACTAGTTTGAATGGCAAGTGCTATACGAAAATGAACGGCGATACACGTTTAAGGAAAAATGTTTCGAGTAATTGGTAAATTGCTTCGTCTCCAATACAACATAGTACTTCGAAAATGAAGAGTCATTGATTGAAAAATAGATACACGTTAGTGAAGAAAAAAGATACGTACTTGGTATCCAATACGCCATAGGACTTTGAATGCCTCACTGTGGAAGAAGTTATTTGAAGTATAATTGTTCGTTATCACTCCCCTATAAATGGATCGCAATGATGCATTGCATCCCACCTCAACCTTCCTCTACAAATTGTTTGTTAAACTTTTTCTCCACATTTGAAAACTCTCAACCCTAACCATGGGAAGTTTGCTGCGGATGAAAATGAATACATTCCTTGCCGTCCTTATCCTTATGTTTATGGTTCATGTCTCTGCTCGATATAACCTGCCAAATCCTCCGAAGAAGAATATTGCACTTACAAACATGGAGCAATCTGATCATATTTCACCAATACCCTGTCCCCATAATAAATGCCCCGCATTACTTCTTTACAATAAAAATGCTTTATCAGACGAGAACTGGGCATATGTGCGGCTCGCTCATAATATCGAAGGCGCTGCTTCAGAGTTTCAGCGCAAGTACATCCGCTGAAAGCCGTTTTCGTTCCTCTTCTATTCCAATCCATAGACACTAGTCACGCCACACGGAAAAAATCTGTTGGTTTCTGCAATTCCATCCTCCCAGAATTTCCTGTTCGTTCTTTCACTAGATTGTAGTAATTACTACATCGCCTTTTACATGGATTAGAATACATCTGTGATAACCGCAGCAACCACCCGTTGATGGTTGCATTGTTCAAATAAATCTTGTTTACTATTTAGAGGGGAGTCGACTGATCAATACTGTTAAACCTTAACCTAACGATAAATACAAAAGAAGCAACAAAACTATGATAAACGCTATATTTTAATAAGAAAATTAGAATATTCAAGAGTTAAAGCTATTAAAGGAGAAAAGTCTAATATAATGAATAAAAGATGTATAAATAAGTTAATGAATAGATAATTTTTGATGAATAAGTCTTGAATGTTATCCATATTTATAAGATTTAAATCAAATAATTTATTTTGTAACTAAAAATGTTTTCATATATTTTGTTTATGAGATAATATTTTTTAATTAGGTCTATATCTTATTCGGTATAGTGTAAGAGTTACTAAAAATAAAAGATTAAGAGAAACAGAAATGTATAATGTTTCATAGGCTTCATCACATCTATGTTACCACTTTCCTTTTTTCTACATTACTATTCCTTCAAGTTTTGTACCTATGGTGACTCAATAGAACTTATGTTTCTTTACATTTATCTCTATTTATTTTTTCCATACATAATAGTCATTTGAAATCATTTGAACAATTTGGGTTGGATCCATGATGAATATTAAAAATATATAAATTGCTAGGAGACATGACAATATAGGTCACACAATACACATTTTTTTTAAAAAAAAATTTTCATGATTTTTTAATATATTTATAAAACTAAATAAATAAAAAAGGAAAACCTAACTTCTAATTTAGGTAGTAGGTCCCTAATTAAGCATGTAGAAAAATAAAAGCAATGACTACACTAAGCTTATAATCAAGCTTTTGATGTCTAATTGTTTAGAAAATTTTAACTTTGGATGTCATAGTTATGTCTACTTGTCTAAAAATACAACAAAATTTGTCAAAGAGTAAGGTGGCACTAGATATGATATTTGGTTGGCATAATAGTCAATATAGATACCTTTAGTGATCTTTCTTTAATCCTATAATCATGAAATTCTACTCCCGAATGGCTCATCTTGTACCCTGCAACTCACAAAATAGCTCTTACACCCTTTAACAACCCTTTCACAACCACCTCTACTTGGTCCTAGCTATCCCACTCCTACTAATCCAATGGTCCATGCCTTATGTGCTAGCTATAGTCATAGTGAACTTTACCTCTCTTGAAATAAAATAAAATTCTCAAAATAAAAGTTAATTTTTCTAAGGATCTTTACTATTAGATTGTGAAGCAAAGGATAACTCAAAAGTTTATTGTTGATAATATTTATTGAAGAGACTTTGTGGTTCAAGAGTCAAAGATAGGATATTTGGATGGAAACCCTTCAATATTTTTTATATTGGATTTTCTTTAAATAAAAGGATCACTTCAAATACTTTGAATCTTAAGATGAAAAAAATAACAGAAAAGGAAAAGGGAGGAAAGAAATGGTTAGAGACCTATTGTGTGGTCTCACAACACAGCCTGAGAATCTAAGGCTTGGGCACCCAATTCTAAAAATTACCTTTAGAAGTTGTTGACTGGCTCATTGTCTCAAAGGTCAAGTATTAAAGGAGGCTTGGAAAGCTTTAAAATTGTTCATGTCAGACTGAAAGGCTACAGACACCAAAAAAGTTATTTTTTTGAGAAATTTGGGCCTGGGTGTATAGTTGAGATAGTTTCATTATGAAAGTGGCATACGACATTGCAGTCACAAGTTAAAAGTCCACAGGTACGAAATAGGTGGATGAAGGTGGGTTGTGGAGTTTTGTCGTATGTTTGGTGGATGTTGATAAATCCTTAAGTGTTGTTTCTTTTGTTTTTCCTTTCTGGGTATTCCACTTCTCATGAGCCCCTCATTTAGCCACAATGCCTATTTTACAAAATGGTACGAGCCCTTCCCATCTTAATCTAATTAAAACATATAATGAATAGAATTATATTAGAAATTATAATAATAAATATTGGAAGTATCATTCAAGTCTCACCATAATGCCTATTTGTATCTAAGTATAAATTCTTCAATAAAGTATTCTCAAAGAGTCAAATATTAGATTCCCAACATGATCCTTTCCCAAAGAATTAGGCATCCAAATTTTTTTATGTCCTTGAGTTCAAACCATATAGTATGGAAAAAGTTTGAATATAGTGAGAAAATTAATGTTTAAATGCAAAGGAAAAAATTAGTTATAAGGTGTCAAAGTTTTTGGATGAAGATTACCTCTTAACATGTATGAAAATGAGAATATTCTAAAATGCAAAATCCTATGAAATAATATAACTTAGATTAGTTAGCAATCAAACATTAGGGATACTATTGAATTTGTTCTTTGGTATGTATGTGCCTAAAATCTTGATCTTGAGAAAAGAGATATTCTAAAGAAGTCAATTATCAAAATTTTAAGACGCCCTAGAATAAGTACATATAAATAAGCATGAAAAAATACTAGACTCCAAAAAGCATAAAATTTATGAGGATGAGAGCCAAAATTAAAGTATACTTTAGAACAAGTAGTTGAGTAATCAAATTCTTGAAATTTTGATCCCAATAAAAGAGATAGTGAACAATAAATAATGATTCAAGAATTTTGAGATACCCCAAAATGAGTACATTAACAAGAGTTTTCCTAAACATACCATCCCTACAAAAATATTAACATATGTAATAGTAAAAATTTATGCTTGATGTTATTCCAAAATGGATATTCAAATAAGAAAACCCAAAAAATCATGAACCTAATAGAGAAAATAGCATGAAATAGTCAAATGTCACACTTTAAGGATATTATAAAATGGAAACTCAAATAACAGCACTATGAAAATCATGATCTTGATATATAATTTCATTTAAAATAGGTGGGAATCAAACTTCAAGTATTTAAAAAAATTGATACCCAAATGATAATATTCCCAAAGTCATGATTCAAATAGAGAAACTAGTGTAAAATAGTTAAGGATAAAAATTTGTATATACCAAAACTAAGGTACTTGAGTAAAAAAAATCCTAAATTCATGATCCCAATGTAAGAGGTAGTACAACGGAGTGAAGGATAAAAAATTGGGCCACCCAAAATGGGTACCTCAGTAGGAATATTCCTAAAATTGTTATTCTACTAAATAATATAACATAAAAATAGTAAAGTATCAAAATTCGGTAATACCACAAAATGAAAACACAAACAAGAATACCCAAAACTTTTTTATCATAATAAATAACATAATGTAAAATAATTAGGGATCATACTTTGATGATACCATAAAATTGATAATGAAACATGAACAACCTCAAAATAGAAATGTTGGTAGAGAAAATAGTGTAAAGTAATTACCTAGGGATCAGACTTTTGGGATATTACATAATGGATACTTACAAAAGAAAAACCAAAATATCATGATTCTTATAGAGAACTTACTATGAAAAGTTAGGAATTAGATTTTTTAGATATCACAAGATTGGTAATCAAACAAGAAAATCTTGCAAATTGTGATCCTACTAGAGAACCTACACTAAAATAGAAAATAATGAAAGTTTTTTGATATCACAAAATGGATATTAGAAAAAAAAAAAAAACTCAAATTTGTAATCCTAATAAAATAGCTAAGAAAAAGTGTAGAATCCTATAAATCATAGAATAAAATAACAAGCACAAATGAAAAAATCAAAGTATGCATAAAGTTGACCAATGAATTAGATGAAAGAAGAATACATATATAAGGGAGGAGAAAGGCATTTGATCTTCATGAAATGATGACATGAATCCTCATAAATAGATTGTTGGTGAGTTGCCTACCACAACAATAACATGAGGTGTCAAATGTGAGTCAAAACATCTAAAGATTTCTAACTAACTTGATACCTCACATGAGAAAGTATTAAGGGACACCTAAGTAGTCTTAAAGCCTATATGTATGTAAAATTGTAAACAAATATTTTAGCACCCAAAATCTTTATGGTCGTTCTAGGGATTTTCACCTAAAAGGAGGAAAGATTGGGAAAAAATGCAATGTTCACATTCAAAGATTGATGTTATGAGGAATGTGATATGCCTAATTATGATGTCTAAAAGCAATAAAATGAAACAAAAAATGATTTATTGATGCTAAACCTATGAAATGCAAAGTGTTGGAGAACATAGTGATGCATGCAAAAACACCTAAGAATGCAAGTAAATGACAATACAATTAAACAGAACTAGAGAGGTGCACTTGGAATATGAAATCTTATGCAGATAGCCTCTAGAATCTTATAGAATTGATTGTAAATGTTGACTTGGACACTTACGCCAAGTTGGGCGACTTAGTCCAGTTTTAGGAAAAATCTATTGGAACAAGAATCTACCAAATTGGTATCCAAAAATGTAAAACCCCTTTTTAGGCTTGGCAGTGGGACTAATTCACCATAGATTGCGAATTAGTCCACCTAGGAATTTTTTGAATTTCGGAATATGATTTTGTAGCTTTCAGTCTATACTTTCCTTCTTAGAAGGTGTCCAATCCTATTTCTATAGAAAACAAGTCGAGAGAAGTCTCCAAGATTCAATTAGGGTTATGTTGGCTTTGAATACTTTGCAACACCTTTTTGACACTTTCCTCTTTGACAAATATGCATACAAGACCTGCAAACACACATGCAAATAGGGGGAAAATGGTTAAGGGTTAGAGTATAGGGGTTTGCCTTAGTCAAACCCTGATTTGGTAATCAAATCCTAGATAATGAAATGAAATAAGAAGAAAATAATAAATAAACAACATGCAATGTCATAAAATTACCAAACCCTTGATGTATAAATATGAAGATATGCAATGAAGTGCTCCAAAGGATGACTTGATTAAGCCTAGAATGCTTTAATGCTTGAGAATGATTAAGTGAATGAATGTTTGAATGTTGGAAGAATTAGGTGTAATATGAGGTGACAAACCCTTTAATTATACTTGATTTTATAATAATTCATGAAAATAACACATCACAAGTCAACCTCAATGGTAAGAGAATAAAATCCTGCCAAGAAATTAAAATTATTTTTATTTTTGTTCCTAGTAGGACTACATCACTCCAGTTGGTGACTTGGTTTCACAAGGGAAAATTTACTTGGTGTCAAAAATTAAACTGCATTAAATAAGGTTTAATAAGAATATCCTCAAAAATATAGTTAATTATGGCCGAAAAGTGCATTAAGGGGTCATTTAAACATGAGAAAGGGTTGAATTAGTGATGAAAAGCCTAGAAAAGCATGAGAGGTCATTACAACTCTTTACAAGACTTTGAAATAAGTCTTGGTAAGTGATAAAATGGGTTATTTAAGTAAATTATAATGAAAGGGTCCTAAAAAAGTGTGAAAATGGGTTACAACACTTCACAAAACTTTTACAAGATATCCTAGAAGTTTTAATGATTCACAAGGGTCCAAGACCTAATGTGAATGTGTTGGCCACATTACAACATTAAATCTAGGAAAAATCAATCCGAAGTCCATTGGGAGGGCTTCAACATGAGAAAAAGTAGAAGGGTTAGTTTTTTCGTGTCCACAAAAACATACACTAACAACCCCCCTAAAGCATATCTTAGGTAGGAACAAAAGAAATGGGTCCCAACTACAACACTTGGTGAGGTACCCATGTAAAATGGAATCTATCATAAATGAAGAAAGATAGAAAAAGTAGAAGGGTTAGTTTTTTCGTGTCCACAAAAACATACACTAACAACCCCCCTAAAGCATATCTTAGGTAGGAACAAAAGAAATGGGTCCCAACTACAACACTTGGTGAGGTACCCATGTAAAATGGAATCTATCATAAATGAAGAAAGATAGAAAACCCAGTGGAAAATAACTATCCTCCGAAAGATATAAAAGAGAACAAGGCTAGAAATCCCCCCTAAAGATTATGTTCTAGATATAGACCGAAAACCAAGAACAGCTCATCAATGAATGAAATTTCTCCTAGTAAATGGTTTGGTGAAAATATTAGCAACTTTATTTGAAGACTAGCAAAAGAGGAAGCCAATGATCTATCCATGAATAAGCCCTCAAATATAATGCATATGAATCTCCATATATTTAGTTTATTGATGTTGAACTGACTTCTAATATATTTGATGGTGCAAAAATTATCATAATAGATGATTGTGGGCTACTTGAAAGCAATACCAAACTCATAAAGAACTCCATGAATCCATATATCCTCAATAGCTAAGTTAACAACCCCTTAAAATTTTCTTTTATAAATGATGTAGCAATACATTTCTACTTCTTTGTAGACCAACTGATTGGACCTAAACTAAATGAAAAATCATAACATGAGGTGGACTTGTAATGCTCAATATCACTAGTGTAGTTTGAATCTATAAAAACAACCAAGTCAATTGATGAACCAAATCTATAGTGAATCCCGAAACCAAGAGTAGCATGAAGGTAATGAAGGACTGTCTTAGCTGCTTTCTAATGCAGCTAATGAATTTCTTGGATAAATATCAAAACAATGCCAACTACATATGAAATATCTAGCTTGGTACGAGTCAAGTATATAAAACTACCAACATGGTGTCCATACAAAGTGACATCAACCAATGATGTTGTATAGGAAGTCTTAAGTTATACTCTAGATAAAAGGGGAGTTGGACATGGTTTACAAGTAGTCTTATGAAACTCGACAAGTAAATTAATGGTATACTTAGGTTGTGCAAGAGTGAATCCTAAATCAGACCATAAAATCTCAATGCTAAGGAAGTAATGAAATAAACCCATGTTTAACATATCAAATCTATCATAAAGTGTTGACTTAGTTGATGAGGTAATCTTGATTATCAAAAGATCATCAACATATAGAACCAGTATCAAAAGTGAATCATCCTACCACAATAGATACGCATAGCATTTGAATGACATCTAGTCAAAACTAAACATAGGAGGTAGGAATCTATCTTGGCATACCAAGCCTTTGGGCTTATTTGAGGCCATAGAGAGATTTCATAAGTCTATAAACTAAGGATGAATCCTAAAGAAACCTTGGTGGTTGTTTCATGTAGATTTCCTCCTTAATGTCTCCATGAATAAATGCACTCTTCACATCCATCTGATGTAAAAACCATCAATGAGCTACAACTATAGCTAGTGTGAGTCAAATTGAAATCATCTAAGCAACTGTTGCAATGGTTTTGTATAGTCAATTTGTACAAGCCATGAAAAACCTTTGGCAAACAATGTGATTTGTATTTATCAGCTAACCCATATGGTAAATATTTAGTTTGATATATACATATACATCAAACTATCTTCCTTTCCTTAGGAAGAGAATCCAAATACCAAGTGTGATTTCTAATCAAGGAATCATATTCCTCATCCATAGCAATATCCCACTTAGATATCCCTAATTCCCCTCTAAATATACGTGAAACAAAAATAGAAGAAATAAAGGCACATGGCCCCCCCTTAAAATGTTTTTGAATCTATCTATAAACTTTTGAATCCTATACCAATGTATCTACCCGACGTAAATTTGAGATGTGGATGAGTCTTGTGTGAAAATGTCTACCTCTAATGTAATACCTAAACTAGATGAATATGAACCCTCATCAATATCATCATTGTCATAACTAGAAGAACTTTATAATGCACTAGGAATCCATGGCCTTATGATGCTCTTTTGAAATTCATTTCATGGTAGGAGAGCCAAAATTGCTAAAATGATCAATTGTTGGTGTAGACATGCAAATAATCCTAAATGACATTATGCACCTAATTCTAATAATCAATTCTTCTATTAATCAAATAAAGAAATTTATTAGATCAATTCACAAATTCCCATCATGTTGAATTAAATAAATCAATTTGTTTAATTAAATCTCCAAAGTCCTCTTATTTGATTAAATAAAACAAATGATTTATATCAAATATCATAAATATAGTAACCCACTCAAAGTTAATTGAATTATGAATTAATTAACTTTAATCACTTTCTAGTCATCCTCTAGATTTTAACTCTCCAAGATATAAATCAGCCCATGATTAACTAACCTAGTTGCACATGAAAGTAATTTCTTTTAATTAACTCATTACCCTATTTTCCCTCACAAAGGCATATTCTAGGGAATATTCATTCATTAACTCCCTTTATTTGAATTTCTTACCCAAACATTAAACCCTCTTACATCTCAACCACATTTATTTAATGCCTCTTACAAATGCATTAATCTCTCTTACACCCCTCTTACATCTCAACCACATCCATTAAATATGTGTGCATTCTCAAAAATGTTCTCCACCTTCCTCCAATAGAATTGTGACAAGTGGCACATTCTCATTGGCTCCCATTTTATAACACATTCACCAATTTCTCTCATTTTTCAACCCTTGAGTTCTATAAATAGAATCATTCTATCCACAATCATATCGACAATCTTAGCATTTCTACTATAGGGACATTTCATCTTGCATCTAGTATCACATTTTGTTCATTATCATTGCAATATTATCAAGGGGGTAGGAAAGGGAATCCCTTTCACATCAAAGGAGCACCAATCCAACTATGGGATAGGGTTTGACATGCTTCATATGCTTTTATCTAGTTGTTTTGGTTCATTTATCTTGTTTGCATTGGTAGCATGATTGAATATTTCATAGGATTGTTGGATTTTCTTGTTTTGTATTCACTAAAAATACTAATGGTGGTCATTGTTTGAAACTTATGTAGATTTATTGTTCACATATTGGTGCCCATCGTGGGGCATCAATTCAAATATTAAAAATGAATGAGTCTTTATTTCTATCTTTGATCATGAGATTTTTTTATACAATGTACCTTGTTTTGAATTCAATAGTTTTTTTATAAAAGTGGTAAAAACTTTATTGATAATTAGAATAGAGCATTACATAACAAAAAAGGTCCTAAGACCCATGAACCAACAAAATCAACCTTCTCCAATAAAACTCCCATCATTAGCAAGAATCCTCTCGAAGTCTTAACATAAATCATGGGAAACCTACTTCCATTCATCAATCTTCCTACCATCTATATTCTATGAAACCCATTTGGCTAAAAAATTAGCTACCCTATTCCATTCCCTTAGAATATTGACAAAAGTCACCGTCTCCATTAAAGTTCCAACCTATAATATTAGATGCACCACCATAGTGAACTACCAGTTAACATCAGGAATCTTCTTTCCATGAAGCAAATTGATCAAAACTTGGGAATCAGACTCACAGATAACCTTGCACCACCCCAAAGCATAAGCTTGCTTCAAGGCATAGAGGATAGCCTGGCCTTCCATCTTGTTGATAGTCTGTAGCCTTTCATGGGCTGAAAAGAGAAAAAAAACTGATCCTAAAGAATCCCTGCCAAGCCCACCAATCCCAATAGGCCCAAGGTTACCCCTAGAAGATCCATCAATATTAATCTTCAAAGTGCCAGCCAGAGGGGGCAGCCAACCCCCCACCCATTGAAATTTCTACTTCACACACCTTCCTCTTCTAACACAAGAAAAGGAGAAAGACAACCCTTGAATACCCAACCAATCAACCATCTCAACATCCAAAATAGCCTGCCAAGAATCCCTAGACTACTTACCAACTGAAATGGGAATCCCAAGGTAGGTCAGTAGGAGAGCCCCAATCTAATATCTAAGAATATGAGTAATTCTCCTTTGAATGACGTCTAGAGTACTGAAGAAAAATATGGAATACTTGTCCTCATTAATTAACTAACCTAAAGTGAAAAGGTAAACATCCAACACCATGCGCAAGTTTGAAGCCTCCCTAATAGTGACCATGCCCATCAAAGCAGTGTCGTTGACAAACTATAAATAAGATTGCAAGGGTAAGCCACCTCCCCATCACCATCCCTAAATGAGACCCCCCTCCACATTCCTTTTTATCAATCATCCCAAACCTTCAACTAGAAGAAGAAACGAGTAAGGAGAGAGGGGGTCAACCAACTGTAAACCTTGAGAACTAGTAAAAAGTTTAGAGTGCTCCCCATTAATTAAGACATAGAAAGCAACCAAAGTCACATAGATCATAACATAATGAATCCACTCCTCCTCAAAATCAAAATCCCCTAGAACCTTTTAGAGGAAGGACCATCGAATTCTGTCGTAAGCCTTAGCCATATCCAACTTGATGAACATTGCCTTATTTTTGGAATTAGCCATAGAGTGAGTAGTCTCTGTAGCAATAGAAACACCATAAAAAATCTAATGACCCACCACAAAACCACTTTGTTCCTCAAATATCAACACCATAAGTCACTTTTTTAAGCTATCATCAATCAAATTATAGATAATTTTATAAATAACATTGCACAAATAGATATGACAAAATTGACTTAACCTATCCGCCCCATCACACTTGGGGATGAGAGTAAGGAAGGTAGAATTTAGGGTTTGTAACATCTTCTTATTTTTCTAAGACTCCTAAACAACTTCCAATAAATCCAACTTGATAATCTCCCAAAATTTATAGAACTCAATCAAGAAACCATCAAGACCAAGAGCTTTCCCCTTCATCTGGAAAACAATCCTCTCAAGCTCCTCTAGTGAAATATCACTCATAAGATTCTCCTTCATCTCGTAAGAGAACAAAGGAGGAATAAAGGAAAGGACCTGAGCTTCTTTGACAGAGTCCCCCTATGAGTCCTCCTTGAATAAAGAAGCAAAGTACTGCACAACTTCGTTCATAATATCTTGAGTAGAAGAATGAATCTCTCCCCTGCCTACAACCAAAGCCAAAATAGAATTTCCATGACATTTGGCCTTCACTAAATTAAAGAAAAAAGTAGTATTCTTGTCTCCCTCTTGAATCCACTCAATCTGGGCTTTTTGTTTCTAGTAGACATCCTCCCTCATCTCCCACTCTTCCAAAGCTTTCAAATCCCTTGACTCTTCACACAAAAAATCCTCAGACACCCAATTCTCCTTGATCAACCTAGTAATACCATCCAACTTAGCTTGTGTAGAAAACTTCACCTGGAAAATGTTTCCAAAGCACTATGGGTTCCAATATTTAAGCTGATACTTGACATATTGAATGAGCTTAGCAAAATGATACATTGCAGTACCACAAGTAGGTCTACCATACCTCCACCACTCATTAACACAACCACACAACTTAGGTTCTTGCAACCACATTAGCTAAAACTTGAAGGATGGTGTCTAAGGAACCTGAACAAAAGAGATAACTAGCTTTATAGGCCAGTTATCCAAACCTCTCCAATCTAATATCATAGAGCTAGAAGACCACATTTCCCCAACCCAAAAGCATGAAACCATGAAATGATCCAATCGTTCAATAATGAAACTATCACCAACCCTTCTGTTGTTCCAATTAAACTAACAATTGTTGGGCTTAATATCAACAAGATTAAGAGTCAAGATATTGTCCCAAAACAATAGTACAGAATGCGCTAGTCATGTAATACCACTCCATTTCTTAGCTAACTCAGTAATATAATTAAATTCACCTACAAAGGTCCATGGATGGTAGGGAACTGGGCTACAAACATAAAAAATATTGGACCATAAAACTAGTTTACCTTAGAACTCAATAGACACATAAACATTTGAGAAGAGAACAAAATCCCTTGACTTAAGACACGAAGCTACCATAGATATAAAGGAATTGAAGGATAACCACCATAAAGGCCAAATCTTCCAAGGTTTCCAAAAAGAATCCACACCCCCTGAAGATCCCTAAGCCCCAGTACACTGAAACTCACCATTCTTCTACAACTTAGGCACTAAACCCATCATACACTCAATGGATAACTTTGTTTCCTAAAGAAAAAGAACATTAGGAGATTGACTTCTAACCAACTCACGAACAAATTTTTGTCTAGGGACACTGTTCAAGCCCCTTACATTCCATGAAATAACTATTATTTCAAAGGAGTAAAAAAATGAGAATCCAGAGTCTTTTTGAACCTTAACTCCACCAAAGTCTTCCATGTAATTTAAATATTCTCCAAATATTTCATTCGACAAAGTTTAGAGAATTTATTTGACCCCCCTTCTTGTTGTCCTATTGCATAAGGCCCAAGTGATGAGAAGCCTTGCTACTCTTAGCCACATCTAAGCCCACATTCTGCATAGGAAAAGAAGCATCCCTTTCCCCCTGCATGATCTCAACATTTGGACTCAGCAACACTTGAGCCCCAACCTACAAATCAGCCACCATGTGCAAATTAGAATCATCCTATGGAGTGAAAGTAGAACTAGAAGTGTGATCCTCCAAGTGAAAACCCAGCATGCCCTGATCCACACTCATTAACCCTAGATTAACTTCCTATTGACTAAAATCATCCAAGACCTCAAAATTGTTCAATGTATCCTCATTTTGTCTCTCCATCAAAGTCCTCTTTTGACCTTTATTCTTGTTGCAAGCCTTAAATAGAACGAATCCCTTAGCACCAGTCCCCTCAACAAAAGTAGGATTCTTCCCCTTATCAGCACCAAGAGGGTTATGAGGAGGGGGTGGAGGCTGAGGCTCCACAAGCTTATCCCTTAGGCATCTATGCTGCAAGTGACCATATTCATGATAGAGGCAACATCAGAAAGGAAGGGTATCATAATCTAGTTACTGGACCCAAGAATGAGAACCCACACACATATCCAAAGCCTCTGGTAAAGGCCTACTTAAATCAATTTCCAAAAAAATTCAAGAAAAATTCATTACTTTCTTACCCAAGGTTTGTGACGGAAACCCTGTGCTTCCTGAGCATTGAGGAAAGCAAGAGTAGAACATCCTCACAAAAAAATTCAACTAGAAACTGGGGCAACTAAATCAACACCTAAAAATGATATGGAAGCTCCTCAAATGGGTTAAATCCTACATGGCATGGATTGATGAACAACCCAACCTAGTTGTTAATATAGGGCTCCCCCTCAAAATCCCTATTGTGATCAGTCATGTAGATAAATGTGACCATGAAATAGTTATTTTCAAGTAGTGTGACCTCCATTTAACATTCTGACTCCCAAGTCCTCTGAGCCCAAGATTCCAAAAATTGTAGTAAAGAGAATTCTTTGAATAATATTCAATATCATTAGCCATCCTCTCAATTAGAATCACCAATTTAGGTATCTCCTTTTAGTGCTCAAGGCAGCTGTTAATCTTAGAGATCCGAGATCCACCAAATTTTTTTGACTCCACAAACCTCATATTTGAGGAGAAAAGGGTGTTATCAAAAACTTTTGTTCCATGGGTTGGTGATTTCAAACCCACCACAATGTGAAAATCCATATCAGGTGAAGCCCTAGATGTCTCTACATGAGAGACAACCACCAAATGGCCTAAGACGAGCATGCAAAGGAAAAAAATTGCATCACACACAGTGATCAAGGGAGACACCCACTCACTCCACCCAACTGCTGGACCCACACCCAACTTTGACTCATGCTCAACCCCACACCAATGCACAAAAGAAAGCCACTTCGAAGCAAAGGATAATTGACACACCTTCCCTCACCAAACCATATCCCACCATCCATGTCTATATATCACCTTTCCAAGACAAGAGCCTGACCATGAAGGAAAAAAGAGGGCCAGACAAATCCCCACACATAGGAAAAAATGGCCCAACACAACCATGTTGGGGCACCAAAAACAACTATAGCAGAAAAGGAAAACAACCCCCCCACAAAGCAAACTAGATGCCCACCCCAACCTTCACACAGGAGGAAAAAGAAATCACAAGCTAGGGCTTGGATGCCCTAGCTCAAAACCTTGCAGTTGCAGACCCATTCACTAAAAAAATCATTTGTTTATCAAAATTTGAATTCAATCTCTGACATAGCAAAGTTATTGAAGTTAATGGTGTTTCAATATTTGTTCTAGAATGAAGGTTTTTTACATTTTCTATAAAAGAAGCTTTATTTCTTGTTCTTTGGGTCAGCTTTGTTAGAGTGTATTCTACATCCAAAATATCATTGGGATTTTTATATATGTATATGGCTTTAATGAAAACCAAATGAAAATCACATTTTATTGTCTTATTGAGCAAATAAAAGATAATCAGTGATTTAATCTGAAACTTGGCCAAGTGCAGATAATACATTCCTTCATTCTAAATACATTACTTCAGTGTTTATTATTCGTATTGATTCTATACTTGTTAATAGCTATTTAGCGATGGCTATTCACATTGATTGTCTCTATTTGTTTATGCTATGTCATTTGATCAAGTTGTTAGATATCCTTCTCATTATTTGTTGATCCTTCTCATTTTAGTGTTGCCTTAGCCATCGTTTGACTACCTATTGACTTTAAGCCAACTTACCCCTCACTATGCACTATGTAAATTGCTCAACTTGCAATTTGCAAATTCTACCTACAAATGTTCTATATTTTTTTTATACAATCCACAAGTTTATGTGACATAGGAGTAGAGTTTAAACTTGGTAATTTCTATTTAAAAGTAAAGATCTCTTGACTCATTCTACACATTGTATTTTTCTAATTGAAGGCACAAATTCCTTGAGAGTACGAACCGCTAATCAACTGTAGATATTTTTGCATAAAGCTCATCACGTAGGTATCAATAATTTGTAGTTCTACATTTATAGCTCTAGATTAGGTATAATGAATAAGCTCATTCTTGGCATGATTATTTTTTCATGAATGGAAAATCTTTGATGAAAAAAAATCCCTATTGAACAATACAATGAAAAATTGTGGTAGAAGTATCAATTGATTTACATTTCTACATTGATATATCTACAATCTTGGTCGAATTTATGTAGGAACTATATCTCCTCATTTTTCATAAACTGATAAAAAATCAAATGTGTTGTGCATCGATAAAATGTACGGAGGTTCGTATTTTGCTAGCTAATTATGTTGCCACACACGCTCAAATTGACAAGTCTCATAGGGGATCACCATTTTTGCTACTTTTCTCAAGTTGCTCTCACTCCAAAATTTTCAAAAGCCACAATTGCACAAATGAGCTTCTATTTCACTTTTTTCCTATTAAAAGTGGGATTTAACATGGCATATTTTAATTTTCAGGGATTAATTAATCAAGTGTCAAGTTTTTTCTTCAATATCTAGAGATAAATCACTGGAACATTATCAAATCAGAAAATCATCATCACAATCATCAGAACTTATCAAAATTTTAAAAATTTTCAAAAATATTTAAAAAATCAAAAATTCCCCAATTTATCTCCTGAGGGGGCATACATCCATTATCTCCTAAAAATTACCATTTGGGGAATTATCAAAAATTTGTTAGCACTAGAAATTTTTTCTTGAAGCAATGTGTAAACACATCACTTCAAAGAGAGGAAAAATGTATAAATCTAAAATTGGTCCAAAGAAAATTAATTAAATACTAGTTATTTAATTAACAAAAATCTTTATTTCCTCTACTTATAAATAAATTGTAAAGTTTATTTATATAGTTCATATTTCTTAATTCTTCCTATCTAAACCACTTTCTTCATGATTTAATTAAATAAACAAATTTAACTAATTTGTTTTATTTGATTAATTCTCTCCAACTAAATTTTAATATTAAAATAGGAATTTAGTCACATTTCTCCATATTTTCTAACCTCCTTCCACCTCATCTTCCACCTCATAATCTGTCACATGAATCTAATTATTTCTAATTTATAAATGGGCATTTATCCTCAATAATTTTAACAACCTTAGAGACACATGGCTTCTCCTTTCCATTTATTCCCTTCTACACTTGGCCAACTTATTCTATTAAAGGGGACAACTTCCTTGATTCTCTCCAACCCCTTCGCTTCTCACCATTGATCTCTCTAGACTAAATCATGATCATCCATTGCTGCCACATCACTTGATTCCTTGCTAAATATATAAAGAGAGGCTCATTTACAACTTTTTCAATAGAGAACATTGCATATAATTACTCTGCAAAAATCATCTTAGCATTTGAGAGTTTAGCATTTAGAGTAATTTAGCAAGTAAATTGGAATCATGGATTCTTTGTTAGATGCATCTTAGTTTATTTACAACATTTAGAATCATTATGATTCTATAGTCTCAATTATCATCACAACATTTCCATATCATTTCCATTAGTTTAGTATTTTATCCTTACACCATTCACCCTCATTCTGTATACAATAGTTCATCATTTAGCATATCATTCATCCAATTTCATAAATCATGTAGATGTAGGTATAGTTTCCTGCATTATAGTTCAATGGCTTCTTCTTTATTAGGTGTCATCCAAGTAGTTTAGTGCATACCTAAAATCTGAGAGCACTGATACATGATCCTTAAGAATAGAGGACGATGGAATGATTTTGAGGAATTGCTTTATCAACTGTTTTGTTAAATTTGTTTTCCTTAATATAAAACATTGCTTCGATTTTTCTTTTAATTCATGCTTGTTTTCTTTACACATTTTCACATGATACACTTTTTACCAGATACTTGGCATGACTAGTGATAAATGCTTAATATCGCTATGATCTATATCATGTGCAGATCTATTCCTATCGGATCACTGTCTAGGAAATTCAATGAATCAACTTGACATTAAATAAAGTAGGTATAGTACATAAAGATAATGGGAATTGATATGTGAGTTTGTAGTCTTGCTATGCCATAGTGAAATTAAAAGTTTGATCAATTGTGTTTGTTCTTCAAAAAAATTTGTTGTTATTACCACCTATCAAGTGTAAGGAAAATATTTCTGATAGAAGCATTTAGTGTCCAAGTCTATTGGCAAGTTCGATATCATAATTTTATAGATCTCAAAATCAAAACTTGTCTTTTCTTCTATTTAATATCGACTATTGCATTAAATGGGAAGCAATAGGGCAGGTTGTTACATGAATGCAGTTAGACTTACAAAGTAGTAGGATAGTCGAGATTAAGATTGACAAGAAGTAATAGAAAGAAGGTCATCATCTGATGTACACCATTGTTTTTGGTTAACTAATTCAGCTCAGTTTTCCTCATTGTATACGATTGTTCTCAAATTGTAGTGGTGGTCACCATACTTTCTATGATGGAAGTGATGCATTATTAAATAATTTTAGATATATTCTTCTTGACTAAATATAACGCATTAATGATCTCAGATCTGATAAAATCCCATCCAAATTTTCTCGACATCCCACAATCTTATCTATGATGATTGTCATTTGATTGTTATAAATTTTTTAGTTGTAACATTGCTTTCTCTCAATTTAAACTTTCTTTAAATACTGAAGTTTAGATAATTATTGTCCACCTATTACATCAGATGACTAACTTGTGTACATATTTCAAACAATAGTTAAATATTAGCACAGAGCTAGAACATCAAATACACCACCTTCAAACTTAGCTCCTGGGGTCAAAGATATCAGCTTTCCAATGGAACTAATTTGTTTCTATCTATATTTGATTATTGAATGAACTCAAGGATCTTTCAACTTTCCAATCATGCACTAATCTCGAGAGCTTCTTGCTTCTTTATGCAAGCTTATATTATGAATTTCTATAGATTTGGAGTCATGGTTATTGAATGATATTAGGAAATATTTGGAATTGTTGTAAAAAATATGGAATCCTTGTCATTGATTATCATTTTTCATACTTTGGAGTCAAAACCTAGATTTTGATATTTTAATTTATCTTTTAGCTATATGTACAAGCCTTTAGTAGTATGACATTTGAAGGGAAGAAGTCATGGGTTGTCTTTTTATTTTCTTGAAAGTTGTTTTCGATAGTTAATTTTTAGGTGATGTTTAACACTTTGATGTATAAGAGCTTTTGTGGGTTATCTTATTTGTGATAAATTTGTACTATTTGTAGGTTGGCATTGGAATTAGGCATCATAATTAAAAAAAATCACAAGCAATTTTGAATTGGACAAGTGGGCCTTGAACTTAAACTTGACATAAGCATTTTTAAATGCTTATTGTAATAGTCTAGATCATCTGTTTGTTCCTTTTGTTTTCTTTTTAGGCCAACTAGATCAATTCAGGTTTAAAATCAATCATTTTTCTAATTTTTTCAAGGTTGGACTAAAATTAAACACTAGAAACTTACTAGACTTTGATTTTGGGCTAAATTTGAACGAGACAAACTCATACATAGTATATGTTGCTTAAAAAAATTCACTTCTATTTTGGGGATTAAAAAGAACTTCTGCCTTCATTGTTTTGTATTTTTTTGCAATTGGTGTCATTTGAATGTGTATTCACTTCTCTCGTGCCACTCAGCAATCTTGAGAATCAAAAGTATTCTTTTAACATTGGTTATCTAAAACCATCCACACATTCTGATTTGGATCTAAAATTAAACAAGCATGCTAGTGTGAAGGAAAGGCATTGCATATGTTCCCTCCTAGTGCTTTACGGAATCTAGGCAATAAAACCACAAATGTACTTCTTCAATTTTTTTATATTTAGAGGGCTTTCCTCCCTACTCCAAATGGAGGGAATGAACCAAGCATTAATGAGATAAATCCAACCTCTTCTGAACCACTATATAAATTTGTGATTGCAAGAAAAGTTTGCAATAAATAGGAAGTAGTAGATGATAGCTCTCCCCCAATATCTTTATGATACTTAAATCCCTTGTTTTAAGGGTTGGGAGACCTCTTGAGGGAGTTTATCATAGTATCCCCTGAACCATATGTCCTTACTACAACCCTTTGTTTTAAGGCTACAATCCTTTGCTTTAAGGCTACAATCCTTTGTTTTAAGGCTACAATCCTTAATACTTATTGGTACAAGAACAGACATTTTGAAGTCGCCCCACATTTGTACTATTCAATGTAGTAATAGAATAAATCCTTAAGGTCTCTGAATCTTTAAGATTTTGAGATTCAATGGTCCTAAGAAGTGTTTGATGTGGAGGGGAGCCAGTGTTGCCAAATCTCTAACTATTCATTTTGTCTTAGTGTTCAGAGAAATCTGATTTGGGACTTAACAATTATAGCCATTTCTAACCTAGGGTTGTGGAATTTGTGAGTCAATCAAATACATTGCTTGAATCTCAAACTTTGAAACAAACATTCAACAAGTCATCAAAATTTTAAACCCTTTGAAAAGAGAAAATATTATTGAAGAGTCTGAATATTACTAGTTGTCCATAGGGATTTCATCCTTATAGGCTTCTAAATATTTGGGCCCATATCTCAATGTTTTTCTCTCCAAAGTGAACCTAGTAAAACTATGGCCTTAATTCTTTTATTTTCACATAATGGACATTGCGAAATGAAAAAGAGCTAAGACATAGACAATTAGTTTGGAATTTAAACAAGATGTGTTGATGTTGTAAAAATAATCCATTTAACCAAGATTAAATCAATTGAACCCCACAAATGTGCATGTTATCTTTTGTCTTATGGTTTTCCACGCAAACATTGGTCTTTTGGTTTGACATACTCATAGGGTAAAGCATGTTCTTCACTATCTTGGTCTTGAAAACAAGGTCCCTCTTAGGTTCATTTAGGATCAAATCAAGCACTTCATCCATCCTGAACATTTATCATCTTCATCCCCCAAACAACTTTAAGAGCTTTCGAAAAATTAAAAATTATAGACTTGGGTAAATCATCAAACACATCAAAATCACCTTGTTTAGTTAGGAGTGCGAGAACGCATCCCTTCTCATCCCTCTAGTTAAATTAGCACCCCTTTGAACAAGTTCACCCTAAGGTAACATATAAAATCTTGGGAGCTACAAGTTCATTATCCAAATCAAACCAAATCCAAATAAAAATCTAAAAATCCTAAAGTCTAGTATTCCTCCAAATTTCTCAAAAGTTCAACATTGATATCATTCAACCCTTTCATCTTTCATCTTATCATTGGTCCTAAATTCCTTCAAGGTTAAAAAGGTCAAAACACAAAGAAAATATGGAATAAAAGCTTGATTCATGCATCATGAGTGATCTAAGTCAACCAAACTATCAAATCCTTACAATACCAATTGACTATCAAAACTCACATTTATACAATCCATACATGGCATCATTATCTCCTAAAAACTTCAATGATACAAAAAATGTGAGTATTCCAAATCTAAATTTTGGATCACCTTTTCCTTTTTTATATTTAAACCAAATTCAAAACCTACAAATCTATCAACCGAACAATCAATTCATGAGTCTTCAACAAAAAAAAATTATCCCACCAAATCAATACATTCCAAATGTGAATATACCAAATACAAGCTTACCAAATATGGGCATATCACATCCACACTTGGAGAACTTTGGGATAAATATTTTTTTGAATCACACCAATTTTTTTCAAAGTCCAATCAATATGTTAACAACTCCATGTATTGATCCAATTCAAGGTAACACTATGCAAAATCAAGGCTACCTAAATCAAAGCAATGTACTTAACAATCAGAACAATGTTCAATGCCAACCTACAATGCAAAATATAAACATCATCCCGAATCAAAACATTGTCCAAAATCAGTTTGTGCATGATCCCATACAAGCACCACAAGTGTACATTCCAAATATGCTTGCTCAACAACCAAATCAACTATATCAAGGTTGTGAAGATCAAAATAGAGATCAATTTTTTTGACACCAGATTGCTTCACTTACCAAAATAGTTGATTCATTTTTCCAAGAGATATCTCCACCACAAAATCTACAAAATCCCCCATTGGTTAAACCATGTCATCAAAACTATCCCCAACCACATCAAGAACAATATCTCCAATGTCCAGAGGTTGGATATCAAGATCAACAACATCAAGCCCAATCACATCCTGAAGATCAATCACCACATCTCAAAATTCAATCACCACAAGGTCCATTTAAAGTAAAAATTTCACAATGTAACAAATATGAATACACTCCTTTTGGAGAGCCAATTGAATCCACATTACACAAGCTAGTTAATACAAAAATCATCACTCTTCCAAAAGGAAGTGCTTTCAACTTTATCATAAACTTCCCTTTGAATAAGGGTGGATCTTATTGTGAGTATCATAGAGACAATTTCCATAAAACATTAAATTGTATTCAACTCAAAAATCTCATCCAAGCCATTCTTGATCAAGGAATAATCATCGTTTAGGACAATGATCAAGATTCAACCGCTAGTGATAGTAGTGAAAATCTATCCACCACAATTATTGAAAACAATAATCAAGATCTGTCTATCCATAAGAACCTTGAAGATGTTTTTACCTCATCCAATGATCAAATCAACATACATCAAGAGTCAATTTTTAGTCATGACCAAAACCCCTCAACAATATTCTACAATGATCTATTTCAAGGAGTGTTAACATTCTTTGATCCTATTGACACAATCCAAGATCCATCCAGCAATGATCATGTTGAAGATGTCTCTACATCACATAATGAGTTAGAGGACATATCTCAAGAATTTATTCCAAAGAATGATCATCATATTTTACAAAATTCTAGGAATGGTCCTTTCCAAGACATATTGATATCCTTTGACCTTATGGTTGCAGATATTGAAGGAATCCTCAACTCAACACTTGATGCAAATCCCCTCAAAGATCAAGAAATTATTGAGTCACTACCCATGCCTAATGAAGACATCCAATAACCCTTTATGAGAAATCCATCCTTTGAAATTGACCCATGTTAAGAAATTGATCCAAAGCATGTCTAAAGAAATTCCAAAGTTAATCAAGATCAACAATCTACATCTCCAAGATGTTACAATGATCTAATGGACACTCTCCAATCTATACAATATGTCACAAATGATGATCATAGCCAAATAACACATACTCCATCTACCAATCAGATGATTTCTTTGGATGGATATGTAGATGATATTCATTTAGAACAACATTCATTTACTCTTGAAATTATTACACAAAAAGAGCAGGTTATTGATTCCTACAGTCAAACTGAGTTGTCAACATTGGGATCATATATGTCCCAAATTTAGATTGAGGACATCATGTATGAAGATATCCAACATTATCCACTCAAGGAAACTAGTAAGACCAAACAGTATATTCTAGAATCATTTATCAAAGGATGCTTGCTCAATAGGATATCTTGAAAAGAGAAGAACCAAAGAACAAAGGTTCTACTACCACCATAATGGGGGAAACTATGTCTCAAGAAAATGTCAACATAGGGAGCATGAAGAATGTTATCAAAGAAAAATAATTTGTAAAGTATGAATTAAAAATAAAATACATATGGATACGAAAAAATAAAAAGTTAGAACATCCCTATCAAACTCCATTAGTCAAAGAAACTATGAGGCAAAATAAAAAATGGAAAAGTATCCATCAAAGATGTCCATAAAGGCAACAACAGGCTTCTCAATCAATGTACAAAGTATATTAAGTAGTTGGTCCTAATTCTAAGCACATTTATGTATCCACCCATCATTGCTCATCTTCCCAAGTTTAGAGAGTCAAAGGTTCCAAACTATGAACCAATCCATCTTTTATTCCTAACCGTACTCCACCATCCACTACTCCATGCATGATATCCAATTTGTAGTGCCCCTTAGTTTGATTTAGTTTTGGATAGTGACTTAGATGTATTTGGACTTTATGATACTATTTGATGGCATTTGTATATTGCGATACCTTGATGCTTGTATGATGATACTTGATGACACTATTATATCTAATGTTTCATGCTTATATCATGGTTAGTAGATCATTTTAATTATTTATGTGAGTTATCATTAATATGAATATTATGTGTTTATTGGATGTATGTTCTATCATAATTTGATATTTGTTATTATGTGTCGATGTATTGATGAAGGGGAGCAGGGTCGCATCACTCGCTTACGAGTGCCCTGCGATGCTACCATTTTTTCCTTCACGGTGTGATTGAATGTTTTCCCTATGCACATGTTCGACCATGTGATTTTCTATAGGTTGAAAGTACGAGGCATCGAATCCACCTGAAATGCCAGGTGTGAGCATGCCTTAACCCCAATGGAGGTTGTTGATTCATAGGTAGGATCAGGTCCCCCATGTTGATCCATCATCCTCATCGAGGATGAGTATCCGTGTGTCACACCATATCAGTAAAGTTAGTTTGTGTTGGTTCGTCAATTTTGTTGTTGTCTTACTTTTTGTTTCACTTGTGGTCTAGTTTTTCTTGACATTATGTTATCTAAGTAATGTGATTGATGAGTGCCTTTGTTTGATTATTACATTAAATGAAGATTAATGAAATCAAAAGGGCTTTGGAATAATTAAATGAAAGCTTTTATATAGTTTATTCCTTGATTAAATAAAATTTATTATAGCCCTTTGTTTTTTTAATAAATTAAACTTTATGGTTTGAAATGAATTATTTAACTAAATATATTAAACTATGATAATATGCAAACAAGTGGGAAATAAATAACTAAATTAATAAATTAATATTTAATTATTCAATTGAATTATGTGTAAATCATAAGATATGATTTAAAAATTACAAAAATAATAAGGAATAAATTGTGGATAGTGGGAAAATATAAAAGAAAATAATTATGGATGGGGGAAATAAATAAATTAGATGGAGTTAACTAATGGAGGGGCTTTTGGGTTATTTTTCAAAAATGAATCCTTCTTTTTCTTGGTCATGAATTTTCTTTGTTCTTGAAAATTTTCGTGGAAGTTGGGGAAACTCTAAAGTTTTGTTCTTAGAGGCTTTGGGGATTTTACAGAGGTGTTGGATTTTGAGGAGCTTGAATTTGTAATTGAAGATTTGGGGAAAATTTAAGCTAAAACTAAAATTCAAACCCGACAACACTTTTAGCTCAGCTATTTGATTATTCTAGGTTCCATAATTTCTCCTTAATTTGATGTTCGTTCAAAAAAATATTAGCACATGATTGTGTTTCCCAAAAAAAATAATTATTTGATTAGACTTTTGAATGCTCTGCAAATTTGTTTTCTCATTATGTCTCTCCAAGTTGACTGGAATATTTATATGTTTCTCAATTGCATCAATGATAAACCTTTCCCATGCAAACCTCTACCTCTTCTTTTGATTTAATTTTAATTTTCTCTACTTATTCATAAATATTAGTGTGACATGTTAGCATATTGTTTTGCTTTGCCATGTAAATTTTACTCAGCCTATAAACTTGGCAATTTGAATCTTTATCCTCCCTGTTATGGTCTTTTGGACACACCATGCATTGAATTTCCGGTTTATATGTTAATATTGTGTTATTGGGGTACAAATCTTGGTTAGGCTGACCTTTTGTATTCGGTCTACTCCTTTTCAATGCCTCTTTACATACAACTATTCTTGTATTTGTTCAGTAGATACTTTAATTCATGAGTCATGTAACTCAATGGAGACTATGTCTCAAATTTCTTTAGCTTCTTTATCATTCGATGCTCTAATATAAAGGTTGATGCCTCTAGTTTTAAGTTGTAAAAGTGTCAATTTCTAAATCACCTTCATGCATCCCTTCTGAAGTCTCATCTGTTCAATGTTTAATTTTGCTCAATTAAATTTTGAAGCACTTTGTAATTTTCCTCCTTGTGGACAGTGATGTGAAGTCCCTTACTTTGGTTTGGTTGCATACCGCATGTCCCATGTGTCCTGTCAATAGTTTGTTATCATTCATTTCAGAAATATTTTGTTCAAAATCATTTTTTTCTAACTCATGTCACTCAGGCCGTCGCCCCTGTCCTTGACAATTTTCCTCAAAGAAAACACATGTATCCCTCCATTTTATGGTATTAGATTTATGACTATGGATGTGAAAATCTACAAATGGTTAAAATCCTAACACACAAAGCATGATTAGTATTTTAAAACCAAGCCAACAGTCAACATCCCTATGAAATAAATCAGCATGCTTCATGATGCAATCAAAACAACAAAGGATTAGATAAACTAATTGAAAGGATACAATAAAACATGAAGTAAATCATATCTCATGTTGGATTGGTGCTTCTATGGAAATAAGCCCTTTCCCAATCCTTTGCTAAGCTCCATGATGAAGATGATATGAAATGCTAACATGGATGAGTGGAGAGAGATACTAAGATTATGTAATGGACAAAATTAGCTCTCAATTGAACATAGTAACTTTGCATGATGATTGTGGATCAAGTTGTGGAGGAGTGATACAATAGAGAAGCTCTCTATTTATAGCCAAGAAGGATAGAAGAATGCAAAATATGGAGGATGTGGGACTAAATATCCACCAATAGGAAGGAGCTACTTGTCAACTTGTGATAGGTTGAGGAATGAACACATTTTGGTCAATGTGCCAAAAAGGGGGAGATTCAAATTTGAATTTGAGATTTAAATGCTAAGTGGGGGACATGTAAGAGAGAAGTTATTGCCATGTTGGAAGGGACAAGTCAACTTGCTTCCAAATTCAAACTTGAGGAAAATTCTCAAAAGATGCTTTGTTGAAACAAAATGATGAATTAATAAATCAATAATTTGATTTATTTGTGCAAGTGGGAAAAGTTAGAGGATGTGATGGGTGATTAGATTAGGTTAATTAGGATTAGATTAACTAAGATGATGATTAGCTATTTTTGACATTCAACTTAAATATTTGTATTTATTTAAATTAAATGAGAAGATAAATAACATTAGAGATTTAATTAAATATTTGGATTTATTTAATTAAATGAAGGAACTTTAGGAGATTAACTAAATAAAACTGATTTATTTAATTACAAAAATGACTTAGGAGATTAATCAAATAAACTTGATTTATTTAATTGATCTGGCGAATATGATGATAAAGGGATGATATGGAATTAGTGAGTCAAGATTAGATGCATGTATATTTTGCGTGTCTAAAATGACTATCAACAATAATTCTTACTCAAGTGGCATTGTAGATATTAATATGTTGTTGTCCATTCTTAATATGCATGGTCGCCACCATCATTGGTTTCTCTAAGTTGAGTCGAGTCATATTTTGGCAATCTCCTGTAGTTCAATGCGTATTACAAACTGGTAGCGTTATGTACCAAAATTTGATTGTATTGAAAGCTCGACTTCATGTAACAATGCATCATAAACATTCGACTAGATTAGAATTCTCTTTGGTGTCGACTATGTATGGTTATGAATGTAACAAATGCTTGTCATTCAATTTTACACGTCTGTATTGAATGGTGGGTTATTTCATTATATGCGCCTATATATATATGATATATAAATAAGTGTTCCTATAATATGTTTATCTTAATGAGTCTTTTTGTATTTAATTATCTTATGAGATAAATACAGTAGTATTTGGTTGATGAGATATTCATTTTAAAATATATATACACATGAATTTGTTTGTATATATATATATATATAGATACACACACACACACACACACACACACACACACATATATATATACATATGTAGGTATGTATAAATATGCATGTAGTTGGATTTAGCATAAGTTAGTTCATTTCAAATTAGAAGAACTTAATAGTAAATGAAAATTATTGGGTAACAAAGTTCTATAAAGAATATTGATTTAATTATTTGAAATAATTGTAAGTTGATTGAATAGATGATATAGTGTTTCTTAAATTATGAATGTTGGCTTTTCTTATTTGTTGGATTGTAAAATTCTTTACATGGATTTATTGAAATTATACCATTGGTGTAATGATTTGATTATTAACTATGGGGTGCTTTACCTACTGTTTAAATTTGAGTCATTTGCAAATTATGTTAGTCTTCTAGGGGCTAGTGGAGGGGAAATTCTTCTCTTGATGGAAATTTTGATAAACCTTGTGTTGGTTGGTTTTATAGTGATTGTGAGTATGATGGTCACCTATGTAGTTGAAGCTTGTGAGTGGGAAGGGTCATGCCTTGCCATGTTGTATTATTAATAAACTCTTGTGATTGTGCAAGTGGCTTTACTTTTGATCTTATCGAGGACTCCATGTTGCTAGTATGGGAGTGGCTTCCAATGGGGGTCGACGCACAAAGGGGTGCTAAGGTAACCCATGTGGAAGTTTGGTAGTTAACTGATAACTTAAAAATGAATTAGGGGGTTGGGTAGTAATAACACTAATCAAGATAAGTTAATGCCTCACTCATGGCTCAAGTGCTCATATAGGCTTGAGATGAGTTGAGAAGGCCTGTAATGGAAAGATCAACTGCCTCGTTCTCACAAGAGGTATGTTGATTTCACATAGAGTTGCGTGAGGGTCCGATGATCGATAGAGGCTACCAGGATAACCCAAGATGGGGGTTGGGGCCTAGGAAGATTTTTTTGGGTAACCCATAAAAACTATGTATTGACACTCCTACAGCAAGCTAGTATTTCCTTGTTTCTTGTTTCCCCTTGGATGTTTGTGTGCCTCTAGAAGTGGTGTACTATCATTTGATGTTGTAATTTACTTGTTCATTATTGTCATGTTAGTCTTATGTTGTCTATTGTCTTTTTCCTGATTGTGATGGTGGGACCATTTGCTATCTCCTAGTATGGGGGTGGACCCTTGGGTTCCACATGATTTGGTGGAAAGTGCATTGTTCTCCATTGGGTTCCCTCTAGATGTTTGTGATTGTGCTGAATTCTCTTAGATTCAATACTTTAGCATTTGTACCACTCATGTGGATTGTCACTCATGTACTTTTATTGTATCACATGTATATAAGGAGATATTATAATTTAGATGTATAAATGTAATGATTTTAATTGATGTTGAACTCCATTATGTAATGGACTTTGTATCAGATGTTATTGCATATGTAAATAAATGGATTGATTTAAATGATCTCTATTGAATACATGTTATGGTTGTATCATATTGATTACTTGATTAAACAAGATGATTAGACGTAATTCCATATTGATGTTAGAATTTATTTAACATAATGATTTATAGTTTCTTGCTAATTTAGTTGATGGGAATTTAGTAGCGGAGTCACTAACCTTAGAGGACTTAGGTTAGAATTTTGTTAATGTTTCCATTTATATTCAAATAAAATTTGTATTTTTAAAAAATAAAATTGTATCATTTTAGGTGTTAGTGTGTTGTCCTCTAGGGTTTCATGGTGGGGGTGTTACACAAATTTCACACTGACCATGTATTAGCAACCACTTGTTGATGGCCAAATTGACACCACAACATTCAAATAGAATATCGCTACTCTATTTCTCTTGAAAAATATATCTGATCTAAAGCCACCTATCTTCCAAGGTCTCTATAGTTGGTTCTCAACTATATTATTTTGTTGAGCGGTCAATGAGGCTCTAATGTTCAAGGGGATTGCTAGTTATTGAGCTTCTTAATTGTTGTAAGATCAAACTCCTATCTAAACCTACTCTAACTAGGGGGTATAAAAAATAGGCAAAAGATAGATCAAGGATACAGAAAAGAAAAGAATGTTGATTCATCAATTAATCCGACCTATTACTTTCCAATGAATTCCTAAACTAGAACTGCAAAATAAATCAAGATGTAATCAATTGAAAGCTATTCATTCACAGTGCAAATATTAATGGAAAATTTCAAATTACAATTCCAACAAAAGAAAAGATAGAACTTCATTCCTTGAAAGATTCCAAATCAAATGATTAACATAACGAACACCATTCTAGAGAATAACTCAAAGCAGGTTTGAATCTGACTGTTTATACTGTTGTAAAATAGATAAACAATATTTACAATTCTAGCAAATTCACCAATGTACGGAAACCAGTATCCTCAAATTACCTCAACTAAACTAAGAAAATAAGAAAATTGTGTCATCTATCCTATTGCTAAACTATAATTAGGTAATTTTCCTAAGTGTCTAACCCTTTTCAAAAGAACATAATTAATTAATCAATTTTGCACTCAAAATCTTTTCACCAAATTCAGTTTTGAGATTAGCAAGTTCTAAGGAACTATGGAACTCATGTCATTTTTCCATACAATGTGATTGAAAAATTGTATGTTCATTCAACAACCTATTTTGAGATGTGCATCATATTCACCAGATCTGTTATTAGAAGGTTTTCTAATATAATTTTCTATTCTGATTAAACATTATGTGCAAACCATAAGGCATTAATCTCCAACTCATATTATCATTCGACCTCCTGTAAAATATGGTTGTGCCTTCACTGCAAACCACTTATGGAAATGTGGTCGACCCCTGAACATTTCATAACTACAAATTTTTGTGTCTAACCTCACTCTTTCTTGTGATGTTACAAAAAATGTCTTCACATAAGTTGGAATCTTGAATTGTCCCCTCAGTTAGCACTTTCCCTGCTATTTCTGTACTTGCCTAGTCAACTTGAGAATCTATACATTGCTCTTGTTTGTGATCACAAACACTATTTTGACTATGTTAAAATTCAGTAGTCACAAAACCATCATTACCATTCTTGACAACATCTACCTGTTTCTCATGGGCTTCATCCTTCTTTTTCAAATTAACCTCGTCATTAAAGATAATACCATTGCTAAAGTCTACCTCTCTTGATGAAATCAAAAGCTTGTCTCCACAAAATCTCTCCACGCCATCGTTAACTAGATCTGAGAATGCTACTTTGGTTTTACCACAATGCAAGGGATCTCTAAAAGAAACTTAAGGAAAGGGAAGATCAAATTCATTCAAGAACTGAGATAAGATTGTTCTTCCTTTTGATGTTGAGTTTCCACCCTTGAATAACCATCTAAAGACGGTGACACTTGACAAGGCAGCTCCTTATGAATTTGATTGTCTTGATTAATAGCATTCCTATGTTTGAGATGTAGTTCAACTTGTTCATTTAGCCCAGGACTTTGTTTTGTGGAAGCTCCATTTTGTCGAATAGTGCATATGTCATCTCTATGCTTGCACATTTTGCATGCATATCTGCCAAGGAAATTGCAACTATAAAATTTGATTGATCTTCTTTAATTACTCTTTTTGACACCCCGTTCTATTGCTTTTATGAGATTACATTTCTGAGGGATATCATTCATTGGAGGCATGTTTTTTTATACACCTACTTCAAAGATTTTAAAGCCTTTTCACAAATCAATTTTATGATTAAACACTCACATGTTCTTTCTACTCCCACACCTTGTATGCATGTCTAATAAGGCAGATGAAGTTACTATAACTGTAGATTGATCTTTATTATCAATTTCAAAGTCCCCTCTTTTTTTCCTACAATTTAATTGTGCATGCATGACACGTCTGGCCACTGTATTTCCTTGGGGAAATTCATCATATAGTTCATGCGCTTTGTCTAGTCTTTCACATTTTCTCATAGGTGAAGGATGCTAGAAGAAGTAGGTGAATTTTCCTTTACACCCAAAAATTGCTTTATTCCTATTAAAGTCTATAGACATGGAAAATTAACATTATGCGTTCGATCGGATTCAGTCAAATTAGGTCTCACATTAGGCCCATTCATCACTTTCATCCATTCATTAAATAATTTCATTTCCTAAGGTCATTTATCAAATAAACATTATCATCAGCCTTTTAATAAATCAAACATCATCACTTTAATTAAATAGATCAAACATTTATTTAATTAAATCCATATTTCATCCTTTTCTGATTTAAATAAATCAAATATTTAAATCCTAAAGGTCAACTCACCTAATCAGCATTAAATCAGCATAATCATCATCCATTTAATCTAACCCTGATTAAATGTTAATCCCATCCCACTTGCATTATCTAGATCTAGCCACTTGCACATATAAATCAATTTATTGATTTATTAAATCCAAGATTTTCCATCAACATGGCATTTATGGGGAATATTCCCTCAATTTTGAATTCAAAGGAAAGTTGATTTGTCCCTCCAACATTGCATTTATTGCTCATTTTCTTGACACCCACTTAGCATTTACTCTCAAATTTGAATTCAAATTCTCCCTCTCATGGGCACTCTTCCCAAATCTTGCACAACCATTGACCTATCATCATCTAACAAGTGCCATCTTCTCATTAGAGGATCTTTAGTCCCACATTCACCATCTTGGCCAATCTATCATCAAGAAAATCTATAAAAGAAGGCCTTCATTCTCATTCATGGATCCACAACTTTATGCAAGGTTACTCTCTTGGTTTGAGAAATAATCTTGTTTTCATCGCCATTGCACTTCATCATTTTAGCTATTGATCAAGGGTTGGGAAAGGGTCACTAGCACATGTGACACCAATCCACTATGGAATAGGTAATTTTTTGAGTGTCTTCATTATGCTTGTGGTTTTCTTTGATCTTTTGTTGCATTTTGGAACATTTGCAAGGTATTTCATAGGGACATGCTTGAGGAATTTGTGATTTAATAACCTTGTATGAAGCTTAGTCTTTTGCAGATTTCAAAAACATGCACCACATTTGGTGCTAGAAGGACATCAAATCTGCAAATGGTTAACAATTTTAACATAATATCATCATGTTAGTCCTTTGAAAAACATTAGATTTGAAATCCCTATGAAATACTTGACTATGATGAAACATGCAAAGGGTCATGTTGCATTTTGGAACATTTTCAAGGTATTTCATAGGGTCATGCTTGAGGAATTTGTGATTTAATAACCTTGTATGAAGCTTAGTCTTTTGCAGATTTCAAAAACATGCACCACATTTGGTGCTAGAAGGACATCAAATCTGCAAATGGTTAACAATTTTAACATAATATCATCATGTTAGTCCTTTGAAAAACATTAGATTTGAAATCCCTATGAAATACTTGACTATGATGAAACATGCAAATTAGATAAACAAAGATAATCAAATGTAAGCATATAAAAACATAGTCAAAACTTTATTCCATATTGGATTGGTGTTACATGTGCTAGTAACCCTTTCCCAACCCTTGATTAATAAGCTTAGATGATGATGATAAGATGGACAAGATTAGCTCTCCATTGAAGAGAGTAACCTTGCATAAAGTTGTGGATCCATGAATGAGAATGAAGGCCTTCTTTTATAGATTTTCTTGATGATAGATTGGCCAAGATGGTGAATGTCGGACTAAAGATCCTCTAATGAGAAGATGACACTTGTCGATGATGATAGGTCAATGGTTGTGCAAGATTTGGGAAGAGTTCCCATGAGAGGGAGAATTTGAATTCAAATTTGAGAGTAAATGCTAAGTGGGGACAAGAAAATGAGCAATAAATGCAATGTTGGAGGGACAAATCAACTTGCCTTTGAATTCAAAATTGAGGGAATATTCCCCATAAATGCCATGTTGATGGAAAATCTTGGATTTAATAAATCAATAAATTGATTTATATGTGCAAGTGGCTAGATCTAGATAATGCAAGTGGGATGGGATTAACATTTAATCAGGGTTAGATTAAATGGATGATGATTATGCTGATTTAATGCTGATTAGGTGAGTTGACCTTTAGGATTTAAATCAGAAAAGGATGGAATATGGATTTAATTAAATAAATGTTTGATCTATTTTAATTAAAGTGATGATGTTTGATTTATTAAAAGGATGATGATAATGTTTATTTGATAAATGACCTTAGGAAATGAAATTATTTAATGAATGGATGAAAGTGATGAATGGGCCTAATGTGAGACATAATTTGACTGAATCCGATCGAATGCATAATGTTAATTTTTCATGTCTACATTTTGCCCCTCTTTGAAGCAATGTACTTGTTGCGTTGGTTCAAAGAATAACTTGCCGCGATCAAAATTTAAAAAATCCTAATTTTTTGGATGCCCCGGCGGAAAGTACACTGGTACATTGCCCCTAGGATAGGTCTTTAGGTTAGTCTCTCGGTCAAAATCCCATAAAATCCCAAAAACATTGGAAAATTTAAAAATCAAAACATTTGTAAAACTTCAAAAAAATACCAAAAACAGCCTCAAAACATTGCAAAAACTCCAAAAATATCCAAATATTTGAAAAAAATCCATCTGCCTCATCTCGCTTGCACCCGCAGTAAGCACCATTCATAATAAACTGATAGTCATTATCAACCTTTGGTGAAACAGTTAGAAACAAGTCTACCAGGTTAAAAGTAAAAACTCAAAAGCGTCAAGTCTCAAGTCTCAGTCAGTACGTAAACAAGTCAGTCAAGTCTTTGTGTCGATAGTCCATTATCCAAATAGTCTCATATCAATCATCTGATAACATCATGTCGTAGGATGAATCCTTCCTACAAGGGGCATTGGTTATCAGAAAGAACATTTTGGATAAACGAAATGACGTGCTGCCATCCACTAACATGTCCTAGGATGTATCCTTCCTACAATGGGCATTATCTTTTGGCAATAAGTTTTGGTTCTTATCCTTAAAAACACATTCCCTTTTGGCTAGCGATATTGAAGAACATTGACTTGTTTGCGTACTTGGTCTTTTTCTTTTGACTTATCTTATTGCACTCAGTCCAAGGACCTCTCGATGATATCCGAACAAAGGATTTAGAGAGATAGGAATGGGGCAGCAATCATTATCTTTTGTCTGCTGTGCTTGTTGGACGTTCTTGTAAAATAACTCAGTGAATACTTGCTTTGTTAGATATGTATGGAGGATGTTTCAGATAGCTTGTTGACTATTGCATTGATTGGTTATACCTTTCCGTGTTTTGGTCCGAGATGTTTGAGACTTCTAAAGTGCATCCTAGTAGATTTTTCGTATGTCAGGTGTGAACAAGAATACTCCTATCTATTTGTTGAGTCAAATTCCATCACACTAAGTACAACATCATCCTGGTCCTTTATACCTTGATGCATCATACTTAGGCATGTTATCAAAAATAAAGTGACCCTTTTAAAATCCCAATCCTTGATAAGCAAATCATCCATCTATCATCATCATTTCTTATCATCATTTCTCATCATCATCTCTCATAATGTTGGCTTGTTGATCCTCTTGTCATCATCTCATTTCCGCACTAACATCATCATCACCAATGCATCGATCATGCATCCATCCTACATCCACAAAACTGTCAGAATACCACATAAGATTCATATCATACATAATAGGAAACACTGATCATTTCACATGCATTGCCTCATCATCATCATAATATAGATCTATTAGTCTAAGCATCTGCATAAATCATCCGTTGCATATCCATCTCATCCATCTCATATCATATCATCATTTAAGTTGTTTAGGATAATATAGATTTGTTATTCTAAGCATCTTGAAATCATCTCATTTGCATCATCATCCATAACCATTCATTTTAAATCTCTTTATCATGAGATCGACCCTCAAATCGAATATTTTCACTCGATCTCTCGAGGGGGCAATGTACCAGTGTACTTCTTTCCGCCAGGGCATCCAAAAAATCAGGATTTTTTTAATTTTGATCACGGCAAGTTATTCTTTGAACCAACGCAACAAGTACATTGCTTCAAAGAGGGGCAAAATGTAGACATGCAAAATTAACATTATGCATTCGATCGGATTCAGTCAAATTAGGTCTCACATTAGGCCCATTCATCACTTTCATCCATTCATTAAATAATTTCATTTCCTAAGGTCATTTATCAAATAAACATTATCATCATCCTTTTAATAAATCAAACATCATCACTTTAATTAAAATAGATCAAACATTTATTTAATTAAATCCATATTTCATCCTTTTTTGATTTAAATAAATCAAATATTTAAATCCTAAAGGTCAACTCACCTAATCAGCATTAAATTAGCATAATCATCATCCATTTAATCTAACCCTGATTAAATGTCAATCCCATCCCACTTGCATTATCTAGATCTAGCCACTTGCACATATAAATCAATTTATTGATTTATTAAATCCAAGATTTTCCATCAACATGGCATTTATGGGGAATATTCCCTCAATTTTGAATTCAAAGGCAAGTTGATTTGTCCCTCCAACATTGCATTTATTGCTCATTTTCTTGACCCCCACTTAGCATTTACTCTCAAATTTGAATTCAAATTCTCCCTCTCATGGGCACTCTTCCCAAATCTTGCACAACCATTGACCTATCATCATCTGACAAGTGTCATCTTCTCATTAGAGGATCTTTAGTCCCACATTCACCATCTTGGCCAATCTATCATCAAGAAAATCTATAAAAGAAGGCCTTCATTCTCATTCATGGATCCACAACTTTATGCAAGGTTACTCTCTTGGTTTGAGAAATAATCTTGTTTCCATCTCCATTGCACTTCATCATTTTAGCTATTGATCAAGGGTTGGGAAAGGGTCACTAGCACATGTGACACCAATCCACTATGGAATAGGTAATTTGTTGAGTGTCTTCATTATGCTTGTGGTTTTCTATTATCTTTTGTTGCATTTTGGAACATTTGCAAGGTATTTCATAGGGTCATGCTTGAGGAATTTGTGATTTACTAACCTTGTATGAAGCTTAGTCTTTTGCAGATTTCAAAAACATGCACCACAAAGTCCATTTTGGATGTTTCCTGCAATTATGGCTTCCATGAAACTACATTGCTCCTGTGAAATGAGATCTCGTCGAGGCATTCTGTTGAACGATTTCTAAACGTACTTGTTTATGCTTCCATACTTTGCAAGCATGTATACCAGGGCAGTTAGAACTACAACATTTAACAAAAACTTTCCCACTAGCGCGATAGGAAGGATACTGACAAAGGTTGTGGAATTCAGCTTTACAACTGCCAATTGCCTTTGCCTGAAAGTTTCTAACACCTCTCCAACAATTCTATTTAGTGCAAATTTTAGAATCATCCACTTCATGCGATGACATCTTTTATGGGGTATTTTGTCTAGTATCTTGCGTGCCAGGTCTTGTATATCGTCCATTTCCTTTTACTCAAAAATTTCAAATGTATTTTCAAACATATATATTTGAGTATTTTCTACACTCATGGTGTTTTATGTGACCACACTCCTTTGAGGTATTCTAGAAAATAGTTCACGCGCCTTACCCTACTACCAAATTTTGCATGCATGTTTATCTGTCCATTGGATCTTTTTGCTCTTCGACATGTTCTGTATATTCATGCACATCCATTATGTGCACATCCTGCAATTAATTTATTTTTAATAAAGAAATATCTCCTTGGAATAATGCTACCAAGGTAGTGAGGAGGATGTTTGAAAAGGTTGTGGAATCTGCCTCCACATCAGCAAATTGCATTTGTTTCAGATTTTCCTTTAAAATTATCATCAAATTCATTTTGTTCATTTCCTGCAATATTGCGTTCCATGGGATCTCATGAGATCATACTCCATCGATGGCATTCAATGTACCCACCTTGCACAGAACCAACGATCATTGTATGCCTTGAAATGACATCTCTTTGGCGCATTCTGTAAACATTCTACATGCCATGGTGTCGGCTCCATTTGAGGAGTTCTATTAAGCACTTTATGTACCCTATCCATACTTCCACCTTTCAACATTGGCGGGCTCAAAGTAGGGTCCACACCTGAACCAGGGAGTGCATGGGAGTGGGACTAATTTGTGCAAAGAAAACCTTATTTTTTCTGTTTAGTTCCAAGTTCACTTTTAGTTCCGAACCCGAATAAGCTGTGGGATTAGAACGATTTTAGTGTGAGATCAGAGTTGCTTTCAAGTAGGGTCTTCATTTTTTTACATGGTAGGAGCAAGTCCAGTTCCAGGCGGGAGCAGAACCATTCTTGGACGTAGACATTTTTCACCCTTTTCTTTTTTGGGTTCAAAATTCCTTTCAATTCCCATGCGGGATCCGGTTTGGTGCTAGATAGGAACTTTGCATTTTTCATTCGTCTAGTGCCTAGTTTTGTTCTGCTTCAGAACCCGAAGGAATTTTTACTTTCCAACTTTTTACTATTTAAAAAAAAAAAATTCTAGGGATTTAAAGTTTTTTGTTTTTAACGTTTTCAAAAAAATTAAATTTCTTAAATTTATAAATCCTTTTAAATGTTTAAAAGGATTTGTTTATTATTATTATTATTATTATTAAAATATTAATTAATTAATCTTTATTTATTTAAAAGGCCCTTTAAAAATCTTAATTAATTAAGATTTTATTTATTTATAATTTTAATTTTAATTTAAATAAATTCTTTTTTTTAAAATTAAAGATTTTATTTATTTATTATTGTTTATATATTTTTATTTTTATTTTATTTATTATTTGTATTTTCAATTTTATTTTATTTTTCATTTTTCTAAGTTTTTGATTTTTTGTATTTTTTCTAAGTTTTAGCAATTTTTTGTATATTGCAGGACTCAAAGAAAAGAATAAGAAAACCAAACCAAAAATGCGAAACCAAAGACAAAGAAACAGAAGAAATCAAATGAAAATAAGAAAATGCAGATGGGATAAGAACAAGGAAACAAAAACAACCAAAACGAACGACGTGAAAATGAGAAACAAAAGAGATGAGAATTGAACCAAAGAGGTGCAACCAAATGAAAAGACGAAGGTGAACGGAAATGAAGAGTGAAAAAGAAACGAGATGACACGAAAAAAAGATGCCAATGAAGAGATAGGGGTCATGATCAAACAAGGGGTACGAGCCTGAACAACACCTAAAGGCAAAGCGGGGAACCGAGATCGGGATGGAACAAAGGAATGGTAACCTTGGAAAGGTTCCTTGTTTCGGTTCCAGTCTAATACCAGAATCTAACAAAGAAAAAAGAAAATGAACAAGGCACGAGAAATGACAAAAACAAGAATGACAAAGCATGACCACGAAAAAGCAAACCATGAAACAAAGAAAAACAAAAGGGGCCTTCCAACTTTTTCAAGCAAAAGTTGGGGCATATATGTAGGGCATAACAAATGGCGACTCAACTGGGAAAATGCTATAAGCATTTTAAAATGCATAACCCTTCGAGTACCCAAAATCCCTAGTTTACGCCCATTCAAAGCAACCTAAGAAGTGTAAACACAATCAAAACAAGGACACAAAAAAGGTCTGAAATAAAACAAAAATCTGTTTGTGTGTGCAAATGGTTCATTCCCCTCCATAAGTGTTGTGATGATCAAAGTGGGGCAGAGTTTACCCAAGCTACATAGTTGTGAGTTACCTTTCTAATGTGCAATGATATCCTAAGCATAGCTCTACTACTAGACAAGTGTCTATAGCCCTGACAAAGATACCTCTAGTTCTCTCTAAGCATCACTCTACTACCAGCTAGGCATTTATAACCCCAGTAGAGATACTGAAATCACCCTTGTTGATTGAGTTCATTTTCAAATTTCTTTTATTTCCTCTTTTTCTTAGGTGTTGATTCTTTTGAAGTATAATTTCTGGTTTTCTCTCAATCTTCAAACAGTGAAGCTTAAGTAGCAAGTTGAGAACCATAGTGGACAACATGAAAGAAATGTAAGCCTTTATATTTTTCACTTGGAATACAGCTACTCCACCCGATGTAAACTAACTGATGGATTTCCTAAGATGTGTAAAGCGTGATAGACTTTCAAAAACTCCCCTGAAACTTCATAATGTACCAAGTCCTAATCCATGCTAACATTCCCCAGTTTGAAATGGATGAAGGTAAATCAAAGTTTTCAAGATACCCAATTGATCAAGTGTTTGAAAATAAAAACAAAATTCTCTCAAAAAATCCACCCCTTGGTATAACTTGCATGTAATAACTCAGCTTCTACTATCAATGAGAGGAACCCCTAGAAGAAAGAAAAGAAATAGACAAGAAAAAAGAGGAGTAGAAGAAAAGAGCAGATAGACGCAATGAACCAATAAAACAAAAATAGAAAATGAGAACAAACACAACAAAAAACAAAAAACAAAAGAGAAACAGGAAAACCCAAAAACAAAACAAGAACAAGAGGACACATACAAAAGAAAAATAATAGAATGAAAGAAAACAAAACAAAACCAAGAAAACTAAACTAAACTAAAATAAAACCAACTAATCTAGAAACTGACACCTCACTATTCCTAATTTTAAAACTAACTCCAAAAATAAGCTCTATAGACATAAAATTGTAAAATCCTATACATGAACATGATTGATTTTTCATTATATGCAGAAGCGTTAACTTACTAGGTACAGTTCTAAACCTAGAAAATTTATCTTTATACTAAGAAATGCATAGTTTATGTGCAATATACTCATTCTGAAGGTATAAAGTTTGAAATATTAACAGTTGTGGGTTCTCAGCCTTGTAATGATTTACCCACAAACACATTTTATTGTCCCTAACATCATAATCAAACTGAAGATCATTAAAATATAGAAGGTAATGAAAAGACACCACCTGATTTAGAAGACCTTCAGTTGTTGTGGCGTGCTCATGTTGTATGACTTCATTCTCATGAGGTCTTAGCTCATGAAACACCATTCGATTCCTCTCTAGTAGATGCATGCCAACATAAAGGAAATCCATTAGCAATGTATCATTAGCATTTAAGACATCAGAACCTAGTTCAAAAACTTCATGCATATCCCTATCATAATCAATATTAGTTTCAAACAACAAAATAGTGTGCTTGATTTCATAGGGATCATCACTCTCAATCTTGTTTCCTAAAGTACATGCATGACTAATTAAATGGTTAGCTTCCCCAATCTCCAAAGAAATTTGTTGAACATCTTCCTTACCTGACCTGGCAATCTTTCTGGATAGCAAGAGGTGAGAACCACTTACGTCAAGATGTGAACCAAAAGAAATAACCCTACATGGATCACCTAAAGTGAGATTTGTTATGCAACTAGAATATGCATGTGCCAAAATTATTGCTTTCATCTTGGGCATAGAGTGAAAAAATTTCTGGATCTCCTCAAAAGAATTAAGCAACAAATCACCCATGTCATCAACTTGCAAGGTCTACAAATCCTTTTCCTTTGGAAATGAAGTATTATTATCATCACTCTCTTCAAACATGTCACCCAATATAATTTGAAAATTAGCATCCAACTCATCACCATTAGTGGCAGAAATACTGGTACATGGTACACTAGGATTCTCTTCAAAGAGCTCAATTGAATAAATGGAGTCAAATCTAGGAAAACATTTCTTAAGTTCATGTTTCTGCATATCATCAACTATAATGTACAAGTTAGTGTCAATTTTATCATTGTTAAGATCAAATTCACTAGTGCATTCTAAGCAAGGACTTTCTTCAAACATCACATTTGAATAAATAGAATCAAAAATAAGGAAATACTCTCTTATTTGGTTCTCTTCGTCATGCTAGAGAAATTCAATTTTTGAGACATCCTCTTGGTCATTTTGTTGACATTCTTGTACTTCATCCAATTGAACTTTATCATACATTCTTCATTGCAATAAAAGACTAAACTCATTCATGTCAATATTTTGATTAGCATCAAAATCCAATCCATTTTCTTAACAGGGGTAAGCCTAATTTGGTTGACTATCAAGCAACACTTGATTGATCTAGACATATACTTGAACTTCTTCCCTCGAAGAGTCATTTTGGCATTCAAGTCCTTTTTTTAACTAGGAGATTCATTTTAAATATCATCCTAAAGTGTGTTCTTTGTTTCAATTTGTTCATTATTCAAATCAATAGAGTCATTTTCCTGTGTTAGCTCCTCAACAAATGTTTAGTCATTACTAATGCTCATGAAAGAGTATATGAACACATCAATAAAATTGTTTTCCACATCTATCAAGTCTCCAGTAGGTAGGGAAACTTCATCAGTTGTTGGATCCATCTCAATGCAAGGATGAAGGTTATCGAATGATGAGGAAGAATTAAACATCTTGTCACAACTACTCTCATCATTGCGGATAGAGTCATTATCATTTTTGTGTGTGCTAGTTTTTTCATCTCCCTCATTGAGGGGATACATACTCCAAAGATCTTCGATAAGTATTTCTTCAATAGTGATCTATTGTCTGAAAGACAATTCCATCCTACCCAATAAAATATGACAATCCATCTGGGAATGCTAATTTTTTGGACCATGTATCCTACATCTATTTGGCCTAGTGAGTTCTGATAGCTTCAGATCTCCTAGTTCTTCTAATTTCTCCCTTACTCAATTTTTCATACATGGGATATCTAGCCAACATGAATAGTGCTCTTTTGTCCATCCCTCATCACACCAATTCTCTTTGTGATCAGAAGAGTTATTCAAAGCATTGGAAGGTACTACTGATTTCTCATGATAGCAATCCTGTGTTGATATCTCATTTCTTTCAATATCATCGTTAGTATTAACATTTCCAATGAAACTAGATTCTAACCTGATATTTCTATTATGCTCTAACTTTATATCCATTTCATGTTCCTTTTCAAAAAAAACATCAAAATGATATATTTGATCATCAAATATCTCGCTTGCAATTTCATTGCAATGTAATGAATTATGTGTTGGAGTATGACCAAAAAGAGAGGATATAGTTAGAACTTCATTGGCAGGTGGAATAATTACCTTTGTTGTTGGCTTTTACAAAGATAGATTCTTCCATCGGCCTTGCCTAGGATTGACTTGATTCAAAGCTTTGAAAAATGTGGTGTTTGGAAGATTACAAAGGTTGTAGCTACTTTGTGAGAATGATTGCACTTGGGTAGGTATGGTGGGTAAAGTAGCATAAGGCTATAAAGGACAACTCAACTTGCAAGCACATGAGTATTAGAAATTTTGGCTACTTGAATTTCTCATGTCATGTCTAGCTTGTGCCAGCAAAAGAGATTTTTTTAATACATCATGTAGGGAGGTAACCTGCCCACAACGTCTAATTTCTACTACAAATGAAGGATTCAAACCCCAATAGTAATTTTCCTTTAGCATATAATCATTAATAAATAGATTTAAATCTTTAACTCATTGATACATCAAAAAAATCCTGTGATTCAACTGGTAAATCGATTTTGATCGTGTCCTTTTTGTAGCTACAAATTCAAATGATGGGTTTTGTGTTCATGCACTAGGGTCAAACTAATCCATGAATAAAATTTCTAACTGCATACATGAAAAAATATAATTTGGTGGAAGATTAACATACCATTGCCATGTTGTACCTTGCAATGTTTTTACGAAAAGTTGACATGTTGTCTTCATGAGGACTTTGGTGAAGAATCATCAAATCCTTGCAGATCTTAACATGATCTTTAGTAATTTTTCCACTGTTAGCAAAAAATAATAGATGCCTATTATGCATCTGATAAGGAATTTCATTAAGAATCCCGAGAATACACAAAGGGCTGCCAATTAGGGTTGGGTTTTCCAAGAACTAACCCACTCCCATACAACAAAGAAAAATTGTTGAAGGGCCCTCCTTCTAGTGCTAGTCTTGTTGATGGCCAAATCAACACAACAACATTAAAATAGAATACATCTACTCTATTTCTCCTGAAAAAGATAACTGATCTAAAATAACCTATCTTCCAAGGTCTCTGTAGTTGGTTCTCAACTGCGCTATTTTGCTGAGAGGTCAATGACACTGTAATGTTCAAGGAGCCTGTGTGTTATTGAGATTCTTAATTTTTGTAAGATTGAACTCCTATCTAAACATATTGTAGCTGGGGGGTATAAAAAAAAGGAAAAAGATAGATCAAGGACACAGAAAAGAAAAGAATGTTGATTCATCAATTAATCAAACCTGTTACTTTCCAAGGAATTCGTAAACTAGAACTACAAAAAAAATCAACCTATAATCAATACAAATCTATTCATTCATAGTGCAAATATTAATGGAAAATTTCAAATCACAATTCAAACAAAAGAAAATATAGAACTTCATTCCTTGAATGATTCAAAATCAAATGATTAACATAACGAACACCATTCTAGAGGATAACTCAAAGAAGATTTTGAATCCAACTGTTTGTACTATTGTAGAATAGATAAATAGTATTTATAATGCTAGAAAATTCACTAGTGTACGAAAACTAATATCCTTAAATTACATCAACTAAACTAAGAAAATCAGAAAAATGCACTATCTATCCTACTGCTAAAGTATAATCAACTAACTTGAAAAAATATCTAACTAATTTTCCTAAGTGTCTAACCCTTTTCAATGAGCTTCATTTGACAATTAATAGCTCAATCATTTACATAATTCCCTCCCAAAACATAGACATCAAAAGTTGTAGCTTTTTTGTGCATGCAACTCCTCACAAAGAAATTTTATGTTTGCAGCCCTTGTTGACCTCAGTTAACTCCAATTAGTTTTAGTTGACAATTTGCAATTTTTAGTTTCAACTCAAGTTATTCATTTTGAGTTCACTTCTTGTTGTGTTGTAAATCATCATCCTTTTCTAGAGATCACACTAAACAGGCTCACCATTATTTTAGCTTTCTTCTAGTTTGTTAGCCTTTCAGAAAATCTTTTCCCTTTACACGTTTAATTTGCAAATCATCTCCATTTGCATTTTCAAAGTATCTGCAAGACATCAAACACATGCAATTAATTTGTAAAATTAATTAATAAATAGAATTTAATTATCACAACAAATTAGCCAATTTTGAACCTTAATTAATTATTTCAGTAAAATACACTGGATATAACTTTTTATCTCTATGACTTGAAATAATAATTAAATACTTCCTTTAAATTGATGTCATTAAAATAAAATAACATTAATTTGTGCCCAGTTTCAATGTCCAGATGTTTCATATGCATGTTGAATATGAAAATTTTAAAATCAATATCCTCACAACTCTGCTTCTCAAACCTGGATAGTACCTACAAATCACCAAAAGAACATAATTAATTAATCAATTTTGCACACAAAAGCTTTTCACCAAATTTAGCTTCAAGATTAGCAAGTTCTAAGGAACTATGGAACTCATGTCATTTGTCCATACAATGTGAATGGAAAACTGTGTGTTCATTCAACAACCTATTTTGAGATGTGCATCATATTCACCAAATCCGTTATTAGAAGGTTTTCTAATATAATTTATTTTTCTGATTAAACGTTGTGTGCAAACCATAAGGCATTAATCTCCAACTCAGATTATCATTGAACCTCCCATAAAATATGGTTGTGACTTCACTATAGACCACTTATGCTAACATGGTCGACCCCTGAACATTTCATATCTACAAACTTTTGTTTCTAACCTCACTCTTTCCTATGATTTTAAAAATAATGTTTTCACATAAGTTGGAATCTTGAACTATCCCCTCTGTTAGGACTTTCCCTACCATTTCTCTACTTGCCAAATCAACTTTAGAATCTATACATTGGTCTTCTTTGTGATCAAAAACACTGTTTTGACTATGTACAAATTCAGTAGTCACAAAACCATCATTACCAGTCTTGACAAAATCTACCCATTTCTCATGGGATTTATCCCTCGCTGACAAATTAACATCATCAATAAAGATAATACCATTTCTAAAGTTTACCTCTTGATGAAATCAAAATATTGTCTCCGCAAAATATTTCCACACCATCATTAACTAGATTAGAGAATGTTACTTTTGTTTTAACACAATGCAAGGGATCTCTAAAAGAAACTAAAAGCAAGGGATGATCAAATCCATTCAAGAACTGAGATAAGATTGTTCTCTCTTTTGATGTTGAGTTTCCACCCTTGTAGAACCATCTGAGCATGGTGGCACTTGACAAGGCAACTCCTTATGAGTTTGATTGTCTTGATTAATAGCATTTTTGTGTTTAAGATGTAGTTTAGCTCGTTCATTTAGCCTAGGACTCTGTTCTGTGGAAGCTCCATTTTGTCGAACAGTGCATATGTTGTCTCTATGCTTGCACATTTTGCATGTGTGTCTACCAAGGAAATTGCAACTATAAAATTTGATTGATCTTCTTTAATTACTCCTTTTAACACCCTGTTCTATTGCTTTTATGAGATCACATTTTCGAGGGATATCATTCATTGGAGGCATCATGTTTTATACACCTACTTCAAAGCTTTTAAAGCATTTTCAAAATTTGATTTTATGAATAAACACTCACATGCTATTTTTGTTCCCACACCTTATATGCTTGTCTATTAGGGAAAATCTAGTTATAATAATCATAGATTGATCTTTATTGTCAGTTTCAAACTTCCCTCTTCTTTTGCTGCAATTTAATTTTGCATGCATGGTGCATCTGGCTACTATATTTCCTTGGGGAATTTCATCATACAATTCATGCACTTTATCTGGTCTTTCACATTTTCTCATAGGTGAAGGATGCTGGTAGAAGTTGGTGAATTTGGCTTTATACCCACAAATTGATTTCATTCCTATTAAATTCCATTTTGTATATTTCTTTCAATTATGGCGTTAATGAAACCACATTGCTCCTATGAGATTAGATCTCATTGAGGCATTTTTTTGAACGATTTGTACAAATACTTGATTTTGCTTCCATACTTTGCAAGCGTGTATACTAGGGCAGGTACAACTACAACATTTAACAAAAAATTTCCCACTGGCATGATAGGATGGATGCATTTGCGTGAAAGTTTCTAACACCTCTCCAACAATTCTATTTAGTGCAAATTTCAGAATCATCCAATTCATGCAATGACATCTTTTATGGGGTATTCTGTCTAGTATCTTGCATGCCATGTCTTTTATATTGTCTAATGTATATTTTCTACACTCGTGGTATTCCATGTTACTGCACTCCTTTGAGAAATTTTGTAAAACAACTCACTTGCCTTGCCCCGCTTCCACATTTTGCATGCATATTTATCTATCCATTGAATCTTTTTGCTCTTCAAGACGTTCTATATATTCATGCACATCCATTTTGTGCACATCCTACAATTACTTTATTTTTAATAAAGCAACATCTCCTTGCAATAATGTTACCAAGGCAGTGAGGAGGACATTTGCAAAGGTTGTCAAATTTGGCTCCACATTGGCCAATTGAATTTGTTTCAAAATTTCCTTTAAAATTCTCATCAAATTCATTTTGTGCATTTCCTACACTATTATGTTCCATGGGATCTCGTGAGATCATACTCCATCAATTCCATTCAATGTACCCACCTTGCATAGAACTAGTGATCATTGTATGCCTTGAAATGACATCTCTTCGGTGCATTGTGTAAACATTTTGCACGCCATGGTGTTGCCTCCCTTTGAGGAGTTATGTTAAGCACTTTGTGTGCCCTATCCATACTTCCACTTTTCAACATTGGCAGGCTCAGAGTCAGGTCCACACCTAAACCAAGGAGTGCGTGGTAGTGGGATAATTTGTGCAAAGAAAACCCTATTTTTCTTGTTTAGTTCAAAGTTCACTTTCGGTTCGAAACCTGTGTAAGTTGTGGCATCAAAATGATTTTAGTGCGGGATCAGAGTTTCTTTTGAGCGGGGTCTTCATTTTTCTACATGGTGAGAGTGGGTCTTGTTCTAGGTAGGAGTGGAACCATTCTTGGACATAGAGACCACCCTTCATCATAAGGATTCAAAAGGAACTTTATCACAATTTGCACAAAAAGATAGAGTTAACTCCAATATCGACAAAGTAGATTAGGAATCTCAAAATTTACATTCAAGTGCACATATCTTAGTGAAACAATGGCTTCAAGAGGGATATCAATGGCACATTATGATAGAAGCATCAACATTAGTAGTACTAGGTGGTTCAACAAGAGCATAAATATTTCACAAAAAATAAAATAAAACATAAAAAAACCACTATGGTGGTGCTTTGGATAGGTACCATGATGGAAACCTAGCAAACAAGCATCATGTGTAGAATCAAGCATATACATGTGCTAGTTGAAGGGAAATCATCTTACCTCATCCATAATAAATCCATCATTCGATCTATCTTTATCCATAATCAAACCATTCATCCATGAACCATTTATCATCCATCTACACCCATCTTCCAAATTATCATGATCTTGAAAAAATTTGGTGCACAGTTTACACTTCCTTGTGGTAAACATCTTGACATGGGTCATTATCATAGATCCTATCCTACCTTAGTATAATATAAGACATGAAGCACTATCCAAATGAGCATCCTCTATTCGAACACCTTATCTTTTCACAAGATAATTCTTGGCATCCTTTGTGTGCTTACCATATCCATCCATCCATAAATCTATCCAAGCATCCACCCATGACATTCCATGCATTACTAGACACTGGGGGGAGTATTTACATCTTGCTTTGGGAATAAATCTTGATTTACATCTTCCAACTTATGTGGTGATCGAAACATTGGAAAACATGAAATCAAATTGGGCAAAATAGTTAACAAAAAATCCAAATCACTAGCCCATGGCATATTTTGACAAGAAGATGTTTCTTATCAAGCATTATCTTTCATCAAACATCGATCCAAACAATCAATATTAGTTGCATCTAATTTGTGATTCAACATCACATCAAATTATTCAAAAGAACTTTTATTCCAAGCTGAGCTTCAAAATCTTGATCAATTAAATCCAATCAATCCATCATCATCTCAGAATATCCTTCACAATCCTCGTGTTGCTTAACACTATCCTTGCATTGTTGTGTATCCTAAACAATGTTATCATCATCAATCCATCAATCAGATCAACCAACCCTAGCTTGGTTTTCAAAAAAATCCCAAAATAGATCACTGATATCATCACACATATCCATATCCAAATCATCAAAATCATATTAAAATACACAAACATTCAAAACATATTAAAATCTAAAAGCAAGTCAAAAATTCAAATAACAGGGTATCTGAACTACATCATCTCCAAGCTTAAATGTCGGCAAGGCCATCATTGATGAGCCCCCGAGACACAAAAACACAAAACATTTAAATAACCAAAAAATAAAAAAAATAGCTTCATAACATTTCAAAAACATAAAATACATCCAAATATTTGAAAAAAACCATTTGTCTCATTTTGCTTCACACACAATAATAAATCATCCATAATAAATCAATCATCACATTCCTCCTTTGGAAAAAAAAACAAACAAAATAACAAAATCAAAAAAATCAAACTTCAAACACAAAATCAATATCGAAACAACAAACTTTTAAATACAAAATTAAACTCTTAATCATTCGTAAACATGTCAATGAACCTTATATCAATGGCCTTTTCAAACCTATCAAATTTCCACCATCCACTAACATGTCCTAAGATGCATCCTTCTGACAATGGGCATTATCTATTGGAAAAACACTTTGGATTCTTATCCTCAAAACAAATCCTTTTGGCTATAGGTATGAAGAACATTGGCTTGTTTGTGTACTTGATCTTTTCTTTTTATTTATCTTATTGTGCTCATTCCAATGACATCTTGATGATGTCTAATCAAAATGATTTAGAGCTCGAAAGGAATGGGGCATTGATCATTATGTCTTTTTTGATGTTCTTGTTGGATATTCTTGTAATATAACTTGGCAATACTTGCTTTGATAGGTGTGTATGAAGGGAGTTGTGCACAACTTGACTATTTCATTGATAGGTTATACCTTTCTATTTTTTGGTCTGATATGTTTGAAACTTTTGAATTACATTTTATTTAGGTTTATGTATGTTAGGTGTGAACAAGAATACTCCTATCTATTTGTCAAGTCAAAGTCCATCTCACTAGATACAATTCCATCCTGGTTGTTTGTACCTTGATGCATCATATCTATGTGTGTTATCAAACATAAGGAAAGTTGTGTTGTTTACATCCCCAATCCCTAGATAATCAATGCATCATCATCATTCATCATTATATCTAATAAAGACTCAACAAATCATAGACTTGTTGGACTTTTGCATCTTCTTGGAATCAAGGGTTGATTCCTCTCATTCTTCTATCATTTTTCATGCTAACATTCTCTCATGACATTCACCAAAATGTCAATGCATCCATCATGCATTCATAAAACATCAACATACTCATACATATCATCATAATAAGAAACCTCATCCATCTAACATGCATTGCATCATCATTTAAGTTGTTTAGGATAATAAAGATTTATTATTCTGAGCATCTTAAAAACATGTCATTTGCATTATCATCATAATATAGATCTGTTAGTCTAAGTATCTCATAACATAACCATTGATACATCCATAAAGCATATTTTTTGTGAGCTCAGCCTTCAAATTGAAATTATTCCAGCTGGGGAAATAGTGAAGCATATGAACAAATCAAGAAATTTTTGGATTTTGATCTTCACAACATCATTCTTTGAACTAACGCAACTAGTATGTTGCTTCAAAGAGGGGGAAAATGTAGACATGCAAATAATCCTAATCGACATTATTCATTTAAATATGATCAATTAACATCATTTCAACTATTAATCAAGTAAATAAATTTATTTGATTAATGCACTTCCTACTCACTAATGTTTATCAAATTAAATTAAATAAATCAAATTATTTAATTAAGTATCCTAAAGTTCTCTAATCTAATTTAATAAACCAAATCATTTAAATCAAATGTCAAATCCCCTAATTCCTTCAAGTTAATTAATTCTATATTAAAATTACCCCTAATCCTAATTTCCCATTCTCTAGCTTTTGACTCAACCCTAGTCAAATCCAACCCCTGATTAACTAACTCACTTGCACATGAAAATAATTTCTTTTAATTAACTAATTACCTCATTTATCCTCTCTAAACCATATTCTAGGGAATATTCCTTCATTAACTCCCTTTATTTGACATTCTTACCCAAACATTAATCCCTCTTACATCTCAACAACATTCATTTAATGCTTCTTACAAATGAATTAATCTCTCTTATACCCCTCTTACATCTCAACCACATGCATTGACTATGTACATTTTAAAAAATGTGCTCCATCCTCACCCTTTAGCCTCTTGACAAGTGTCAAAATCTCATTAACTCTCCTTAAGTCCCACATTCCTCCAATCTCTCCATTACTCAATCCTTCAACCCTATTTATAGAGGCCTCCTCTATGAAAAAATCATCCACAATCTTCCACAATCATATGCATTTTCACTATAGACACTTTCATCTTCATCACATTTTGTTCATTATCATGGGAAGTTTATCAAGGGAGTAGGAAAGTGCTTCATTTCCATATCAAAGGAGCACCACTCCCACTATAGGATAGGTTTCACACATTATTTTTATATGCTTTCAATTAGTTTCTTTGATCTTTTATGGTTTTGTTTGCATTATCAAGTATGCTTGAATATCTCATAGGGATGCTTATTTTGGTTTGCTTAATTGACTAAGATGACATTGGGATTTCGAAGAGAACTAGGGCCAATTTGAAAAGGAAGGCACCCCCCACACTAAATATGATTCAAAATTTCAAGAAGGATGTCCAGGATATGCAGAACCTAGAGGGTGAGATTGAGTCTGTTCTGAAGACTCTGGGTTAGCTGTTGCTGGTTTTTTGGCCTGCGTTTCAGCTGGTTCTTTGTTTGAACTTCCTGGCCTTTTTTGGACGGCTGCTATGTTTTCTAGTTTTTTCTTTTATTGCAGCCTGTTTTATCCGTTGGAATTTTTGGTCCTTCTCTTTCTTTTTTTGTAAAGTTGGTGGTTTCGAGTCCCTGTAAAACCCATTTTTTCCTTTATCAAAAACAATGCTCATATTTTTTTGTGTTTGAATAAGTAGGTAGGAAAAGAATTCACATGTTGGGAAAAAAGAACTAAAACAACTAAATAAAAGCATATGAAGCATGTCAAACCCTATCTCATAGTGGGAGTGGCATTCCTTTGATGTGAAAAGGATGCCCTTTCCCACCCGCTTGATAAGATTCCAATGATAATGAACAAAATGTGATACCATGCAAGATGAAATGTGCCTATAGCAGAAATGTTAAGACTGTCGATATGATTTTGGATAGAATGTTTCTATTTATAGAACTCAAGGGTTGAAGAATGAGAGAAATTGGTGAATGTGGGATAAAATACAAGTGTCACATTCTCATTGGCTCCCATTTTACCCCACATTCACCAATTTCTATGATTCTTAAACCATTGAGTTCTATAAATAGAAGCATTCTATCCACAATCATATCGACAATCTTATCATTTCTACTCTAGGCACATTTCATCTTGCATGGTAATACATTTTGTTCATTATCATTGGAAGCTTATCAAGGGGGTGGGAAAGGACATCCTTTTCACATCAAAGGAGCACCACTCTGTCTATGGGATAGGGTTTGACATGCTTCATATGCTTTTATTTAATTGTTTTAGTTCTTTTATCTTGTTTTCATAGGTAGCATGATTGAATATTTCATAGGAATGTTGGATTTTCTTGTTTTAAATTGACTAGAAATACTAATGGTGGTCATTGTTTGAAGCTTATGTAGATTTAGTGTTCACAATTGGTTACTATCCTATCCAAGCATCAAAGGGAGTGATACCTTTCAAGTACTTATGATGAAATATTTTTTGAATAAAACATGCATAGTTGATTACTTCTTCCCAATACGATGGTGTGGGGCCCTTAGAGTGAATCATACAATTCACCATCTTTTTTAAACATCTATTTTTGGGTTTAACAACACCATTTTGTTAATGGGTATAAATAACTATGAACTAAAAATCTATCCCCTCTACTATGAAAAATGATAGAAAATAGTTGTTGACATACTCGCCACCATATATGTTCTGATGCCACCTTCAAAGTTTCAAATTTGAAGTGCCCATATAGAAAATTTTTCCTTTGCACACTTAGAAGTACACCTACAAAACCTGCCCAAGTGACCTATGTTGGAGGCCCACAATTTAGAGCGAATTGATTTTCATGCCAAACAGATTATTACTCTCCATTATCCTTACATTCATGTACTCCCTGTCTGATTTCAGAGTCTCAGGATTAGATTTGCTTATTTTTTGAGATCAAAAGCAAATGCAGTTTGTTCAGTTTTACATCTGCATTTCTAACAATGTTTCAAGGTGGGAAAATTTGATCCCTAATATCTCATGAAGAATATAATGAGTAATTAAAATCCATTTTGTACACATACTCAGTGTACCTATATGAGCTTATGTTTCCAATAATATCCCCCTAAAAGTTGTTTTGATATTTTTCAAAGTGGTGACTTTGAGAGCCCTGATTGGTTCTGAATAAGTGAAATTGTAGAAAATCCTGAGTGGGCCACTTTGGCATTTAATATCGTACACCTCAGGAGGAATTTTGGCATGTTGTTTATTGCATTGGATTCTTGGGTCAAATGGTAGCATGTATGCTCTGTTTCAAGCTCCAAGGTTAAGTTTTGATGGGTTATGCAATCATTTTCTAATCGCGACATGGCCAAAATGGGTGTTCTGAAATGTTTCAAATTTTGAAAATCTAAGACAACCCATTTCTTGTTTTGGTCTAAAACCTATACTAGTCCATTTTCATCAAGATAGGATGTCATTTGATATATTATTTTAATGTACTTTTTTTGTGGCAAACACGTCTCGGGGGCCAGTTTATAAAGGAGGTACTTGATTTTTTATGGTTGGGAAATATTTGGGGAAATGGGTTTTCTATAAATAATTGATTATGGCTGCACACAAAAAATCCCAGATGCAAGTGTCTTGGTTTTTCCGTAGTATAAAATCCATTTCAAATGTTCTCAGGAAAAGCATGTTTAATTCTTGCTTCTGATTGGTTGAAAAGTAGCAGGACGACTTCACACGACTTCACAAACTCATCGTCCATCGCTGGTTTCAAGTCTCTCTTCCATTTCAAATCAACGATCAGTAATGGCGGTGGCTTCTCATCACTCATCACAGATTGAAGTGTCTTATTCCTCATCAAATTGGCAATGAGCAATCTCACCTTCATTTCACCACACATCTTGGTTTCATGAGAGATTTTGAGTTTAAATTAGCGATGAGCGATGGCTGTTGTTTCCATCACCCATCACCATTTGCTCACTCTTCCTTCCAAAGAAATGAGAGATGGTATCTCCTGATTGATTGTCTCTCAATGGTTTTTATTTAATACATGTGAAGAGGAAAAAGTACATTTTCAAATGTTTCTGTGCAAAAGAATGTTTAATTCTTTTTTCTTATTAGTTGAAGCAAATTCTCACAGATGCATGCCAATAGAAATTTCATCGCCCATTGCCATTTCCAACTAAAAATGGAGGACGTAATTAGTGATGGTCAAGTTTGAGTGATGGTTGTAGGCAAACACAAAGGGAAAATATAAAAAATATTTTCAAATATTTTTATTAAAACAAGAATAATTCTTTTTTGTTTTTGAAAAGGAAAAAACAGGTTTTACAGGGACCTAAAACCTCAGAGTATAAACAACAAAAGATAACAAAATAAGTCCAAACAAGTAGACGGTTGTGCCAAAAATGAAATGACAGCACCAAGAGACAACAAGGTCCAAAAAAAGGACCACCCAAAAAGCGAGAAACAAACACCACCACACTACTCCAAGGTATTCAACAACTCCTCAGCCTCCTTTTCAACATCCTTCATATCCTGTAACCCCTGCTTGAGGATTTGAGCCATATGTGACGAAGTCGGGGTATTCCTCTTAGTGTTAGCCTGGGTACAAGTCAAAATCCCTTCACCAGCAAATATGTCGCATCCTCTGTCTGCATCCAAATCCACGACCAGCGAACCCTTTTGATTTTTTTCAAGCTTTTCCACCATAGCATTGATGATAATGGTGTTATACTTGGCAATTTTGTGATTGATCGCCATAGTGGCCCTAATATTTTGGCCTATCTTGGACATATTGCACTCGATACTAGTTAATATTTCCTCCTGCGAATGCTATCTTTTCCTTGGTAAGGTGGTTTCCTGTCCTTCATTCTCTTTACAACTCCAGCTAATCTTCTGCTCCAAATCCATGACCATGTTGCTTAGATCTATATTACGACCTTTCAAATCACAGACTTCCTTCTGGGTCCACTTGAGAATAGTGAAAAGGTCATCCATACTTTTTTCCACCACACTCACAATGTCCTCAGGCTTGAGCTTATTCAGGGCCAAATTAATTTCATCCTGATTAGGGGAGTCAATAGGGGCATTCCCAAATCTTCCAGATGCAGGGGCACTAGGGGCTGACTCCTTACTGACCATAGGTTTATCAGAAAGAATTTCCATGGAATTCCTAGAATACGAGACAATTTTTGTAACAGAGGTACCTTTAAAACCAGAGACCAAACCTAGAGTAGGGCAGCTAGGAGACAGCTAGGGATTAAGACAGGGCAGCGAGGCAAAACCCGAACTAGGGCACTCATGCAGAGGCTGCAACTTAGGACATGACGACAGAGCAGAATCCTTAAGGGCATTCCGACAAGACAGGGATAGGGGAGCATTGGTATTAGGACCAATAGGGGCACAAGCAGGGGGGGCCCGGGGGTCATTCTCCCTACTAGTTTTTGTATCCTCATCATCCAATTCTCCAATATCAACAATTTTAGGCAAAGCAGGTAAATTTTGATAATGCTCAAATATGAGCCTGACAAGACCAGGGTGAATAATAGCAGTCCTCCTAGGGTTTCTTTCAACTTCATCAAGGCAATTCTTCAAAGAAGAGAATAAGTAAAAAGGCAGAGAGATACGAACCTTGTGACGGAAGTGGTTCAGAATGGAAAAGTGGTAACCATACACTCTGGTGATACGAACCAAAGAATATTTATTTTTTGTTATTGGCTGCAAATAAACTTTTAAAAACTTATTGATTTGACGGAAATGGTAATATCATTGGTCTCTCTTTTGGGTGGGAGAAGTGAAAGAACATTAGCGATGGTCTTCTTCCCTCTAATGGATTTCATTTGGAGGCACGTGAGAAGTCTGAAGGGAAATGTTTGATATTTTATATAGATTAAAGGGAAACTTGAGCCATTCACATAGTACATTTTTTGACGTGGGAATTATTTTCAGAAAGAAAAAGGAGTTAAAATGCAAGATGGAATTTTTTTTTTTAACTACCTAGGTGAATGGGTTTTGACCCAGAGTTAATATTTTTCACTTGCACAATGAAATAAATCCACTAAGTGAGTATTTATAGTAGGGTAAAGTCAACAACAAGAAAACAAAGAGTAGGTTGAAGAGTCTTCAATAACTAAAGGAAGTTGAAAATCAACAAGCCTTAAAGTTCCATGTGTCTTCTTTTGATCTCCATTTAGGGCTTTGCACTTTTCTTAAGTGCAAATTTTCTATTTTTAGGAGAGGCTATTTTTGTAATGTAACACAGAGAAAACTGTAATGAGAATATAGAAAATTTAAGAGTTAAGTTTTAGGATCCAAGTCTATCAATATTTATGTAATTTTGATTGAAATACTAGAAAAATAATGTTGAATGTTTCAAAGTTAAGACTATTTTACACTCCTATGTACTGGTTCTAGAGATTATGAATGAAACAATCAAGATTGTCTTATTTGTCTCTATCAATTTTAGATAGGTCTGTGTCTCTATTCTTGTTTATTAACTAAAAAAATTAATGTAGGTGCTTGAATATGGCTATAAGTTTGTATTGAATTGGGTGCTAAGATTATAGTAAGAAGTAAATGTTAAGACACAATGCTGAGATTTTGTAATGTAACATTTTAGGGCTTCATATACTGTCAAGTGAAAATTGTTATTAGATTATGTATGTGTTTGAGTTGATTCCATTCCAAGGATAAGGCACTAATCTAAGTGTGTTATTCATGTTATGTATGTATTAGCTAATACAACAGCTGATAAAATTTTAAATCAAATATCACTCTCATGTTTAAATTAGGAATTACTGTAGAGGTTAGCCAACCCTTTATATTATTGTATCTATTAAGCATCTAAAGGAGAAACATATGTTTACAATGTATTTGGTACTTCAGCACACAAGTATCTATAAGTATACTGTTGGGATTAACCTCCCTGGTTTAATAGAGCTCGTAGTGTAGAATATTCCAATCTATTTGACTAAATCTTGTTCATTGGCCATATCAACCTGTTATCTGAATATGAGAGAGTTGCTACTCTTTACGACTCATTTCATTTGTTGATTTGGGAACCAACAGATTGGTGACTCTAATGGGGAAGACTTGAGAGAACTCTGATAGAAGATCATATTGCCTTAAAGAGTCATTCAGTTTGCTGATCTATAGTTTTGGGTCAGAATGATCCAAGGACCTGCATACTTGAAGGAGATTTTTGCAATGTTTCTAATTTATTCTTGAAGTTTGGTGCTCTGCTGGTGGAGAGAACTCAGAAATACATAGATCTTGGAAGAAGCTTTCTGCTCCTTGAAGATATTTTCCTCTTTCAAAGAGGTGGTGACTCTACATAATTTTCTACATCATCAGTCAAGTTGGTTGCAATAGTTCTTTGGTAGTTTTCTATTGTAATATCTTTGTATGAAGGTTTTCAACAAAAATTTCTAGTTAATATTATCCCTTATTTAGTATTTCAAGACACTAGTAGAAAGGGAAATGAGAAGGTAGGATATTCTAAAAAGGATATTGAAAAGAAATTAGTTGTAGAGGGAATAAATTTATTTGCAAATATGTATTGTTGTCCTAGTTCTCCCTCTATATGTTGTATTATCATTCCTAGAACACAGTCATGTCCTCAAAGGAAATCTTTTACTAGTGAAAGATATGACCCTTTGGATTTCAGTAAAATCTAGGGTTACCCACATTCTATCCCAAGAAGAATTAATAAATGTTTTCCTAAGTTTAAAGGAGATTTTGAAGAATCGACATCACAACATGTACAAGGTTTTCTTGATGTAATGGAAGACTATCAAATAGTAGAGGAAGATGTTGTCATGATTTTTTTTGTAAGAATTTTAGAAGATACTACTAAATATTGGTTTTCTAGTTTACCAATTCATTCCATATGTTCATGGATGAGTCTGGTAAAGTAAATGATGAATTCTTGTCTGAAGAAAGAAATCTACATTCCCAAGAAGAATATGAAGAGAAATCTGAAAATAAGGTTGAACTTATGTCATCTATGGATACATTGTGTGATATAGAAAGGTTTGACGATGAATCCATCTTTGATTTTTATGATAGATTCATGAAATTTCTGCTTGCTATACAAGAATTAGAAAGACCTGATGAGTTATTTTGCATTGATTTGTTCTGTGAGAATTGTGAGCAAGGTCTGAGTACTATGCTAGCTCATTTGAAGCCTTCTAATCTTAAATGCATATATCAATGGATTTTATTAATTGAGGAAATGATAGATAAATATGGAAGTAATATCCTAACTCAATTATGTGATGGTTCTTTTGCAAGACTCGGTCCAATAGATGTTGATGGTATAGTAAAAGACAAGAATGATTCATCATTTGCTAATGAGGAAGTTGTTTTTGAACAACCCATGGAGAAAATGTACTATGATGAATATTGCAGCCATAATGGTCATGAGGAGATAGATGAAACATCTGAAGTTTCTTATATTTTGTCTGAAAATATAGAAATAGGGAGTCAATTTTTTGTATCAAAAGAGGGATGCAATGATGCAGATGATAATGAAAGTATTTTTTCATCTATGGATTTTTAATATATAGTTCAAGAGCATGCTGATTCAAAATTTACATTTATTAACATTTGATGAGAAATTTTTGGAAATCTCACAAGAACATGATGATGAATATGAGTTGAATAAACTTTTTGAAGAAGAAATGTGTGATCACTAGTGTTATGATGCAATTGACAAGTAATGCAATGGATATCAATTGGAGAAATCAACCACAAGTAGTTGTAATGAAGAAACCATTGATGATTTTTAGTTTGATAGTGAAGAAGGTAGCCTTGTTGATTGTAGCAGCAGTATGAACAAAGAAGGAGATATGTATGCAAGTGATTCATTGGATGCATTAGTTCAAGTAGTTGTTTATGAGGAGCATGCATATATTGATAATGATAAACAAGGAGCTCCTCTTTTGTTTGATGCTTTACCTTCTTCTGTTCATGTTGTTTCATTTAAGTTATCCCTGAATGTTTGCATGAGATCAACATTGAAGAAGTTGTACTTGATAGTGGAAATGTAGCGATAAATGTTAGTACAACTAATGATTCTCTTTATGATGAGTTTTCACTTCAAGAATGTCATTGTGTCAATCACACAAATGCATATGAGGATCTCTTTTTTGGATCTGCAACTCATAGTTTTCCTCATGAGACGCAATAGGAGGTAATGTTGAATATGATACTCTTTGCAATAGTGAATGTATTTTGAACACACAATATGATGAATTTGTTGCAAATGAAGATTCTAAGTCATCTAAGCCTGCTCTTGAAACTTTTTTGTGTGATAACATTACTAATGTGTATAGTCATGTCTATGAGCTTGAAGTGGGAAACACTATTTGGGATGCTGACATTTCTTCAAAATGCTATGATTTGAATGTGGATGAATGTATTATGAGTGTTGGTGAATCTTTTTTTTAGGACATTGAGACATATGGTAATGTGACTAAGTTGTGTTGTTGGGATGATGATACACTTGACCGTGATGCAAATCAGTTGAAATAATTTCAAATGTGTGAGCATTTTTTGTTTAACACATAGAAGGATTGCAAACTATTTCTTAATGATGATGTCTTCTTTGAGCCTGATCATTGTGAGGGAATTGGTAAATGTGATAAGGTTGTGTTTTCATATATTCTTGATCTTTATCCTCATTTTCTGTCATTTTCCACAAGCTCAAAAAATGCAATGAGTGGCAGTGATATGACCTATGTCATTTGGTTGCCATGTGATAGTAAAGCTAAATACAAAGGAAACCTGACACTTGTCTTTGTTAGAAAGAATTCACTCATGTTGATATGGTGTGACAAAGGCAAGTATGGAATAAAAGTGATCAGCTCTTTTAACATATTGGTGTTTGATAGGTGTAAGAATTGGTTTCCCTTTTCCATTTGGTGGCCTGGGGCCACCAAATGAGGTTTAAATTTTTTAATAAAGACTTTGTCACGCAATGTTTTTGGCACTTGGTCTGCTCTCACAGAGGATTCTAAATTCTTTCTATGTTCATTAAGGAACAAATTTCCCCAAAAAGATCCAATAATTGCACCTTCAAATTTTCAAATTTGAAGTGCCCATACTGAAAAATTTTCCTTTGCACACTTAGAAGTATACCTACAAAATCTGCTGAAGTGGCCTATTTTGGAGGGTCCCAATTCAGAGCCAATTGATTTTCATGCCAAATGGATTGTTACTCTTCATTATCCTTACATTCATGTACTCCCCTATCTGATTTGAGAGTCTCAAGATTGTATTTTATATTTTTTCGAGATCAAAAGCAAATGCAGTTTGTTCAGTTTTACATCTACATTTTTGACAATGTTTCAAGCTAGTCAACTTTGATCCCTAATATCTCATGAAGAATAATGACTGAATAAAATCCCTTTTTCACACATATGAAGTGTACCTAGATGAGCTTATGTTTCGAATAGCAGCTCCCCAAAATTTATTTTGATATTTTTCAAAGTGGTGACTTTGAAAGCCCTGATTGGTTCTAAACAAGTGAAATTGCAGAAAAGCCTAAGTGGGCTACTTTGGAATTTAATATCATACACCTCAAGAGGAATTTTTCCATTCCATTTGTTGCATTATATTCTTGGGTCAAATGGTAACATGTATGCTCAGTTTCAAGCTCCTAGGATAAACTCTGATGGGTTATTTAATCATTTTCTAATCGCGACATGACCAAAATGGGTGTTTTGAAAAGCTTCGAATTTTGAAAATCTAAGGACAACCTATTTCTTATTTTGGTATAAAACATATAAAAATCCATTCTCATCAATATTGGAAGTCATTTGATACATTATTTTAATGTACTTATGTTGCAGCAAACACGTCTCGAGGGCCAGTTTACAAAGGAGGTACCTAATTTTTTATGGCTGGATGAAATTTGAGGAAATAGGTTTTATATAAATAATTGATTATGGCCACATGTAAAAACTCTTGACTCCAAGTGTCTCGGTTTTTCCATAGTGAATTTTCTTCATTTGGGTCACACACATAATTAGAAGTCACAAATTTTAATGTCTCAAATGTTCATATTTAAAATATTTTGAATATTTTAAATATTGGGAAAAGGAAATGGGGAATATTGTGAAAATATAAAATCCACTTCAAATGCTCTCAGGAAAAGAAAGTTTAATTCTTTCTTCTGATTGGCTGAAAAAGTGGCAGCATGTCTTCACACGACTTCACGAATAACCCATCACCCATCGCTGGTTTCAAGTCTCTCTTCCATTTCATATCATTTATCAATGATGGTAGTGGTGTCTCATCACCCATCATGGATTGAAGTGTCTTCTTCCTCATCAAATTGGTGATGAGCGATCTCACCTTCATTTCATTGCACATCTCTATTTCATGAGAGATTTTGACTTTAAATTAGCGATGAGCGATGACTATTGTGCGCATTGCCCATCACCAATTGGTGGCTCTTCTATAAAAAGTAATGAGCGATGGTCTCTCGATGGTTTTTATATAATACACATGAACAATAAAAAGGGAATTTTCATATTTTTTTGTGGAGAAGAAAGTTCAATTTTTCTTTCTTATTGGTTGAAGCAAATTCTCACGGATGCATGGCAATAGAAATTTCATTGCCCATTTCTAGTTCTAAATAAAAACGGAGGAGGAAATCAGCAATGTTCAAGTTTGAGCGATGACTGCAAGCAAACAAAAAGGGAAAATATTAAAATATTTTCAATCTTTTTTATTAAAACAAGAATAATTCTTGTTTCTTATTGGCTGCAAAAGGAACTTTTAAAAACTCATTCATTTCATGGAAATGGTAATATCACTGGTCTTTGTTTTGGATGGGAGAAGTGAAAGCACAATAGTGATGGTCTTCCTCACTCTGATGGATTTCATTTGGAGGCATGTGAGAAGTCTGAAGGGAAAAGTTTGATATTTTATACAGATTAAAGGGAAACTTGGTCCTTTCGCACAATGCATTTTTTGAAGTGGAAATTATTTGTAGAAAGAAAAAGGGGTTAAAATGCAAGATGGAAAAACATCTTTAACTACTTGGCTGAATGTGTTTTGACCCAAAGATAATATTTTTCATTTACATAGTGAAATAAAGCCACTAAGTGATTTTTTATAGCAGCGTAAAATGTTTGCAGGGGATTTTCAAGTCTAGGTAGGGAAAATGATGAAGAATGATGAGTCTTCCTAGAGGAGATAATTTTCCTGTTGCAGGACAGTGGAGTGGCGAGCAAGAAAACAAAGAGAAGGTTGAACATTCTTCAACAAGTAAAGGAAGTTACAAATGAATGAACCTTAATGTGCCACGTGTCTTCTTCTAAAGTCCATTTAGGGCTTTGCACTTTCCTTAAGTCCAGATTTTTCTATTTTTAGGAGAGGTTATTTTTGTAATGTAACACAGAGAAAACTATAATGAGAATACAAAGAATTTTAGAGTTAAGTTTTAGGATCTAAGTCTATAAATATTTATGTAATTTTGATTGCAATACTCACAAAATAATGTTGAATGTTTCAAGGTTGAGACTATTTTACTCTCCTATGTACTAGTTCTACAGATTATGAATGAAACAATCAAGGTTGTTTTATTTGTCTCTATCAATTTCAGATAGGTGTGTGGCTCTATTCTTGTTTATTAACTCCAAGAATTAATGCAGGTACTTGAATATGGCTATAAATTTGTATTGAATTGAGTGCTACAATGCTAGTAAGAAGTAAATGTTAAGACACAATACTGAAATGTTGTAATGCAACATTTCAGGGCTTCATATACTGTTAGGTGAAAATTGTTATCAGATTATATATGTGTTTGAGTTGACTCCATTCCAAGGATGAGGCACTGATCTAAGTGTGTTATTCATGTTACATGTGCTAGTTAATACAATAGCTAATCATCTTTTAAATCTGAAACATAGATTTTTGGGAACCTATGGACTACTCTTGCACTTATAGGGTTTTTCACCTAAAAGGAGAGAGATAGGGCCAAAATGCTAATGTATCACTCAAATTAGGATGTATGTAATGTTGTTTAATGTAAATGGACTTAAAAAAATGTAGTTGACTAATCTAAATGACCGAAAATGAATGAAAAAGTGCAATTACACCTATGATTGAAAACACATTGTGATATACAAACAACTATGTAAATGAAGAAATAATGCAAAACAAAAAGTACAGGGATGAATATGAGTGCAACTTGATGAATTGTGATGATTCTAGAGTGCTTTGGATGCTAATGGAAATTAGTAAATTTTCACTGTGGGACTCATTTTCCTAGGGTAGTGAATTAGTCATCTGCCTAGTGAAAAAGTGTCAGGAGCCGGTTTCTATCTATCGGGATGTGGAATTTGAAAAAAATTAGATTTTTAGTCCTAAGGTGGGACTCATTCACCATAAGTGGTGAATCAATCCTCTCCAATTTTTTTGAAAAAGTAGGAGACAACTCTGTAACACCAGATCTGTAAAAGTTTGCTTGTCAAGTTGCCAAAGTCAGTTCTATAGAAAATAGACTAATAACTCTCTCCAAGCTTGAATTTGACTCATGTTGAATTGAACCACCTAGTTGACTTGGAACTAAATCTTCAAAACCTAATAACCTATCAAATTTTCAAACAAAGAGCTACAAATAGACATGCAATAGGGGAAAAATGATTGAGGGTTAGTGAATAGGGGTTTTCCTTGGTCAAACCCCACTTTTGTTAATTAAACCCATAAAAAGATAACGAAATGAAAGAGAAAGGTAAACTAATAACATGCAAGTGTTATCAACTTACCTAACCCTTGATAATGTAAGTCTAAAGTAATGTCAATGGCTCCTCCAAAGTGCTTGAATAATTCTTGAAAAGATGATGCAAAATGCTTGAATGCTTGAAATGTGAGATTGAATGCATGAATGAGTGAAGAGATGTAAAATGAGGTGAAAATGACTTATTTATACAATTCTTGTGGCTTAGTATCTGTTCATACCTCATCACAAGACGACATCAAGTGATTTTGAATTTGGGGCTAAGGGGGACTCATTCACGATCCATGGCGAATGCGTCCCACCTAGGACCTAAAAACAAGTTTCAAGAAAATGTTGTATTTAATGTTATTTGTTGTCATAGCATTCAAAAATAAACTTAATTACAACTTATGAGGGCATAAAGAGACCGCATAAAGCATGAGAAAGGTGTAAATAGTGAAAATATGCCTAGAATAGCATGAAAGCTTGTTACAAGACTTTACAATACTTCAAAACAGGACTTGTTGATGAGTAAAAGGTGATTTTTAGGTAAATTGCATTAAATAGAGTCTAGAGGAATGTAGAAATTTCTTACAATACTTCACAACACCTTCACAAGATGTCGTTCTTTGAGTTTTAGTACCTAAATAAGCATGTTCAAGCTATGTTACAACATAAAATCAAAGCAACACAGTTCCAACACATGAAATAGGACCTAAAAGGCCATGAAAATGACAATGGGCCATTTTTCTATGGCACATTTAGCCCCCACTTTAGTGAGAGGATGAACCTATTTCAAACTCACACTAAAGTAGCCATGAACATCAAGGGGAGGGTTCAAATGCACTTACATTAGCAAGATGGAATGAAAATGATCAACAAGGATGAGCAAGCCCCCAGGATGAAGATCCCATGGAAAACTAGACATAAGAACAAAGGAACACACAAGTATTGAAAACAATTGGATGCAACTTCAATCGTCAATCCAACTAGTTGTGGAAAGAGATCTAGGCTAATTATTTGAAAAAGAGAATGTGTACTCACTCTGGGGCCACAAAACTTTAGGATATCCGCAGGGTGAAAAATCCCAATTGTATACTCACTTTGGGGCCATGGAACTAGTTGTCCACGGGGTGAGAAATCCCAGAAAGGTAAGTTACATACACTATTTGGTATGCACTCACAAATACAAAAGTGGCTATAGGGAAAAGTCATCCCACTAGGCTAGCTTCCCACTCAACTATGCCAAAGTTATAATGTTCATAACTTTAACAAGGCTCCATAAAGAAAAAGGAATGGGTATCAATTCGAGCTTCATGAGATAAAATATTTGTATGCTTAGAACTCATGAACAAACAAGATGGCACCACAAGCATGGAAGTTGTGCTATGAAAGGTGGCCATACAAAATGAAACAATGTAAAAATGCAAAAGTATAAAATGTAAAATGTAAAAGATGTTCAAAGGAGTGTTGTTAAATTTATGCAAGGTCAGTCACTTAGGGAAAATTGTATCTAATGTATCCAAGAGAGGGCCAATCAAAGAATATAATATTCACAACTTAGGGGATGTAGTGCATCACACCAGGCCACCAAGAGGAATGTAATATGCTAAGATAGATCACACTTATAAAGGACATCACACCCAATGTCATCCACAAAGTGACAAACATGTCATATAAATGACAAGGCTACACTAGGAACCAAGAATGCAAATGAATTAATGGTAATGTATTCCCCCCAGTTTAAAGGAATTGCTACACATCATTTTGTGAGCAATTACTTTAAAGTGGAGAAGAAAGAAAAATAAAAAAGAAGACAAGACATGAGAGCCAACTTGGAAAGACCTATGCCAAGTCATATGTTTTGAAGTTAGACTGCGCCATGTCAAGGAAAAGGAAAAGAAAAGAAAAAGGGAGTTGCCTCGTAGCAAAGAAATAGTACCAAACACATAAGGGATCTATGGATTTGGGGTCACTATGTTTGTTGCTACAATTTGTTTATAAAAGAGCTTGGAACTGTCACCATTTCCCAAGGCACATAGAACTTGAACAATGACACAAAGAGAGTGAAAACAAAGGAAAAATAAAGTCCATTTTGAGTCAACATGGAAGAGACATTGTGGTCTTGATGCTTTGCACTGTCCCCAAAAGGAAAACACAAGCTAAAGGAAAACAAAAAGAGAAAAGTAAAGAAAAATAGTTTGGGTCAACATGAAGGAGAACTTTTGGTCTCAATGCCTTGTGTCATCCTCAAAAGGAGAACACAAGAAAAGACAAATGAAAAATTAAATGGACTGATTGGGTCAACATGGAAGAGACATAGGGTGTCTCTATGCTTTGCATCATCCCCAAAAGGAGAACACAAAAAGAAAAGAGAAAAATACAAGGACCTTTTGGGTCAACATGCAAGAGACATGGGGTGTCTCTACGCTTTGCGTCATCCCCAAAAGGATACCACAAAACAAAAAGAGAAAAATACAATGGATGAAAAATAGAAGAATAGAGGTACGAATAGAAGAAGTGTTCAAAGAGAGAACATCAAACACACAATATGGGGGAACACGATACACACATGAAAAGAAAAATAAAAAAGAGAAAAGTAAAATGGCTAGTTAGGAAAATGTAAGTCAACCATCTAAGAGGTCATCTGCCTTTGAATCATGTTTAGTGTAATGTGAGGGTGATTAACTATCCAAAGGAATAATTACAAGTGTTGAACAAGGAGTTGTACTAGGTTCTTCACTTGGAGGAGAGGATGTATCATTTAAGCTCACTGTAGATGAAAATAAAGAATTAAAATCATTATGCACTTCTTCATCTATTTTGGAAATCTCTGTGTCATCATCGCCATCTTCATCATCATCAAGACTAATGACAATAGGAAAACGAAGGGTGATTTCTAAAGATGGATGTATCAAAAGTTGAGGTTGTTGGATTGGTTCAATTTGCTGTGATTGTTGCATAGGGCTATCTTGTGGTGGGTCGGGAGGAGGGTGGTCATCTATTACTTCTATCAAAGGTAAAGGTTGATTTTCTTTATCTTCTTCTATGCGAGATTGTTGAGCAAGGAGACGATGACGATGCCTACGTTCCCTAGTAATGTGATTCTATCTAATTCTATTTTGGAGTTGTGAGGGTGTAAGAGTGGATTGAGTCATCATAGGTTATTTTTCCTCTGAAGGGGGAAGAATAGAAGAAATTGAAGAGGATGGATCAACCACTTTCTCTTTAGCTTTATACACTTCTTTAAGGCGAGGAGGCTAAGCAGGGTTTGTTTCATGTTCTCTTGGTCATTTAAACGATGGCAGGGAAATATCATGGGGTGATTGTTCAAGAGGTTTGAGGGGTTGCTTGATGTCAGACTCAGGTTGAAGCATGGTTTTGTCTATGATAGGAGGTGTGGAAGTAGGTAGGGATGAGTTATGAAGAGATAATTTGGCTATCTTTTTGGCCTTAAATTTTTCATAATTTATGAAAAATAAGTCCTTGCGAGGGGTGATTGGCTCCATACGTTTAGGAAAAAAGGCTTCTAATGAGAAGGTACCTTTGGAAGATAAAGGATTAAATACACTATGATGTATTGTGACTATCTCATTGTCATGTGGAAACTTCAAACACTTATGAATAACTAATGTGACCGCTTTCATTGAGCTAAGCCAAGGGAGGCCTAGCTACAAACAAAATTTGTTAGATTGTGGAATAAGTAAAAATTTTACCTTCAAAGATTTAGGTCCTATTTGTAAGGGTAGCACAATCGATACAATCGTAGGGCAGACAAAACCATTATGCGTTTTGATCCATGTAGTTGGTTTATTATATTCATCTTGATATAGTTCATGTAATACTAGAAACTCCTCTATGATTACATTCTCACCACAAGCGGGATATATTAATATACCATTAGTGGACTTATCATAGATTCTTCTAGCTATGTAGAGAGGACCATCAGCAAGCTTTCGTAGTATGTCTTTAGCAAAAAAAAGTGATATCAAGAGACTTAGTGGTTTGGCCCTTATGAGGGATAATGTCTAACGTAGCCACAAAGTTATCCATAGGACTAACTTTGGTAACAATAAGACTTGTATCATGTTGTTCACTATTTGTATCAATAGTCATTACATCAGGGTTTGAAGGTTCACTAGCCTGTACAAACGAGGTAGTATGTTTAGGCATGGGGTTGGTGAAAATTTGTAAATTCTGGTTAGGGGGTGTGACAGACTTATTGCCTTGATCATTAACACCCTCAATGGATAAATGGCCTAACTCAATGAGCTCTTGAATTAAATGTTTTAGACAATTACAATATTCAGTGTCATGTCCATTTTGGTGATAAAAGTGACAATAAGCATAAGGATTGAAATTGTGTGGTAACAGTTGGCTTGGATCAAGTGGTCTAATAGGTGGCAAAGTGAACATGCATTTTTGAATTAACTAGTTCGTTGTATTATGGAGAGTATCATGTAAAGGAGTGAATTTTCTCTTTGGATCCCCATAATGATAAGGCACAGTTTCCTTAACAGTGGCCACTTGATTTGGAATGGATTGGGTTGGTTGTGGTTGAGGTTGAGGAGGAAGATTAAACTATAAAAAACCTCTATTAGGTTTGCAAAATTTTTGTGTGTTAATTTGGTTTTGATTGATGTGTTCTAGTTTTTCAACTTGGCTAGAAGTGGATTTTGAATCACGAATTCAAAAAAAAAATTGATAGTCACATAAGGTTGTACATAAATGCATGAATGAAGGAAATTTCATCATGGTGAGTTTATCCTAAAGGTTTGTGTGCAAGTTTCTTATAAACATCTTTTGCAGATGTGCATCTAGAATCTTGACATAAATTTGAGCATATAAGGATTGGTAATGTGAGATGAAATCCGTCACATTTTCATTTGTATTTTGTGTACATCTCATAAGCTCTCCCATTTTATTTTTAGGTGTCATATGAACTTGGAAGTTACTAACAAAATTATCCACCAATTCATTGAATGAATGAATGGAATGATTGGGAAAGTTGGAAAACCATTCTAATGTATTATCTTTCAGGGTCCTTGGAAAAAGTTTTGCTAAAAGTTTATCGTCAAGGAAAAAGTCACTACAAAAAGATGTATAAGCATTGACATGGTTAATAGGATCTCATTTTCCTCCATATTTCTCAAACTAAGGCATTTATATCCCTTATGGCATCGAGGTACATAAGATTTATAAGGATAAGGGTCTGCTACAGATATGATATGTTGTTGACCTTGGTTAATGGTGGAAAGTTGATGTTGCATAGAGGAAATAGTGGTAAGGAGTTGTGTAAGAAGGGGATAGTGGTATGTGGGTGGAGATGGAAGGGAAAATTGAGATGGACTGTAAGTGATGTTAGGGGAAGTGAAAGGAATGCTAAGGGGTGTGAAAGTGGTGGAAGGGACTTGCGATGCCACAAAAGAAGTAGGAATGCTAGTAGAAATTGGAATAAAAGTAACCTGAGGCATAGTTATATGGACTTTTAGATTGTTATAAGTTGGTATGGATGCTATGGTTGAAGGGGGAGGAACTTGAGGTCCTCCTTGGCTTACATGAATGGTTGCGGATTGGGTATTTGAAGAGGCATGTTTATTGTAAATCTCAACAATTTTATTCATCACTTGCAAGCCATCATCACTTCCAATAAAATGATGAAGATTCTCAATGGTGGGTATGGAAGTTGTCGAAATGTTTTCAAGTGACAAGTCTTCTTGTAAATGTGCAAAGTCCTCATGAATATTAATGACCTTTTCTATCAGGAAAGAATTGTTTTAGTTGTCAATAGTCATTAGATGGAAAGGTGAAGGCATGGAAGTGGTATTGTAAGGGCCTAATGCACCATTTTCCATACTAGGAGTAGGAGCTCGTGAGATCCTGAGGTTCACAATGAAAGTGCTATAGTGGGAAGCCATAAGTCTAGAACTTCTTCTCACTAAAGTATTATCAACGGGGCACCAAAAGTTGATGCAAGGACCACAAAGAGGGGTGAATGCAAATGAAAGCTAATCAAAGAGCTCTAAAATGAAAATAAATAATATTTTTCTAACTATAACAAAGATCCAACTACAGCAAATAGAAATGCAAACAAATGCCAAAAGAATGCCAGGAATGCTTTCTAAAAAGTGCAAAGGGACTGATTCACTTTGGGTGGCAAATGAGTCATAGTATGAAGTTTTTAAGTATTTTTCAAAAATTTAAAGGTGATTTAAATGCCCTATAGAATGCAATGATAGATGCAAAATGCAAATTTTCACTCTTTTCAATGAGATGTAATGCAAAAATGAAAGCTAAATGAAGTTTTCACTAATGCAAAATGAAAAGTCATATAATGCAATAACAAATCAATGTCCTAATTGAATGCTAATACAAATAGAAACTAAAATGAAATATGTGAATGAAATAAAAAATCCAAAGTTTTCAAAAGTCAATTTCACCAAAATTAAACATAGATTTTTGGGACCCTATGGACTACTCTTGCACTTCTAGGGTTTTTCACCTAAAAGGAGAGAGATAGGGAAAAAAATGCTAATGTATCACTCAAATTAGGATGTATGTAATGTTGTTTAATGTAAATGGACTTAACTAAATGCAATTGACTAATCTGAATGACCGAAAAATGAATGACTTAACTAAGTGCAATTACATGTATATTTGAAAACACATTGTGATATGCAAACAACTATGTAAATGAAGAAACAATGCAAAATAGAAAGTACAGAGATGAATCTAAATGCACTTGGTTGAATTATGATAATTATGGAGTGTTTTGGATGTTGATGAAAATTATTGAATTTTCATAGTGGGACTCATTCGCCCAGGGTGGCGAGTTAGTCCTCCTCTTTGCGAAAAAGTGTTAGAAGCTGGTTTTTATCTATCAAGATCAAAAATTTGACAAAATTCAGATTTTCAGTCTTAAGGTGGGACTCATTCATTACAAGTAGTGAATCAATCCTCTCTCAAAGTTCTAAAAAATCAAGAGACAACTCTGCAACACCGGATCTAGAAAAGTTTGCTTGTCGAGTTGTCAAAGTCAATTTTGTAGAAAACAAACAAATAACTCTCTCCAAGCTTGAATTTGATTCATGTTGCCTTAAAGCACCTAGTTGAATTGGAAATCAATCTTCAACACCTAATAACTTGCCAAATATGCATACAAAGAGTTGCAAACAAACATGCAATAGGGGAAAAATGATTGAGGGTTAGTGAATAGGGTTTTTCCTTGGTCAAACCCCACTTTTGGTAATTAAAGCCTTGAAAAGATAATGAAATGAAAGAGAAAGGTAAACTAATAACATAAAAAATATATTAACTTACCTAACCCTTGGTAATGCAAGTTTGAAGTAATGCCAATGGCTACTTCAAAGTGCTTGAAGAGTGCTTGAAAAGATGATGGAGAATGCTTGAATGCTTGAATGAGTGAGGAGATGTAAAATGAGGTGAAGATCACTTATTTATACAATTCTTGTGCCTTAGTATCCATTCATACCTTATCACAGGCTAACATCAAGTGATTTTGAATAAAATCCTGAAAGGAAATTTGAAATATTTGTAATTTGGAGCTAAGGGGGACTCATTTTCCACCATGGTGAATGGGTCCCACCTAGGACCTAAGAACAAGTTTCAAGAAAAATGTTGTATTTAATGTTATTTTTCATGATAACATTCAAAAATACACTTAATTACAACTTATGAGGGCATAAAGAGACCAAATAAAGCATAAGAAGGGTGTAAATAGTGAAAATATGCCTAGAAGAGCATGAAAGCTTGTTACAAGACTTTACAACACTTCAAAATAGGAATTGTTGATGAAAATGACAAGGGGCCAGTTTTCTATAGCACAAAATCAAATATCAATCTCAGTTCTTTTGTGTGAGGAGTTTAATGAGTTACATCTATCATGTTTAAATTAGGCATTACTATAGAGGTCATCCAAGCCTTTATAGTATTGTGTCTGCTAAGAATCTAAAGGAGAAACATCTATTTATAGTGTATTTGGTACTTCAACACACAAATATCTATAAGTATACTGTTGGGATTACCCTCTCAGTTTAACATAACCAAAAGTGTAAAAGATTTCAGTCTCTTTCATTGAATCTTATTCATTGGCCATATAAACCTATTGAGTCTAAATATGAGAGAGTGGCTACTCTTTAGGACTCATTGCATTTGTTTATTTGGGAACCAACATGTTGAAAGAACTTTGATGACTTTCCCTCACTATTTTATGCAAGAGCTTTGAAATCTTGAAAGGATTCAAATTCTTCCGATTATAAATCATCAAAAAAGGTGAGATCATATTTATCCTTAGTAAAATATGGATAACGAAAATCCCCTAAAAAATCAATATGAACAAGTTCCAATACTTGTGTTGCCTTCCATTACTTTCATTTGTAAAATTTTACTTCTAGATGTTTGCCAAAGGTACAACCTTCAAAAAGTCCTTTAGAAAATTTAACCTTTCGTAGTCCATCGACCATATTATGTTGACATAGTTGTTCAAGATAGTGGTAGTTAAGAAGACCAAACTACTCATGCCATTATTTACTAACTTCATTTTAATGAGTTAGTAGTGCTTTTGGAGAAATATCTATGTCAAAATTTGAGAAGGTATATAATTTGGATTGGTGACTTTCTTCCCTTATTTCTACCAAGTTGTTGCTTTGAAAATTCTCTTATCTCAACTAAATTTGGAGAGAAATGTACTCTCATGAACTTCCTTAGATGAGTTATTTGATACACTAAAAGGAAATTAGTTGATAATAAAGGAACAATTAGAAAATTTTAAAATGTTCCTCCTTCAACTTCAAATGACCCTCTCCCATTAAAAGCTGCTAAAATATCATCACCTAAGGTGATTATGGACATACTAGATTGCTCTAAGGATGAAAAATCAGCCTATGAAGAGCCCATATGGTTTGAAGCACTAGAGTCTATCATCCATGATAAACATGAAGATTTGTATCAACTAAGGCCTTTATTTTTAACTTCTCTTTGTTCTTAACTATTCTCCTAAGTTGGAAAAGATGCCTTGACTAAATCAACTAGCCCTATATTATTCTTTTTGAGAATATGTGTGAGATTCTTAGGTTGTTTCTTCATGCATTAATGTTCATCATGTCTATTTTTTTACAAAAGATACATTTAACTTTCTAAGTATTTTTTTTACTTTGTTGAGAATATTTATCCTTTTTGGATGTGTCAAATTTTTCCTTCTTTCTTATCTTTCTCGCTCCTTTTAGTGTTCTTCTTTCCTTTTGAAGTTTTTTTACTTTCATTTCCTGCAAGTAGGGCTTGAGGCTTAGTAGACTTTGAAGTGCCCCTTTGAATTAACTTTTCTTGCTCCCTTATGAGATCAAAAATAAAGTTATGAAGTGTGGCCATTGACCATGAGGCTCCAAGAGCCTGTTAGTAGAGTAGAAAGTTGAGACAAACAGAAAAAAAAATTGGATCTAGATTGGAAAGTAAAAAAGTAATTGATAGATCCTCTTTCTTGTTAATTCAATAATCTTTTAATTGCATTTTTAAATATTTAAATTTAGTGAAGAAGTATTGTAGAGTTGAAAAACTTCTAGGACTAAGACCTAAGAGTTGATCTTCCAACTCATGACTTCTAAGTTCATCAATTTTCCCAAATAGTTTGTTAAGACCTTCCCAAACACTGTTGGGTATTTTCAAGCTCTCAACATGGAATCACAAATCAAGAGACAAACTTAAACATAGAAATCTAAACGCTTGTTCAAACTTATTGAAATACTTTTTGTAATCTTTATATGTAGGGTTTCTTTTTCTATTCCCATAGTTACCCTAAATAAACCTCTATTTTTAAGAACAAGAATTAATTTCAACTTCCAATCATGATAGTTGAAGGGTGTTAGGGGTAGTATAGTAACACTAGACTCCACACTGCTAGACTTATATTGTTGTTTTATAGAAATGTAAAAATGAAGAACATAGAAATATGTTTAAAAGTGAAGAAATAATGTGTAACACACAAAAACACTTCTTGAGGAAGTGTGAAAATATACCACACAACACCCCCCTTGTTTATTACTTTCCCCCTAATTTGGCACATTATAGAAGGAGTGCTTTGTAAATATTTCAGATTGTTTGAAAAAAAATTAGCCAAATATATGAGCAAAAGAGAAAAACATTAGGAAATATTTAAGCCCCCCTGCACTTGAGAGAACCACGTGCTAAAAGTTAAGATGCTTTCCTTACCCCTTGCTCACATAAGTCCTAGAAGATTGAATTTGAGCTAGTAAAAAATAGGGTGGGAGCTAGAGGGCAACCTTGACTAATTCATCTTTCAAGGTTAATTATTAAGTTAGTGGACAACTTATCTCTATCTAAGCAACAACGTCCTTCATAAAATTATAACTAGATGGAAATAGCTCTCTAGGAAACCAAAACCTTCCAAATCTATTAGAAATAAATCCCATTCCACTCTATCATCTATGCCTTATTAAAGGAAAAAAAATGTTCTCCTTAGACTTCTTAGTGCTTTGATTTTTATTATTTCAATATTTCTTGATTTTGTTACATGTTTTTTTTTAATAGTAGTCTAAAAGCCTAAACTATTTATATTAATACAAAATTTAATTACAAAAGAGTATGACAATAACTAAAGGACCAAAAAAACTAGAAAAAATATACACAAAATGTCTCCCTAAATTAGACAAAGACATCGTGAGGCCAAAAGATCAAAATTCTCTCAATGAAATAAAATGAGGAGGAAACAAGTATATGGTAGCTTTGAAAAAAAAAAGTAAAATATGGCCCTCACATGACATCAGAGGAGGTGTCAAAATCCATTAACCATTGGAATTATGTGATAGTCTCTAGGTTACTAACTTTCCTAAAAAAGTCACACCCCATGCTCATTGTCACTTTATGTTGAGCCAATGTGACCAAATGGAAATTTCCAAGGAACGAAAGCCACTCAATCCCACCAGTCCCTCGCATCCATACTAGAATTCATTTCTGTTACATGATTTGTGATAACTCTAAATAAAATAAATTTATTTTCATATTCATTAAACCTAAAATTAATAAAGAAATTCAATATTTTTCATTATAAAACTTTACTAGGTCATCCTTATTTTGGATTGTCTTAAGTAAACCAATTGTATGATCTAAAATTCATATACCTAGTATGAATTTTTAAAAATTTCTCATTTTGAATGGTAGGAGTTATCTATTTGGTATGTTTTAAATTTTACTTCAATTGAGATAAACATAATAAAAATTAAAATAAATCTAAACAAGCTGCTTGGGGTGACTCATATATATGGATATTATCAAAACTAGCAGTTGTGTGTAGTGACATGCGATGATGAGCCGATAGGCAGAAGGAAGTGCAAATGGCAGGAATGCAATCTAGGAGAGAGAAAAGGGTGTGTGCATATCTGCATGTAGTAAATGGCACTATATATTGTAAGTGTTAGTTGGAACATTGATTTTGTCCTACTATATCTTATTACCCCTATGTGTAGATATGTATGTATGCTATAGCACATTCAAACAAAATTGATACATACCGAGAGAGATAAAGTGCCCACATTTAAGAATCCTTGTGGCATCATTAATAACCCTTTTATGATACCTTTACACTAAAATGGTAGGGCACAAATATAGGTACTAATACATGTAGGTTATGTCAAAAGCATAATAGAATTATCTAAAAGCTTATAATATTATTGATTTGACATAGGACATAAAATGGTCAAATAAGTATATTTGCACAAGTGATGGGCAACCATAACAATAAAGAGATAATTACATATATAATATTTTGTTGATTTTAATTTAAAAGTAGATTGGTACAAAAAATTTGAACGACATTTTTTCATTTTGTTTGGGAATCTAACTTTACATACGATCGGAATATATCTTGAAAGATTGCATATAAAAATTTTGGGTGCAAGATTTAAAAATAGAGATTGTTGTCTGAATGTAATCAATGCTCAAAAAAACTTTAATATTACACATAATATATAGCATATGAAACATATCAATATAAAATGAAACAAAAAAAAATGAGGCATGCTATCCACCCTACCATATTGGATCATGGAGCTTCATGGGCTCTCACAAAACACCCAAGCAAGAACATACAACATCCACCACTATGGTCAATGGTGAAATCAATGTTCCTTATTGCAATTAATATAGAGTCTATGAGGATCTAATTGTTTATTTCACAATTGTGACTAATTTTGTAGTCACTATGATTATTATGAAAGGTCATTTATAACAAATTACTTCATCAAAATCCCAATTATAGTTGACATATGCTCTACAAGAATAAAAAAAATGTGAATTTTAGTGCAATGATCATCTATCATTGGTAGACAATATGTAAATTAGGAGATATAAAGAGTTCTATAATTTATAATAGATAATATGCAATGCACTTGTAATAGAAGGGATGAAAAATATAGGCATACCTTGTGCATGTGGAAGAATGTAGTATAAATACAAGAAAAGAAGGCACCCTCTCCACCCTACCATATTGGGTCATGGAGCTTGTTATGCACTCTCACCAAACCCCTGAGCTTGAAAAAATAAATTGTCCATCACTTTGATCAATTGTGAAAGAAATTTTTCATCCCTTACTGAATTTATATGAGATCTAATGGCATCAAAACATCCATGAGGGAGGATTGTTTGGCTTGAGTATGCTCTACAAACATGAAAGGATAATGTGAATTTTAGTGCAATAAACATGTACCATTGGTAGACAATAAGTAAATCAAGAAATATAAAGACTTGTACAATTTATAACAAATAATGTGCAATGAGGCTCTAATAGAACACAACAATTAAATAAAATTTAGGCATACCTTGTGCACACAATGGATTGCAGTGTGAAAAAAAAAAAAAGGCCTACTCTCCATGCTACCATATTGGCTTGTAACACCCCTCCATTTTGTTCTTTTGATCGAACAGTGTTTGTTATGTATATTTTTCCTTGTTAGCACGTTGGTTATAAACTTGGTTACTTTTGACCGCTAATTGTTAAGCGATGTAAACATTATGTTTTGATGTGATGGTACTTTAATCAGATGATATTATTATTTCATGTTGTGGATTGAATTATCATGTATGTGAATTATTGATGCTTTATGCTTTGATTATACCATTAATGATTAGAGGCGTCAGTTAGCGATATTGTATTGGTGAAGGGGACGGGATCACATCACTCGCACGCGAGTGCCATGTGATTCCGTGATTTCCTCTTCATAGTGTGTTTTAATATTTAAATATATATGCATGTTCAACACTCGGGTTGTGTGCAGGATGCAGGTATAGGACATTGACTCCACCTGATTCAATAGGTCTGAGCATGTCCCTTGTTCAACGGAAAATGATTGGGAGATAGTAGCTTGGGGTTCTGTGTTGTGACATCACCCTAGCCATAGTGTGTCATTAGGTTGTCAGTTGGGATAAGTTATTTTCCTTGTCGTCTTGTCTCTCCTTGCTTGCGTAATTAAATTTCCTAAGTGAAATGGTGTTTGCTTTAATTAAATTTATTGCCGAAATGCATAAAAGAGTGCTTGTTAATTAATTAGTTAATTTAATTCAAATGATAAAATAATCTATTCATGAATTAGATTTATTGTTGATTTATTTAAATTAGACCAATTGTGTTAGCATTATTAAATGATGAGACAAAAAAAAAAATTAGAAGTTGCCTTGCATTCCTATTGAAATAAAATTAAAAATGATTTTGTTAAATGTAATTAGTAAATTCAATTTTGTGGATAAAAGGGAATTTAATTGTCTTTTGGGGTGCAAATAGAAATTTGTTTTAAATAAATATTATGTATTTGAAAAGGGACATAGATTTGTTTTACAAATTTTCAAAAAAAGAAAATATCCAAAATAGCAATAACTATGGTGGGTGACTAAAATTAGGGGTTTGACAATAGGGGATAAGGAAAATGCATTTTATTTTTTTGGAATTATCTTTTGGAGAATTGGGTAATTTTTGAAGAGCAAGGAAAAACTTGAAAAAGCTTGGAGAAATTCTTGGAAGAGGTTTTTGAAGGATTGTTGAAGTAAGATTTGAAGGGGATCAACCTCCATTGAAGGATTCAAAAGAAAGCTTGGAGAAAACAAAAAGGTTCCATGCTTTCCCCTCTTTATGCAATTTTAATTTAGCAAATTTTGTGTTGAAATGACTCAATTGGATTGGAATTCAACTTTGAATTCAAAACCCATGTTGGAATCACCATTCAAACTTGGATAAAATAGTTTTTCAAATTTTTTGAGAAAACCATGTGAACCATAAACTATCCTCAAACCATCATGTGGGAAAATTGAAACAAATTTGAAAGATTTAAATGGTTATTATGGAAATTGTGGGTTAGGAAAATCCCTTTTTATCTTGCAAGAAATCATGAAATTATTGTGTTAAACTTTGGAGTTTCAATGGAAATTCATTTTGTTGCTCAGATTGAGAGTTTTCCCAATTTGGGTATTGAAGAAATGTAGTTTTTCAAACAAGTTATGAAGCTGTGTTGTGTGTATTTATATATATATATATATATATACCTGTTGATATGTATTTACATATATATATATATATATATATATATATATATATATATATATACATATATATATATATATATATACATATATATATATATATATATATATATATATATATATATATATACATATATATATATATATATATATATATATATATATATATATATATATATATATATATATATATATATATATATATATATAAATATATGTATTTATTAAAATCAAAATTTTCCATTTGAAATTCTGGGAAGTCACATTTTTTTATGACTGTGTTTTTTTTTTACCAGTCATTCTGGTTAATTTTTTTCGCCATTTTTGTTTGGGCGGAGCCATTTTACGTTGCCCGCATGGTGTATGTGGCAGGGGTTTTAACCCCCACGCAGCCCCCATGGCTGGGGACGGCGGCCTGCAAAGGTAGCGTCGTCGCTGCCTCAAAGGCCGCAACCCCCAGCAATGGAGGCTGCGTCCCCTGTTGCTGCAGGGCGCGGCCGAACATTTGGCGTTGACCTCTCCTTAGGGTTCGGATTTTGTTATAATATATATTATATTATATGTAATATATATATATTATAATATATTTTATATGTTACATTTAATATATATATATTGTATTTTATTTTTTTATATATAAATTTTATTTATTATATTTATTAAATATAAAGTTTATAATATATTTTATAGTATATATTTTATATTTAATATATATAATATATGAGATTTTTTGAAATTAAAGTTTTAATTTATGAATTAAAATATAATTTATATATATATATATTAATATATATGTTATATATATAATATATATATATATATATATATATATATATATATATATATTATACTATGTATAAATTATATTTTAATTAAGGGTAAGTAATTATCATTTGAATTTAAATATTAATTAGATATATATTTTAAAGATATATATGTGATTAGACATGTGTAGGAATATTTAAAAGGTGTTTTATTTCCTTAAAAGAGAAGAAGTATTTAATATATAGCATGAGATGTTGTAAAGGAATAGACAAAAATTATGTATAGGAAATTTTGGTTTAGCAAAGAATGATTACTTTAATTTATCATATGTATTGTGTCAACAAGAATCAACGAAAATTCAAACCCTTATGTGATTGTGCAAGAACATAGTTGTTTAAACTGTTTAAATGCACCAATGCGATGATTGATTGGATTTACAAAATCTGAAGGTAGATTTCAGTTTTATCGTTTGCAAGCTTCTTTCGTCATGGGGTGTTGATTCTTGTTGGGTTTTTGGTCAGATCTTGTAAGTCTTCCAGATTAATTGTCTCTTATGTGTTTTGGGGTTGTCGTCATGTTAATTAACCTTGTGTGCCATGGGTAGCACTTACGTCCGTCCAGTGTTATATCTGATTATTTTGGGCAGGTTTTGTCTACTTCATGTCATGGTTAGGGATTCATTATCCCTAGGTCGTACTTGAGTACCTTTGGTGGTGGCATGGTTCCACGTGTTGTCTTAGAGAAGTGGCTTGCATTGAGGGCTGGCACACAAAGTGGTGCTAGGAGATCTCAATGTAAGTTGGTTAATTCAGTGAAAACTTAAACCAATTAATTAGCATAGGTGGTACCAACATTTAAAAAGATTAATTTTGCCTCGCTCATGGATGCAAGTGCTTGTAAAGACTTGGGATGAGACGAGAAGGCCTGGAATGGCAAGATCATTATCTTGTCCCTTCGAAAGATAACTGATTCCGGTTTGGTTTGCATCTAGGGCCGGGAGTCATTAGAGGTTACCAAGATATCCCGAGATGGGGGCCGGGACCTAGGAAGACTTTCCAGGATATCCCATGCGACATTGTGATGACACTTCTCCTAAGTTAGCATTATGTTTGTATTAGTGATGTGTTCATGTATTTGAAATCTAGAAGCATTGCAACCTTTGTGTCATGTGATGTCATGTTCAGAAGATTTTCCAGTTGAGTCATGTTGCCTATGTTTAGAGGTTGTTGGTCTTGACCTGAAACCTTTGTTAGTATCTCCTAGCACGGGGGGTGAGCCTTCGAGTATCACATGGTTGGGTGGAACATGCACCATACTCCGTTGTTTTGACATTGGCTTAGGTGGAAGAGACTTTCGTGTTGGAGAGCTCATGGGATTCCAGTTGCTACCTTGGTTTCATTTATGCTAGTTGCTTTTGTATTTTATTTACCCCTCATTTTTATCGAGGTGGAAATTGTAATAAACAATCATGTTATTGATTTACCTCATTCTGGGAATGAGAGATGTAATTGTAATTATATAACTTTTGTCTTTGGTAACCATGAAGGATCTCATGGTCTTAATGAAAATCTCATGTATGGAATGTATGTGCTTTAATTAGTTAAGTGAATGTTGTTATATTTCATTTCATGCATGTTGTTATAATTGGTGAATTAATTAATCTTTGTCTCGTGACCTTAGGGGATTGTTGGCTTTGCATTGTATTTATACATGTAATTGTATTTTAAAAAAAAAAATTGTTGTGAAAATTGTTAGTAGTTTGCAACTTCCCCTAGGGTTGTGTGGTGGGGCATTACATGGCTCATGGAGCCTCATGGGCTCTCACCAAAACTCCGAGCAAAAAACATTAATTGTCAACCACTTTGATCAATGGTGAAAGCAATGCTTTGGCACTTGCGAAAATTGGTTGAGTTCAAATCAATGCTATACATTTTTAATAAATTGACATGCAGTTGTGAAATAAGAAATGGAATAAAAGATATATAGCCTTATATTGTATACAAATAGAATGTAGGAAAAGGCCACAGATCATACAAACATGTGATTGTAAAGCTATTTAGCATTTTGGAGATCTATACACCTTGTATAGAAATTGAATGTAGTTGTAATCTAAAATGGTTTGAATCAGATATAGGTACATACAAGGAAAATGTGAACTTTAGTGAGGAAAACATATTTCATTGGTAATCAATATCTAAATTGCAAAATTTAAACTATTCTATAATTTATAAGGAAAAAATATGCAATACCACAATTACATCTTGGGTATAAAAACTGATAAGGAAGCAAATTTAGAAATGGTGGAAATTATATATGCATGGAAATGAAAAGGGAAAGAGAAGCAGTACAATTACCATAAAGAATAGAAACATTTCATGATGATGGGAATGAACACAATTGTTGGAGATGATCCTCTTGTTTGACTCATAGTGCACTATAATTGTTAGTATGTATCCTGCAGTATCTAGAAAAAAAGAATGGTGGATCTATGCATAGCAAGAAAATACATTGTCCACCACTTTGATGAATTCTGAAATAAATGTTCCTTATTACAATTAATATATAGTCTATCATTCAAAAAACTCCTTTTTGAGGCTGAAAGAAATAATAACACAGATACATATCTGCACATATGGAAAATAAAATAAAATGAAACACAATATAAGAAAGCCTGCTCTCCACCCTACCATATTGGGACATGGACCATCATAGGATGTTAAACATATATATCCATAAGTAGTCTTCAAACATATGAATCTTGTCTACATCTAATGTCAGAAACACACAAATGTGCACATAAGAAATATAAAATCAAACACAACAAAATAAGACCTGATGTTGATAGTACCTATATACCGGTGTAGATTTTGTTTTCAAAGTAGGTATACAGGCATTGCATGCCTTGTATGCATTTGTAGGGGTATGTTCCTTGGATACATATAGACACAAAAACAATGTGCGGAAATGTATCTGTGTGGAATTACATATAGACAATAGGTGGATGATGGGCAATAAAAGGTCACATGACAACTAAAAGGGATAATCACCATTACAATAAACAAGGTTGTGAGGACCAAATATTTAGCTTTGACATTATTGACAGTGAGCAGACATAAATACAAATCACTTGTTTTGTGTTTTTTTGCATGGGGGGTGGTTGGTAAAGCAATAGAAAAGTCTTCATGATGACACCATTGATCGGAGTGATGGACAATGGATTTCCCCTGTGTGTAGATATGTATGTATGTCATCGTAGATGAAAAGAAAATTGATACATCTTGATCCCTATGTTTATTTTGTTGGGACATTCTTCCAATGATAAGCTTTATTTTAACTGTTATATAGAACATTGATGCAACAATTGACCACAGTGATGAACAATGCAATGTGCAGGTTTGGATGTATGTCATAGTAGATGAAAACAAGATTGATACATAATAGCACATATTTGGAATGATAAGCTATATTTTGAGTGTTATATGGAATATTGATGCCACCATTGTTTGTAGTGGTGGACAATGTATTTCCCCTACATACATATATGTATGTATGTCATCGAAGATGCAAACACCATTGATACATAATGATACCTATATTTACTTTATGCGACATTCTTGAAATGATAAAATATATTTTTAAGTGTTATATACGAGTATGTGCAAGATCATCATGGAAAAAATAGGCCCTTAAGTGGCAAAAAAATAAAAGTTAGGCAAGTTGACATAAAAATTTGAATAAGTTATCTATATTATTTCAAAAATATGTAAGAATAGAATTTGTAGTAAATTGAATTTAATTTCTAAACTACTAGATATGTTTAAAAGAAAAAGAAATCTATTTGGTGAAAATTTAAAATTTCAATGCAGTAGTACTTAAATTTCAGGGAAAAAATAAGAAGTAGGTGTTTGTCGACCATCCTAACCACAATAAAATGATAATATTTTTTATAATATTTTAGATATAAGTAGAGGACTCATGTCTCGATGTGATGCATATTTTTTGTAATTTTTTCAATTAAATAATTAATTATGAATTTTTATTACAAATTTTAAAAAATATAAAAAGCGTATGTCTGACCACCTTAACTTGGTCAAAACTTCATGAAATTCAATTTTTCTTTTTAATCCTCTAGTATCTGAAGCATAGAATGTGACACATGTTTTGGATTCAAAAAATGTGATATTGTTTGAAAGCTATAGATTTTTTTCAATCAGTCTATCAATCAGGACTTTAGTCATAATTTTAATAGAAAATGAATAATAATTACTTATTAATTCAAAGTAAATCATAATTTATATTGGTGGAAAACTGAGAATATCCTTTAAAAACCCTTTTTGTTTCATCAATTTTAGGTAAAAAAAAGTTGTCAGCCACATACCCATCATATCACCTCTTTTTGACCCATCATGATCTTGCACATACCCATACAAGATTAATGCATGGAGTACATTGTAAAAGAATTATCTCAACCAAAAATTTTATAGTGCTTTCACAACCATCACCCCATGCAAAGAACACAAAATAACATCCAACCACCTTCACATAAATTCCAGAATGACTAACCACATTTGAACATTAATAGAAGCTTGCCCTCCTCACATTTGAGCGCTATGTTTCCCAAGGTTTGAAATGGCAGGTGTTACTTACAAGTGGTTGGTTGTTTTGGAAGAACATAGACTACAAGATGATAGAAGGCAGTCTACATTGAAATTTGCTCATGATTTTCATCATCCTTCTAGATTTTAAGCCTTCGGGCGGTTAAGAAAATGGTGGTGGTTAGGGAAAAGGTGGTGCGAGGTTTTTGATTTTTAAATTAAAAGCAATTGTTGCATCGATAGAGAGGGCCATCGAAATGGCATCAATATTAATTGTTGCATGGTTTTTCGTGTAGTGGTGATGGTTGTAAGTAACATCTACCTATTTAAATCCTTGCAAAACATAGAAAATGTCTACACACACCACAAATGAAACAAAATCACAAAGGGTTTTTTCGATATGCGGGTATGTGCAGGATCATGATGGGCCAAATAGTGGCGATATGATGGGTATTTGTAGGCTATGTGGCTGATGACTTTTTTTTACCCAAAATTAATGAAATGAAAAGGGTTTTTAAAGGAGATTCTCAACTTTCCACCAATATAAATTATGCTTTACTTTCAATTTAATAAATAATTATTATTCATTTTCTATTTGAATTAAGACTAAAGTCCTAATTGATAGGCTGATAGAAAAACATCTATAGCTTTCAAATGGTATTACATTTTTTGAATCTAAAACATGTGTCACATTCTATGCTTCATATAATATAGGATTAAAACTAAATAAATAAATTTAATGAAGTTTTGACTAAGTTAAGGTGGTTAGATGTACGAGTTTTTATATTTTTTAAATGTTGTAATAAAAAAATCATAATTAATTATTTATTTGGAAAAAATTTACAAAAAAATATGCATCACATCCAAGTGTGAGTCCTCTACTTATATCTAAAATCTTATAAAAAAATATTATCATTTTATTGTGGTTAAGGTGGTCAAATAGACACCTACTTCTTATTTTTTCCCTTAAATTTAAGTACTACTACATTGAAATTTCAAATTTTCACCAAATAGATTTTGTTTAAAAAAAATAAACCTAGTAGTTTAGAAACTACATTCAATTTGCTACAAATTTTGTTGTTACTTATTTTTGAAATAAGATAGATAACTTATTCAAATTTTTACGTCAAGTCGCCTAACTCTGATTTTTCTAATTTTTTTGCCACTTAAAGGCCTATTTTTTCTATGATGATCATACACATACCCATGCACCTCTTCCTTCTTGCTGTAAACACATATTTTCCTACTATCTTTCCTACAAAAAGAGGGAAAAAAAATTATCGCAGGTGAAACTTTTCTTTTTCTTTTGTAACCATTGCCCCATGCAAAACACACAAAATAACCTCCAACCACCTTTAGACATGTTGGAAAACGTGTGATCAAAGTTACACCCTCATAGAAGCTTACCCTCCTCACGCACGACTCTGATAGTAGGTATAGCAATAGAACGAGACCCAACAATGCCTTATCAAAAATTTACTAGACATTCTCTATGTTTCCTGAGGTTTTAAACATATTTGGCTACATGTAATTTGACATATGTTGTGGATTATGTTCCCCCATTTTTGTGAAAAAAGAACTTGAAAATCCTAAGCCTAAGAAAGTTACTTCACACAAGAAAAAGTACCACATGTTTTAGTTGACAAAAGCAATTTCAATAAATGCACGATGCTGGTCTCAAACAACAAAATTGCAACTGTCAATTGAAACATATGTACCTATTCTTTTGTTAGATGTCACGGTAATTCTCAAAGAATAGAGAGAGGGCTATGTGAAGGCAAGTAGCAATTAAATTTTGTGGAGAAGTTTAAGTATAGACGTACAAAAATAAATAAAGCAACTACCTTATGAAAACAATAAACATAGGAAGGAGTATATATGAATGTTCTCTGCATCTAAGCTCACATACATACATATATGCACATAGGGATGAATGTTCACTATGACATGGAAAATATGGGAAAAAAATATCTTTTTAGGTTTTCCCATCTGGGTGACTATTGGTACCAATATTCTTTCATTTATGGATTTCATTTTGTGGTGATGGTTGTAATTCTCTAGCTTAGGCTATATTGTATCATTTATGGCTAATGTTTTGTGTGAATGGTTGCAAAATAGTTAATATCATGTCTTTTGTGTGGGTTTTTTCATCTGGATTATTGTTGAAACCAATATTGTTTCATTTATGGTTCACATTTTGTGGTGAAGGTTTTAAATCGGTTTGTTACTATGAGCTAAAGTTTATAAGTAGACAACACACATATATAGTCGTACGTGGACTTGTCAATATAGAAATCAAAATGGGAGCAATGGAAATAAACATCACTTGGAATAGGTTGAGAGATTAACATAACTTGGCTTAGGCTAGCATGGCAATATCACTTGTTTGTATCTGATTTCACATATCTACACAACTACACATAGGGATGAATGTTTTCCATCGCTAACTTCACAAATATACATATCTATACATAGGAAAAGTAAAATGGAACAAAAAAAAGGAAAGCCTTCTCTCCACCCTACTATATTGGGTCATGGAGCCTAATAAGCTCTCACCAAACCCCTGAGCAAGAATAAACACTACCCACCATTGTGATTAATGGTGATATCAATGTTTCTTATTAGGCCTAATATAAACCCTGTTATTGTAAGAATTCCATTTTGAGGAGGAAAAACATAAAAACTATATTTCGAAAACAATAAACATAGGGAGCAGTATATGTTGTCTACATATAATTTGACATACATACATATCTACACATAGGAAAAGGAAAATAAAACACAACAGAAGAAGCACATACTTTTTTCTGGCAATATATTTTGAAGCAAAAGATTCCTATATATGCATTGAACGCATGTAATAGATGAAGATGCAGGTGGAAAAAAAATGTACACTGATATATATGTATTCAAAGGTAGATTCAAATATATATGGATTGTTGATTGATGCCCAATAGATTTAAAACCAAGAAGGCTAGAAAAAATTCCATCCAAATTTGACACATATAGCCTATCGGCTAAAAGTTTCCATATAGAGGTAATCATTGCAAAACAATAAACATTATTTCATTTATGGTTTCCATATAGACACGATGGTTTCAAAGCAATAAAATAGACCAATAACAACATTGTTTCATATATGCTTTACATATAGTTCCAATGGCTACAATAATATTTAGAGTTCTAAAGTTACCAAAGCAATTGAACAGTTTATGTTATTTTCCATAAGGCATTGTTGACTATTGTTCTGTAGCTTTACCTAGTATGACGATTGTGAGCCACCACAGTGATGAGTGTTTTTGCAAACAACATACATTCATATGCACACCCAAAGTTGTTAATACATGTGAAAGAAATATACATAAGTTTAAATACACATTTATGTGTATGTTGGTTGGGCAGAGGAAACAAACATCACTTGGTATAGCTTGTCACAGAAACATTGTTTCATGTATGGATTCCATATATTGGCATTGGTTGCAATAATACCTTGCATTTAAAACTTACCAAAGTAATTAAGCATTTTATGTTATTTTCAATAAGGCATTGTTCAATGTTGGGCTATAGATTGAGCTGCACAACATATGCAACAAACATTATATCCAAGAACCATATGATATCCATATGGAACATGACATTATTATTAGACATGACAAAGTATCAGGGAGAACATTTAAGAAGCATTAGATGTATATATAGACATACACACTCACACATACAAATACATCACAAACATGTATATCTACACAAAACTTTATCAAGATATTGTATGCACTAAGAACACTCAAAACAAGATTAGAATGAAAAAATTTCCATTACATCCTGTATTTTAATCTTGTGCAATGATAGATTTTAATAAGCCAGACTAAAGGAAAATCACAAAAGCGTTGCATAGGTCATAGAGAATAGTCATCATTAAACATTACATAGAAAATATTATAACAAAAATAAAGTTTTATGCAACTCCAAGAAAATGGAAGATAACCATATGTGATGTGCTTTTATCAATGCAAAGACAAGACAACATGTAATAGTCATGGATTCAATGGAGCCATCATTATAGCTAATAACGATTGTAGGGAGATAAGAGTATATGGCAATTGAAATAGACAGAAAGAAATTAAATATATTGATATTAAAAACAAGTCATAGATACCTATAAATATTGATGTCTACATGCATATATGCATAAAAATCCATTATAGACACATATATCTACACACATATGTATGAAAATGTTGTATGCACTCAGAAATTTGAATTACTTGCATACATATCTATGTATATGCATACATAAATGTATACATGCATACAACCATGTCCACAAGTATATATAGGAATAGTTGTAAATACTGATACATGTGTTAAATAGGATGACATAACTATATAACCAAACAACAAAAAATAAAATGAGGAACATACACTTAAAGCAGAACAAGACTATAAGCAACATAAACAATACAAAAGAAAACAAGTGTATCCTTTTTTGTTAAACATTATAAGTTAAACTTAATTTTCTTAATATATAACCAGTTAAACAAGCAACAAAGCAACAATAGCAGAAAGGAAAGGTCTTCTGATGTGGCAAGCACTACAAACTAAGAAAAGGAAACAAATGTCTAGTCAACAAAAACTATAACAAATATCCAAAGTCACAATTAGGCATGGTTGTTTGGCATTCAAGGAAGTACAACAACTATCGCTAGACACTCCTACATGGTAGGGGAAATTGCAGACAAATTTGACAACAGCAACTTACACTCAACTTCAAATTTAATTCTTGCACCTTTGACTATTGCAACTGTTTTAAGCCTTGTTTCTGAATTATAAGTCTAAGTTTTAAAAAGAATAGTGAAAACAAATGAGGTGTAGGTGACACCATTGATAATAGAATCAACAGTCATAGCAGTAGAAGACTCATATTGTAATGTGTAAAGCTCTTTGTTGACATCTGCAATAAGCTTATCACAGCCTCATCAAAAGTAGTAGCCCAAATCTTTCCTATGTGGTCTTCCATCATTAACTACAATAAATATCAAAATTCATAATCAACTATTGTTGTATGTCATTTAGGGTAGAACAACATATTTTGGGAAGACTCTTCACACTTTTTCTTGCATTGTCTACCATTGGCCTACAAGGGACATGCAACGTAACATAATGCATTAGTTTTAATATATTTTCTTGTTTCCTTGATAGTAGCCTACAAAGTTTCTAGCAAGCCAAGGCAGTGATCCAATATATATCCAATAACGACTCTCCCATTTTCCAAAGCAACCTTTTGAGGCACTATCTAGGAGGGCTCAATGGAATGTTGCTCAATATGTCCTTGTTGGATCAAGGGATGTGCTTGTGGGATGTCAGGATTTATATATAGAAGATTCCCTGTAGTTGTGTTCAAAATTGCTCCATTGAAATACCCAACACACACATTTTAAACAAGTATGACAACTAAACTAGGGGTGTACAATCTTTCGAGCTCGTCATCCTTTGCTTCCAAATTTGAGCCCCACAAATTAACATCAATGCAAAAGGATGAAAAATCATTAAGTTTAATAGTCATGCGAATTGTTTCAGACTGATCCTTCATTGTATAGTTGGTACCCTTCATGCATGCACCTTAGTCCCAATAATATCAATCAAACTATTATTGTTGCAATTAACAATTTCATTTATTGGGATCTGAATTTAAATACTTTCTCTAGCATAAAGGCCTCATTGTAATAGCATTTCAAAATTGAGTTTTGATCCAAAATGATTTCCATTTGGTTGTTCAACTTATTAAATTTCGTATCTACTTGTCTCACTGATCCTTTTGACACATAATAAGTACGACCCAAATCAACCCTATCATAATGTAATTCTGCTATGTCATTAAAGCAAGTGATTCATAGTTTTGTTCTCTCACTGTCAGTAATGTCAAAGCTGAATACTTGGCCCTCACGTCCCCGTTTGCTGTAATGGTGCATATCCCTTTTTTTTGTTACCCAACCTTTTATTGTCCATTTGGTTTGGTAAACATTCAACCCTTTAACAAGGTTGATATTTTTAGGAGCATTATATTGTCTTTGGGATGTATTAATCCCAAATGTTGAGGCTTGTTTAGATTGGGAGGGTGACTCATAGCTAACTATTTGTTCTTCTTGATCTCTAAACAAATATCTAGAATTTTCAATTACCTAGAAATATGACAATAGGACAATATGACAACCGCCCTAGAACTAAACAAACATCAAATACTTAAAAATGAGGTCCCCACAAACAAGAAAGCATAAAACAACAAGTACAAGTAGTGCAAAACAACATCTAACTTTTATCCCACAGCTTCCTACACAAATAGTTAGTCAAGCACAAGATGGAACCTATTTTCAATGCCCCTATAAATAAAAGGTCATTGTATTTTGTAGGAAAAGTCCCCATTTGCATGTGGGTTCCATCAGAAATGATGAATTTATAGCGGTCAACTGGGCTTTGATCACCTCCTATTTTTTCAAAAGACATTAGTTGGAGAAATCAGAGATGGGACAACATCTCTAGCATTAATAGATCATAGCACATGTGATAACAAGGTTGGATGTACATTTGTATCCTACAAGGAAATTTTTCTCAACAAAGTGGAAGCAATGAGATATTCATGGTTGTGACACAAGTCTAGAAGCAAACAACAATGTTGACACATTTGAAACTGTAACATTTTTTCCCCTAACACATAGGTGACTCCCAAATGGGTAGCAAATAAAAAGGAAAATCAAAGATAAAAATTTTGAATATAAATTAGTTAGAATATATATCACAACATCTATTAATTCAAATGAAGAATATATATAGTTTGCTCAATGCACATAGAAAAGTTTCAATTTAATTGTTAGCAACAAAAACAAAACAAGGAACAGACTTACAAGACTAGTGCTTGAGGATTGTTCATCAACCTGGGTAGAGCCAGAGTCCATCGACATTGTTGGGTCTACTCTTTTAAAAGATGAGAGTTGCAACACAAACGATTGAATACAATCTCTATGACTTCAAAACACAACATGATCTCTCAATTTTTTTTGCATAGACATCAAAAATATGATAAGAAATGATTAATAAAAAAAGTGCTCAATGATTCATATAACACTTAATATAAAATTTATTATTATTCCAATTTTTTATTTCATTTTTTTAATCTTTCAATGTTTTTTCTATAGACATCAACAATATGAGAAAAAAGAAAAAGTTAGGAAAAAGGCTTCAATGTTTTATATAACACTTAATATATAGTATATCATTCGAAGAATGCCTTGTCAAGGTTCAAACAAATCACAATTAATTTCACAAAATAATAAACATTGGGAAGAGTATGTATGTACATTGTTTACATCTACTTTGACATACATAGATATATAAACATACAAAAAAATAATATTATTTCATATATGGCTTTCGTTCTGTGCCAATGGTTGCAACACAATAAAATAGTCTATGTTTTTTTCCATAATGCATTGTTAATTTTTTTTCTCTAGATTTTTCTATATCATTTCATTTTTTATATATAATAAAATAGTAAATGTTATAGATTTTATGTTATTACCAAAAGGAATTCTTGACTATTATTGCCACTCATTATATTTTCCCTATATATAGAAATCTACATATGTGATATTAGATGCAAAAAACATTATTATAGAACACTTAAAATACACCTTATGATTCCAAGGATGTCCCCAAAAAATAAAGATATGGATCACTATGTATCGATGTTCTTTGCATTCACTATGACAAACATATGTTCTTGCACATAGGGGAAATACATTGTCCATCAGTATGATCAAATGTCTACACAATTTTCAACAAGGAATTATTGGTTGTCGTTATGTGGCTTTACCAACTATCAAAATTATGAGCAAGGAGAGCAAGCTTTTGTGAAGGTGCAAGTTTTATCATGCATTTTTAAGATAATATCCAGCTAGGAGCAGGTTTTTCTTGTGTTTTCCTACATGGGGTGATAGTTGGAAAAGCAATAAAAAGGTGTTAGTTGTAATAATTTATTGCCCATTTTTTCTAGATGCTAAAGAAAGAAAGGATAAAAGAGAAAGCAAGCAGGAAGAGGTAGACTTGTACCAAGTAGGAAGCAATGCAATTCAAAAATTACCTTTATATTTCTAGTTGTTCTTATATATACTTTTGGACATGGTTGTATGCATGTGTACATCTACATATACATATATAGAAACATGTATGCATGCAATTCAATGTTCTTTGTGCATACAACATCTTGATATAGTTTTGTGTAGACAATTTTTTTTGTAATGTATTTGTATGTGTGAGTGTGTATGTGTGTACTTGCATTTTCTAAATGTATCTTTCAAGATATGCATCTATGTATATATAGATATGTCTAGTTTTCAATATTAATATAGTTATTTGCTTCTTGTCTATCTCAATTGCCACATACTATAATATCTCCACAATTGATATTCACTATTTTAAATGTCTATATGTATTTGTGTCTATGTATGTGCCTATATACATTTTCCACATGTATTTCTAAAGCCACAACTCAACAATCACCAATGCCCTATGGAAAATAGTGCAGACTGTCACCACAGGCCACACAAAGATAGCCAACAATACCATATTGAGAAGAGACATAACTATTTTATTACTTTGCAACCATTTTAAGTAGACACAAACCATACAACAAACACTAAATTATGACTTTCTTTTGTTGTGTTTCATTGTTCTTTTCCTATGTGCAGATATGTATGTATGCGAAATAAGATGTAGACAACATTCATATAAACTCATCCCTTGATTTATTACATTGCTAGGATAGTTGTTATTTGTTTCATCCTCAAGAGGAATTCTTGCAATAATAGTCTTCATATTAAGCATAACAAGAAACATTGCTTGCCACAAAAATGTGTTGAAAAGCTTTTTGAAGTTAGGAAAATAGTATAAACTATTTTATTACTTCAGCTCTGACTATATTGTTTCATATTTGATTCACAATGAAATAGTAAATGTCATAGAATTTATGATGTTTTCCATAAGGCATTTTCAATTGTTCGTCTATAGATCTAGCTATATTGTTTCCTTTTTGATAAGATGTTGTTGAAAAATATAATTTACTAGGTTGTTGAAACTAATATTATTTTTATTTAAGGCGTGAGTGTGTATGTCGATATATGCATTTTCTAAATGTATCTTCAAGGTTATGTGTATAACTTATGAATATTTGAGCTATTTATGTGTCCACCTTTTTTGTTTGCTAGCCATTTGGGAGCAGCCTATGTGCTACAGAGAAATGGTTCTAGTTTTCCAATGTGTCAACATTACTATGTGCTTTCTTCTTTATATCCAAAAAAAAATCTAATTTTGTTTTCTTCATGCTACAACACCTTATCAAAATTCAAATAGTATATCCTATTCAACAAACTCTTATTGAAAATGAAATAGTACACCCTAACCTAAAGAACAACAATCACTAATGTCTTATGGAATCAATGTTATTTGCATCTGCTATGCATACATACATATCTATGCATAGAGGTCATACATTGTCCATCACTCTGATCAATAGTGCAATTACTAAGACTATTGTATTAGTTTTGGAAAGTGGGAAGAGGTGCATTTGAAGCAAGCAGGTAGAGGTGTGGGTGGAGGTGCATATTGTGAAAACCCTTTCTAGAGTATTTCAAAAACAATTCATGTTATTTTCCATAGGCCATTGTTCATTGTTGTTCTCTAGCTTAGGGTATATTATTTAATTTATGCTCTCTGTGCACCCATGATGGTTGGAAGGTAATATTGTGTTTTTTTGCATTGGATTGCTACTGTGAGTTGTTGTGTTTTGTGGGTTTTTCGATCTGGGTCACTATTGAAAGGAACATAGTTTCAAAAATAGTTTATGTTATTTTTCATAGGAAATTATTCATTTTAGTTCTCTAGCTTTGGGTATATTGTTTCATTTATCGACCCAATGTAGCCACAATGGTTGAGAGGCAATATTGTTTGTTTTGTGTGTTAGAATTTTATTGTGAATTGCTATGTTTTGTGAATTTGTGTGTTTCTATGGGTCTTTTCATCTGGGTCACTGTTGAAACCAATACATTTTCATTCATGGTTCATGTTTTGTGCTGAAGGTTTTCAATGGGTTTGTCACTATCATATTTTGAGTGTTGTATGGTTTTCGTGTAGTGGTAATGGCTATAAGTAACACATACCATTTAAATCCTTGGAAAACATAGCGAATGTTTGCGTAATTTTTAACAAGGCATTGTTGGGTGTGGTTTTGTGGCTTTACCTTCTATCAGAAGTGTGAGTGAGGAGCGAAAACTTCTATGAACATGCAAGTTCAATTATCTATTGTTGAATTTATGTGAAGATGGTTGAAGCCTATTCTATGTTTTTCGCATGGTGTAATCATTGCAAAACCAATGATTTATTTTGCAAATATTGGTACACATTTTGTGTTACAAGAACATATGTAGGAATTACATCCCCCAACTAAATTTGTAGGAATCTATTACCCAAATATATATAGACACAAAAAAGTATATGTGGAAATGTAATGATATACAGTTTATGTTAAATTCCATAGGGCATTGTTGGTTTGTATGTGGTGGTAATGGTTGCAAGGGAAATAGTGATGAACAGTGCCATGTAGTATGTCATAGTAGTTGCAAACAATATTGATACAAACTGAAACATTGTTGGAATAATAAGCCATATTTTGAGTGTTATATTGAACACTGATGCCACCATCTTTGTAGAATTTATTCCTTAAATAACCTCTAAAATATTTTCAACACATTGTATGTGGAAAAATGTTTCTTATTATGCTTACTATAAAGCCGAGTATATATAAATGTTGTCTACATCTAATTTTACATACATACATATGTGCACTCAAGAAAAGAAAAATGAAACACTACATCAAATGGACAAACCTATAGAGCACAAAAATTCACAGTAACAAACCCGTCCAAAACCATTTCCACAAAAGGTGAAGCATAAATCAAACAATAATGGTTTCAAAAAACAATATAGTCTTTTGTAGAGTACAATCAACAATGTGTATATATGTGCATCTAACTTGATATATATATATATGCATATTAGTGTAGCTTTTGTTTTGTGGCTACATATATATGTATTGCATGTGTTAAATACACCATTTTAGTTATTATTTATTTTGACCTCAAAAAAGGAGTTGTTAGAATGATAGACTATATAGTAAGTGTAATAAGGAAGATTGATTTCACCATTGATTAGAGTGGTGAATGATGTATGTTTTTGCTCAAGGGTTTGGTGAGAGCCCATTAGGCTCCATGACCCAATATGATAGGGTTGAGAGCAAGCCTCATTTTGTTATGTTTGATTTTATATTTCCTATTTGTAGATCTATGTGTTTATGACATTAGATGCAAAAAATAATCATTTTTTTGAAGACCACCTATGGATATATCTGTGTAGCAACCTATGACGGTCCATGGCCCAATATGGTAGAATGGAGAGATAGGTTTCTTTTGTTGCATTTATTTTATCTTCCCTATGTGTACATATATATTTGTGTGAAATTAGATGCATACAACATTCATATGCACAACAACCTCTATATTAACTACAATAAAATACATCGATATTGCCATTGATTACGATGGTGGATAATGTATTTTTGGTCTGCCACTATAGTAAATAGTGAGACCAATGTTTCATCTCACACTTAATATACAACCTACCATTCTAACAAATCCTTATTAATGTGTAGAAAAATAAGAACTATCCTTAAAGACACACAAAAATAGCTAAGAATTCCTTATCAAGAAGAACATGAATTGATTTATTACTCTTCAACCATCACCACCATATAGAAACCATAAATCAAATAATTTATTCAATGCCACAGAAGAACAATCAATAATGTGCTATGGAAAATAGCATAAATTGTTTTATTACTTCAACAAGTATTAAATGCAAGGTTTGGAAAAGTGGAGTGCAACATATCAACCAATAAGAGAAATAGGTATGTACTTTGGAGTCATTTTATTATCAATAATTGAATTGTGAATGTATTATTATAAGTAAAACTACTAATATCATCTTGATTGAACCTTAAGGTTTTTATTTTGAAATTCCATGACTAAATCCTTGACTCTCACCACCTTGCTCTGCTAATTAAGTATCATAGGAACCATGAATGGAATTCATTCCAATAAGAATTATATATCTAACAAAACATTATTTAGAAAGGAAAAAAGAACATTAATATTTATTGTTTTGAGAAGATAGTTTATATTTGGGAAGACAATTGTTATTTATTTCATCATCAAAAAGGAATTTTTACAATAATAGGCTTTATATTAATCATAATAAGAAACATTGGTTGCCACATACAATGTGTTCAAAACATTTTTGAAGCTATTCAAGGAAGAAGTCAAATTCTTTTCCCAAGGTTTCCTTATCAAGAATGAAACAATAGAGCCAAAGTTAAACAAGAACACTTAACAATTCCTTATGGGAAACAACATAAATTGTATAGCATTAACTATTTGGTTATGTTGCAACCATAACCACAAAATTAAATCCACAAATGAATAAACAGTAGCTATTATTACAACCTTTGCTAGCACACACAAACCATACAATAATTAATGTTGATCTTCGAAAACACATTTAAGAGAGAAAACATCCAGAATACATTTTTCATCAATTGATTGGCTGAGAAAGCTACAAATTCAAACCTTTTTTTGACTATAATAATTCCTTGGTTCAAACCAGGCAATATATTATATGCAACAAAAGGTTTGAATTTGTAGCCTTCTCGATGAGTCAATTGAGGGAAAATTTAGTCTGGATGTTTTCTCTCTTCATAAATTTGAAGGGGAGGAGTTATGTAGTGAGGGAAAAATATGGTATACACATCTATTTTGATATAGAAATCTATATATAAATAGATATATACATGCTTACATAAAGATATATACCTTAAGGTCTTTATTCTGAAATTTGATGACTAAATCTTTAACTCTCAACACCTTTTTATGCTAATTAGGTATCATATGCAACATGAGTGGAATTCATTTTAACAAGAATTATATATTAAAAAAACATTATTTAGAAAGGAAAACAAAACATTCATATTTATTATTTTGAGAAGATAGTTTTTTATTTAAGAAGAAAGTTGTTATTTGTTTCATCCTTAAAAAATAATTCTTACAACAATAGGCTTTATATTTAACATAATTAGAAACATTGGTTGCCACATACAATGTACTCAAAACCTTTTTGAAGCTATTCGAGGAAGAACTCAAATACCTTTTCCAAGACTGTGTTATAAAAATTAAACAATATAGCCAAAGCTAGAAAAGAACACTTGATAATGCCTTATGGAAAACAATATAAACTACATAGCATTAACTATTTGGTTATGTTGCAACGATGACCACTAAATGGAAGCCAAAAATGAATAAGCGATAGATGTTATTACAACCATCACCAACACATGCAAACCATACAACAAATAATGTTGATGAAAACCAGTGTTTAATTTCATTTCCCTTCTTTATCTGCACAGTGAAAAATCCGCCAACCTATTCCCAACATCTGCCAAGTGCCTCTACAACCTTTTTCCATGACCGCCATTAAGGCCTAGAAATTAGGAAAAAATGAAAGATAATCAAAGGGGCTGACGAAAATTCTAACCAAAGTTCAAGAACATCTTCCACTTTTTTTGTGGCCTCTAGAAGGCTCAAAAACTGGGAAGGTTGACGTGAATCCTAACCAAAGTTTACACAAATAGCCTATCAACTAACAAGGTAGAGAAAAACAATGAACATAAACTGTATAACATTAACTACTTTATTGTGTTGCAACTATATTGACAAAATCAAAACCATAAATCAAACAATATTGGTTTCAAAAGAAACCTAGATAGTAAAACCAAAAAAATACAAAAAAATGCATTGTAACAAACCCATACAAAACTAAAGTCTTTTCTTAACAAAACCTTATTGAAAACACAAAAATCTATCCTTTTCAATAGAGCCTTATCAAAAATGAAACAATGCAACCTAACCTAGAGAACATCAATCAACAATACCCTATGTAAATCAACACTAACCTTATAACATTAACTATTATATTTAGTTGCAACCATACCCACAAAGCACACAGCATAAATTAAACAATATTCATTTCAATAGTAACTTAGACGCAGAAACCCACAAAACACAAAAAATAACACTAACAAACCCATACAAAACCATAGCCACAGAAAACAAACCATAAACAAAACAATATTTCTTTTAACAAACAATATAGTCTTATTTGAATAGAACCCTATTGAAAATGAGACGATATAGCCTTTTCAACAACACCTTATCGAAAATGGGACAATATAGCCTAAGCTAGACAACAACAATCTACAATGCCTTATTGAAATCAACATAAACTGTATAACATTAACTATTTTAAATCCAGACAACAGCAATCAACAATGGCCTATCGAAAAGAACATAAACTATATAATGTTAACTATTTTATTCCATTGCAACCATATCCACAAAAATGCAATTTGGGTTGAACACTGACCTAGATGTAAAAGCCCCCAAAACACAAAAAATCATAGTTAAAAAGCCATGTAACAATATAATCCTTTGTCAACACCACCATATCACAACTTGGAACAATATAGCCTTTTCAATGACACCTTATCAAAAATGAAACAATGTAGCCTAAGCCAGACAACAACAATTAGCAATAAGTTATCGAAATCAACATAAACTATATAACGTTAACTATATTAAAGCTACACTATAACAATCAACAATGCCTTATGGAAATCAACATAAACTATGTAAGGCTAACTATTTTATTGCATTGCAACCATAGGGACAAAATGCAAGGAATAAATGAAACAATATTCATTCCAAAAATTGTCCACGTGGAGGAACCCACAAAACACAAAAATGCACAGTAACAAACCGATGCAAAAATATTGTCTTTTCTCAACAACACCTTATCAAAAATGGAACAATATAGCCTATTGACCAAATCTTATCAGAAATGAAACAATATAGCACAAGGTAGAGAAAAAAAATGAAAAATACACAAAAACCATGCAAAACTATAGCCACAAAAACCATGTAAAATGATAGCCGCAAAATGCCAACTATAAACAAAACAATATTGCTTCTAACAAAAAAATAGTGTTTTCTCAATAGCTCCTTATCAAAAATTGAAACAATATAGCCTTTTCTGTTAGAAACCAAGATTAGATATGCATAACCCTAATCTTATCTTGAGCAACAAGATAGCTCAACAAGATAAGGATGACAACTAATTAAACTAGGAATTAAAATTACCTAAGTAAACTTATGTAAAGTGTAATTAAATATTAATTACACCAGCAACCCCCCATAAGTGCAACTTAGGGAGAAGAAAATTATTATGCAAATATGAGTCCCAACAACAAGGCCTGATCAGGTACTCATGTACAAATGCAATGATGAGGTAGAGAAGCAAAACCCAATGGGACAAAACTCCCCTACAAAGAGATGACTACTATAGAGAAGCACTGGAAGAACACTATGGAGTAACGCTGGAACTGCAATCTGACAAGCAAGGAAAAATACTTTTGTCTACAACTAAAACCAAAAATGGAATCATGATAATGTGACATCAGACCCGATGCCACAAAACACTGGAAAACTCACAAACTAGAACAACCCTAGAATCGATGAAGCAATAGTAGATGAGATGATGACAGAATTTGGAAATCATGTATCTCGATGCTGATGCCAAACTATGACTAAAACTCTTCCATGGGAAGGAGTACCAAAAATAGACTCTAGAACATTAAGCATAAAACCATGGCCCTCAAATTGAGAAGAATCTGAACCAATGTGGATCAAGAAACATGATCTCTCAACTAAAGTGTAAACCAATGAATCCGATATGTGTCAAACAATAGCAAAGATGTGGCCAAAAGAAACTAGGAGACTAGATATAACCCATACGATTTTCCAACAAATCAAAATGGATATGGAGATCAAAGTGCATGCACACTCTAATCAAATTTATTATGCAATAAACCCCCCCTGATGGAACTTTATCTCAATTCAATTATTACAATAACCCAACGATTGTAAAAATGAGAGCATACTAAACATACATAAATAGAAAAATAAAATAGACTTTACATCTATGTAGAGGACTGAATCAACTTTCCAACGCCGCAAGAATGACGAAAAATGAATCACAGAGTCAAAAGATATGCACTCCAAAGTGAAAACTACAACATATAAGTTCAAAGGCCTACAAAATAAATCTAGTAAAAACACCTACACCACAAGATGGGCGTCAGAATTAGCTTTCTAACAATATCTTGTTTGTGAAAAACGGAGATCGTATGCAAAAACTACACCTGATTTCATGAACATTGCTCTAAAAGGCCCAATAAGGGCTGCAGGGCTCCTAAGGGCTAAAAAAAATAAGCCCTTGGTCGCATACAGGACTAGGGGGCTGGCGGCTGGGGGCTGGGGTGGAGGCCCTGGTCACCCATATGATTGGCAGACTATTGCAGGGGGCTACCAGGGGCTAAGCACTGCCCCTGGTCACCAATGTGACTACTACTGGGGGCTGAGCTCAACCAGGGCTAGGCGTAGAGCACCTGGTCCTCCATAGGACCATAGCCCCTGTGCAAAAGGCTCGTGGGGGCTAGTGTTGGCTGGTAGAGGAACTGGGTGGCACCATCGGTGACGGTGGTAGGTCGGTGGCCGCTCGGTGGCGGGGTTCATCTGCAGTAGGCGCAGTGGCACAAAATTTGAAAAAATGTGTTTTTTAATTTTTTTTCTATTTTTGAGCCTCAAAATGCATGATGGGGAGGCCATACGGCCACCCTTAGGAAATTTTTTTCCTTCTGGACCAACTTCATCGAAATCGATGAAATGACAGGTATTCTAAGGGTTTTTGGCCACTGCGAATGCAATGGTGACCTCCACTTTTGCTCAAACTGCTCTAAAAAATCCACTATCTCAAGAACTTGCAAAAAATATCCTAGCCTAAAACCATCACACATCTGGAAAATGATGGCCAAAATCTTCAAAATGCCCAATCTGATCCAAAACACCGCATAGATGAAATCAAGGCATGATACCCTCGAGGAATCCCAAACGAACCCTGCATTGATTTTCTCAAAGATCTGAGAAGGGGCTACAAATCAAGGCTTTGATACCATGTTAGAAACTAATATCAGATTTGCAAACCAGAATAAACCTTCCACAGAAGAGAAAATCAGAAAAAGCAGAGAGGTTGCAAAAGAATGTGCAACATAATATTATTCAAGAATTCATAATTACAAGATAATGATTTGTTTTATAAAAGCAAAGATATCCATAACCCTAATATTATCTTGAGCAACAAGATAGCTCAATAAGATAAGGTTGACAACTAATTAACCTAGGAATTAAAAATTACCTAAGTAAACTTATGTAAAGTGTAATTAAATATTAATTACACCAACACCCCCCATAAGTGCAACTTAGGGAGAAGCAAATTATTATGCAAATATGAGTCCCAACAACAAGGCCTGATCAGGTACCCATGTACAAATGCAATGATGAGGTAGAGAAGGAAAACCCAGTGGGACAAAACCCCCTACAATGACATGACTGCTGTAGAGAAGCACTAGAAGAACATTGTGGAGTAACGTTGGAACCGCAATCTGACAAGAAAGGAAAGATACTTCTGTCTACAACAGAAACCAAAAATGAAATCATGATAATGTGACAGCAGACCCGATGCCACGAAACACTAGAAATCTCACAAACTCCAACAACCCTGGAATCTATGAAGCAACAATAGATGAGATGATGACAAAATCTAGAAACTATGTATCTCGATGCCAATGCTAAACTGTGACTGAAACTCTTCCATGGGAAGGAGTACCAAAAATAGACTTTGGAACATTAACGATAAAACCATGGCCCTTAAATTGAGAAGAATCTAAACTAATGTGGATCAAGAAACATGATCTTTCAATTGAAGTGTGAACCAATGAATTTGATATGTGTCAAGCAATAGAAAAGATGTGGCCAAAAGAAACTAGGAGACCAGATATAACCTATAAGAGTTTCCAACAAATCAAAATGGATATGGAGATCAAAGTGCATGCACACTCTAATCAGATTTATTATGCAAGAAACCCCCCTGATGGAAGTTTATCACAATTCATTTATTACAATAACCCAACAATTGTAAAAGGAGAGCATAATAAACATGCATAAATAGAAAAATAAAATAGACCTGAGGGATGTGTACAGGACTGAATCAGCTTTCCAATGCCGCAAGAATGACGAAAAATGAATCATCGAGTCAAAAGATATGCCCTCTAGAGTGAAAACTACAACATCTGAGTTCAAAGGCCTACAAAATAAATCTGGAGAAAACATTGGTAAAAAAACCTATACCACTAGATTGGCATTGGAATTAGTTTTCCAATGGTATCTCGTTTGTGAACAACGAAGATCATAAGCAAAAAATACACCCAATTTCATGAACACTGCTCCAAAAGGCCCAGTAAGGGTTGTAGGGCCCCTAATGGCTAAAAAAATAAGCCCCTGGTAACATGAAGGATGTGGGGGCTGGCGGCTGGGGGTTGGGGTGGAGCCCCTAGTTGCCCATATGACTGGCGGACTACTGTAGGGGGCTACCAGGGGCTGAGCGTGAGCCCCGGTCACCAATGTGACCGCTATTGGGGGTTAAGCTCAACTGTGGCTGGGTGCGGAGTGTCTGGTCCTCAATAGGACTATAGCTCCTATGCAGAAGGCCCGTGGGGGATAGCGCTGGCCGGCGGAGGCACTGGGTGTCACCATCAGTGGCGGTGGTGGACCGGTGGCCACCCGGTGGCAGGGTTCATCTGCATTGGGCGCGATGGCGCAGAAATCGAAAAAATGTGTTTTTTTTTTTTCGAGCCTCAAAATGCTTGATGGGGAGGCCATACAACCCCTCAGGAATTTCTTTTTGCCTTCTGGACCAACTTAACCAAAATCAACAAAATGATAGGCATTCTTAGGGTTTTTGGCCGCTATGAATGCAATGGTGACCTTCGTTTGAGCTCAAACTGCTCTGAAAAATCCACTATCTCAAGAACTTACAAAATATCTCGCAGCCTGAAACCATCACAGATCTGGAAAATGATTGCCAAAATCTTCAAAACAAAAGCCAAACCTAACTTTTTCCAGTGCTCTAAATCCAATGGTGAGGCCCGATTTGATCCAAAACACTGCATAGATGAACTCAAGGAATGATACCCTCGAGGAATCCCGAATGAACCCTGTAATGATTTTCTCAAAAATCTAAAAAGGGGCTGCAAATCAAGGCTCTAATAGGATGTTAGAAACCAAGATCAGATTTGCAAACCAGAATAGACCTTCCACAGAAGAGAAAATTAGAAAAAGTAGAGAGGTTGCAAAAGAATGTGCAACATAATATTATTCAAGAATTCATAATTACAAGATAATGATTTGCTTTAGAAAAGTAAAGATATGCATAACCCTAATCTTATCTTGAGCAACAAGATAGCTCAACAAGATAAGGATGACAACTAATTAACCTAGGAACAAAAAATTACCTAATTAAAATTATGTAAAGTGTAATTGAATATTAATTACACCAACATTTTCAACGACGCCTTCTTGAAAATGAGACAATATAACCCAAGGAAGGCAACAACAATTGACAAAAATTGCATAACATTAACAATTTTATTCCGTTACAAATATAGCCATAAAAACAAACCCACAAAAACTCATAGTATGAAACCCATGCAAAAATATATTCTTTTCTCAATAGAACCTTATTAAATATTGAAAGAATATAGCCTTTTCAACAGCACCTTATAAAAAATGAAACAATATAGCCTAAGCTAGAGAACAATAATGAACAATGCCTAATGTAATCAAACATAAACTATATAACATAAACTATTTTATTTGGTTGCAACCATAACCACCAAACAAAAGCCATAAATCAAACAATATTGGTTTCAATAACAACCTAGATAGAGAAACCCACAAAACCATAGCCACAAAATGCCAACCATAAACAAAACAATATTGCCTTTAACAAACAATATAGTCTTTTCTCAATAGCACCTTATCAAAAATTGAAACAATATAGCCTTTTCAAGAACACCTTATCAAAAATGAGAGAATATAGCCCAAGCTTCTAGACAACAACAATCAACAAAAAATACATAATGTTAACAATTTTATTATGTTCTAAACATAGCCACAGAATGAAAGGCATAAAGAGAAACCCACAAAACTTCATAGTAAGAAAACCATGGAAAATAATACTCTTTTCGCAATAGAACCTTATCAAAAATTGAAACAATATAGGCTTTTCAACAACACCTTATCAAAAATTCATAGTAACAAACCCATGCAAAAATATAATCTTTTCTAAATAGAAGCTTATAAAAAATTGAAATAGTATAGCCTTTTCAATAGCACTGTATAGAAAATGAAACAATATAGCCTAAGATAGAGAACAATAATTAACAATGCCCAATGGAATAAAAAATAAATTGTATAACATTAACTATTTTATTATGTTGCAACCATAACCACAAAAGGAAAGACATAAATCAAACAATATTGGTTTCAGTAGCGACCCAGATGGAGAAACCCACAAAACCATAGCCACAAAATGCCAACCAATATAAATGAAACAATATTGATTTTAACAAACAATATAGTCTTTTCTCAACAGTGCCCTGTAAAAAATTGAAACAATATACCCTTTTCAACAAAACCTTATAAAAAATGAGACAATATAGCCCAAACTAGACAACAACAATCAAAAAAGACTACATAATGTCAACATTTTTATTCTATTGCAAACATAGCCGCAAAATAGAAGCCATAAAGAGAAACTCACAAAAAATTCACAGTAACAAACCCATGCAAAAATATACTCTTTTCTCAATAGAACCTTATCAAAAATTGAAAAAATATAGCCTTTTCAACAAAACCTTTTTGAAAATGAAACAAAATATCCTAAGCTAGAGAACAATAATCAACAATACACAATGGAACTAAACATAAACTATATAACATAAACCATTTTATTCCGTTGCAAGGATAACCATAAAACGGAAGCCATAAATGAAACAATATTGGTTTGAACACCAACCCAAATGGAGAAACACACAAATCACAAAAAATCATAGTTATAAACCCATTCAAAACCATAGCCACAAAACATGAACCATAAAGCAAACAATATTCATTTTTACAAACAATATAGTGTTTTCTCAACAACACCTTATCAAAATTTGAAATAGTCAATAGTACAATATCAGAAATCAAACAATATATCCTGGAAAAAACAGCGAACCACAAATGAAACAATATGACAAAGGGTTTTTTTGATATGCACCTCTTCCAACTTGCTTCAAACACACCTCTTCTTGCTAGCTTTTTATACACTGCATTGTTTCTTGAAGCCTGTAAAAAATTGCATTATGTTAACAATTGTATTTCGTTGCAAACTATGGCGTAGAAAATTGGACACTCTTGACAAAAGAGACAATTTAATTCTCAATTTATACCTACTTTTGAGTACCCCTACATTATTAATCCTTCAAAACAACATTTATAGGCCCCTAAGATCCATTATTTTTGATCTAAAGGCCCTTTTCACTCAAAAAATCATTTAATTCTTGACAAACAATGCTCAATTCATTTATATCCTAAAAACCCACCTTCAAAAACCACTAGTGGGACCCATTCGCCACCTTACGTGAATGAATCCCCTATGGTGGGACCCATTCACCAAGGGTGGCGAATGAGACCCTTTTAAGGTAAATTTCAATTTTTAGTAGGAATTCAATTAATTCAACTTAATTTTTTGGTGGATGTCGGCCTCCTAGGTCTAACTAATGGGAAAATTAGGTGTTGATGCCTATAAATATTCATTTTAGGTCATTTTTCACATCTCTTAGTCATTTTACAAAGCAATTTCAAAAGTTAAGTTTTAGGAGTCTTACACAACAAGTTTTATTTCCATTTTCAACAACAAAGTTAAAGATTTAGGACAACAAACTAGGGTTTTTGCAGGTCTTCAAGCTCACTTTTTGATCAAGATTCAACATTGCAAAGAGTTGTTAATGGATGCCTATGGTGAATCATGGAGAAACCTAGGTTGAAGAGATGCAACTAGCCATCAAATCACACCTAAAGACTTGTTTTCAAAGTGATTCCATCTTCCATATTCTCTCTATCTTCAAACTTAAGGTTTGCATTACTTTTGCATGCTATTTACATTTATTTGATATGTTATATGGTTTCTAGAGTTGAAGTCTTACATCATTCAGATCACCTTTGTACATCTTATTCTAGCACAATAGAATAGAGTTTTGACATACTTCAAATTTTCCTAGTCTTTAACACACTTAAGGGTAGGGTTTTATGCAGATTTTTGTTCATTCAAGGTTTGATTACCCAACTAGGGGTTTGACAAAGGAAAACCCCCCAGTAGAAAACACATTTTAAATTATTTTGCAGGTATTTTTTGAGATCTTGATCCAAATATCCATTAGAAGTGCTATACAGGTGGGAAGGTGCAGGTCTGGGATCTGAATTTGTAAAAAACTTTAAAGTGGACTAATTCACCATGGATGGTGAATGAGTCCCTCATGAGGTGACTTTCAGAGTTAGATGTAGATCTAGATACTTAGTGAGCAGAAACTAGCTTCTAGGCAACATGTCCTAGGACTAATTCGCTCAAGGTAGTGAATGCATCCTAGTCAACATAAAAGTCAAATTTACTAGATTTCCAAAGAGCTTTCTAGTCTTCATTAGTCTTAAAGGTGCACACATTCTAAATTATAGCTTTCTGTTTAGTTTCATTTTGTTTATTCATCTTTCTAATATTTTCGCAAATGTCACTGTGTTTTCAAATATTGCATATTTCATTAGTTTTGCATTCATAATCAATCAACTTCATCACTTTGCTACATTTAAATAATTTCATTTAGTCATAATTCCATCTTGTATTCCTTAATTTGACTGAACCATATCAATTTTAGTGTTCTATCTCTATCATTTTAGGTGAAATATTCTAAGAGTGCAAGGGAAGTACATAGAACCCTTAAAATTGTAGGTTCATTTTGGTGAACCTACATATTGAACATTATATCTTTCTTATTTGAATTTGCATTTTCCCCCTAAGACTCAATTTCATTTTCTTTTACATTGTTTTTGCATCCTAGGGCTTCTAAAAATTATATTAGTGAAACAATTATTTAGAGATCATTATTTCATTGCATTTTATTACATCATTCCAAAATTCTACATTTTCAGTCTTTATTTGAATTGTACAGACTTGAACACATTCAGAATTTTTGTTTTGTTTTGAAAATACTTAAAAATACCTATCTGAGAACTCATTCGCCATGTTGGGTGAATTAGTCCTAGTGAACCTTTTGCATCAATGTTTTCAGTATTTAGCTTCCTATTTTGCACTTTTCTATTTTTTTCAATTCCCTTTTTGTTTTAGTTTAGTTACTTTATGTTATATTTAAATTATTTGCATAAAGCATCATTTCCTTTCATGGAATTTATGGATAGTGTTATATTTTTGAACGTTTCCTTTTCAACATTAGTTCCTAGTTCTTTTCAATTAGATTCATCAATAAATAAAAATGACAAAAAAACATAAACATCAAACCAACCTTTCAAGCAAATGATTCAATTTAGAAATACCATCTCATCCAATCCTCTTAGTAGTGACGATGTAAACAAGTTATATGAAGTTCTTCAGGACTTTATCTCACTCACTTCATCCTCTAAAGCTTTCCATTAGAAACCTAAAACAATTGATGATAACCTATCCAAAAAACCTTTTAGTAGTGATGAACTTCACTTGTTAGATGAAGCCCTTCATGACTTTGTCTCATTTGAATCATTCATTAGGGTTTGTTGTGAACAATCTAAAGCTAAGGATGTTAATGTGATTCAACCTCAACTCATTCTTTATCCACCCTCACATAAAATTCACCCTTCCAATAAACCTGAATTCATTCTTTACCCACCTAAAACTGATGTGTTGCAACTCAATCTAGTAATCTTACTGTTGCTCATACATATAATACCCAAAACAATCTATATCCACCGCAACCAACCCAACCCTCTTTACCTTCACCTAATCTTCCTAGTGCTCATTGCTTTCCCTTAGACACAAAGGATTATGATCTTGTTGAACAACTAAAGAATACTCCTTTAAAATTTCCTATGGGATTTACTTCAAAATTCACCAAATTACCACACTATTCTTCAAACAGCCTTACAACACATAGTAGTTCCTCCTAGTACAACTCTGAGTGATGTGGTGGCTTTAATACATGGAATGCATAAAATTAATCTATACATTACTTTCCATCAACATGAGCTCCCTCCTTTAGAGTTGTGAAAACAAAATGAAGCCTTTATGATAATTGCTCAATTCAATCGAATAGGTATCAAAAGAACCTTCATTGATTATGGTTTTTCCCTTAATGTGTGTAGTGTGAATCTCCTTGATAGATTGACCATTAACAAATCACAAATAAAACTTGATTCCTTATCCATTCGAGGATTTGACAATACAAAAAAGCAACCACTCGGTGTAATCACCTTGCCTATTAAAATTGGGGTGGCTACTATACAGACTCCTATTCATGTCATGCCTTATGATATTTCGTATAATATTCTTTTAGGCAGACCATGGATCCACAAGATGAATGCAATGCCTTCAAATTTTCATCGCATAATGAAATATGTCTATAACAACAACATTTATCAAGTTGAAATAGACCTCGAGCCTAAATGTTGCTTGCACCTGGAAAAAGGAACAACAAGTCCTTTGAATACATTAATTCCAACATCCAATATGGAACCTTTCAAAATTGAAAAACAAGATGAGGAATTAGTGTGTAAACTATTCAGTGATAATTGGGGATCCTTAAAATTGACGTCTTCATTTATGGGAGAATACATAATCACACAAAAGAAAGATGAGAAAGAAGAACAACCAACCATCATGTCAACTCAAAATTTAGAAAGATCTTCTAAAACATCTATCTCCTCTAATTTGGAAGAAAACACAATGTATACACCAAATTTTTATTAGATAGATTATCAATCTCCGCATAATCTAAAAGAAATTGAAAGAATTTATGGAAAAGGCTATCACCTTGTGAAGCAATTAGGATATATTGGAAAAGGGTGTGGAAAGCATGAACAAGGAATTAATGCCCCTATAGAAGCTAATACACAAGAGACAAAAACTAGGTTGGGATATTCATTTTCTAAGATATCAAAAGCCACTCAAATACCATCTTGGCATATCAACACTATTACATGTGTCAATGAAAGCACAAACTCACAATCAAACATCCTGAATTTCTTGATATGAACTTATCACCATCATGGAAGTATGTTGAAAGTGATGAAACTATAAATGAAAAGATAGGAGTTTATGATAACACATGCTCTACTACGATTTCCCATGAAACGGGTTACTTATGTTGTGATAATTACCAAGAAAAATGATAGTGATATCACTGAAGAACCCTATGATCCTGAAGTTCCTAAGTCTAATGCACTCCACTTAGGAGATACAAACAATGCGCTAGTCGACATAGAGGATAAAGACAAAGTTATTAAAATTGGGAAGTGCCTTGATGATGTAGAACAAGAGGACAATACAACTTTACTTCGTGATTTTCTTTAATTTTTTTCTTGGAAATACTCTGATATGCCAAGAATTGACCCAAAAATTGTGACACACAACATCATTCTTGCTGAAAAAGCTAATCCTATTTGCCAAAAGATACAAAAATTACCCTAACATAACCTTGCATGTTAAAGTAGAGCTTGAAAAACTCCTTGATATAGGCTTCATTCAACCTATTGATTATTCTCTTTGGATCTCCAACATTGTAGTAGTTGCTAAACCAAACAATCGTATTAGGGTATGCACGAATTTTTGGGATTTGAATAAAGCCTCTTTGAAGGATGACTTTCTGCTTCCTAATATTGATATGATCAGGGATTCAACTGCTTGACATGCTTTGTTGTCATTCATGGATGGATTTTTTTGTTATAAACAAATCCTTATCAATCCTCAAGATCAATACATAACTACATTTACAACTATTTGGGGAATTTTTGTGTGAACAAATGTGTAAATTTAACATGAGATTAAATATAAAAAAGTGTCTTTGGCATAGTTAGTGGTAAACTTTTGGGGTTTGTCATATTTCACAGAGGCATTGAGGCAGACACAAAGAAAATTGATGTCATTATTAACATGTCACCTCCTAATAACATTTCTCAATTGTGTACGTTACAAGGCCAAATTCAAGCTATTCGTCATTTCATTACATCTTTAGCCGATCACACATTACCCTTCACATATCTTCTCAAAAAGGATGTACCTTTTTATTGGGACAAGGATTGTAACTAGGCTTTTGATAGTTTAAAGGAATACCTCACAACTCCACCTATTTTACAACCCATTGTTCCAAACAAACCATTTATCCTGTATATAGCCACATCATCCCATTCTCTTGCAACATTTTTGGCTCAACAAGATGAACATGGAAAAGAACATCATGTTTATTACATTAGTCAAAATTTAATTGATTATGATTTACTTGATATTCACCAATTGAAAAGAAATGCCTAGCTCTTGTATTCACTACTAGTAAATTGTGACATTATTTACTAAATGCTAAAATACAAGTCATAACAAAATTTGACCCCCTTAAGCATATTTTTAATAAAATAGATCTTTCTAGACACTTAGCTAAGTGGGTGATGTTGTTAACTAACTTTGACATTTAGTTTGTTTCACAAAAAGTAATCAAAAGAAAATCCTTAACTGATCACTTAGTTGAGGCCCCTTCTCTCGCTTTACCTAATCATGACTCCTTTATTGATGATAGTGTCTTGACCGCATATGTCAAAACACGAGAATTGTATTTCGATGGATCCAAGTCTCAAACAAGTTCTGGTGTTGGAGTGGTATTAATTCCACCTAATGGAAAGCCTATTCCCTTGTCCTATAGGTTAAACTTCCTATGTACAAATAACACCACTGATTATGAGGTAGTAATAGCAGGATTGCAAGTTGTTTTAACGATGGGTGCCAAAGATATCAAACTAAACATGAAAAATTAAAAAAAAAAAAGGATCTCACAATGAAACTATTAGAGAAGTTTTAATCATTCACCATTGATGACATCCCATAAAAAGAGAATCAACATGTGGATGTGATGGCAAGTGCAACCTCTCTTATATCCCCTCATGATCCTTCAATAGATTTCACCTTCGTTATTCACCCCATCATGAAACCTTCGATTGATACTCGATTAGATGACCTTTTAACCACAACTCAAGACAACTCACATGAATGGTATGATGCGATATACAATTATTTAAAATATGGTACCATTCCCGATCCCGCAACAACAAATACTCAAAATTGTTTATGCAAACTACCAACCAAGTATGTAATCCTCACCGATGTCTTGTATAGAAGATCCTTCAATGGTCTCTTACTAAGGTGTCTTGAGGATACTGAAATTCCTATTGCCTTTGAGTAGGCTCATGCTAGTGCCTCTGGATGTCATTTTGGAGGATTGTCATTAGTGCAAAAACTTATCTATATGGGATATTATTAGTGACTTATGTAGAAAGACTATTTTTCTTACATTAAATGATGTGGCAAATGTCAAGAATATAGCGATTTGATCCATGCCCTGCTTCTAAGCTTTGTGCCCAAATTCCCATTTCATCATTTTCAATATGGGGATTGGATCTTATTGGAAAAATTTCACCACCCTCTTTTGTTGGACATACATTTATCCCAACCGCAACAGATTATTTCACAAAATGGGTAGAAGCTATTCCTCCTTGATCTAAAAATGGTAAAGTAATTTTTCGTATCATGTTTGAACACATAATTGCTCATTTTAGACAATGGAACCCCATTTAAGAATAATGAAGTCAAGAAATTCCTTGAAACATTCAACATCCAAGATCGCTTTTCTACACCATACTATCTACAATCCAATGGACAAGCTAAAAGCACTAATAAGATCCTTGAACAAATCCTAAAGAAAAATATTAACAAACATCATAAGGATTGGCATATGCAATTACATTATGTGCTTTGGGCTTATCGAACAAGTGTTAGATTGTCCACAAGAACTACACCTTATAACCTTGTTATGGTACTAATGCGATTATGCCCTTGGACCTAGAAATTCCTATGCTATGAATTGCTCTTCAAGACCTTATTGATGATGTCACTTATAAATACCAATGATTGCATCAACTTGACATGCTCGATGAAAAGTGCATTAACACTCTTGAGCATCTCCAAGCTTACATTAAATAATTACAATGAAAACATAACACTCATATCAGTCTTTGAAGGTTTTGTAAGGGTGATTTCATTCTCTATGAGAATAAACACAATACTAACACTAACCATGAGGACAAAGATAAATTCAGCCCTAATTGGTTAGGACCTTACATAATTGGTACTAGTTATGGGTTTGGTGCTTATGTCTTAACTGAGCTCGATGGAACACCGCTTAAGGAACCTATTAATACAATGCAAATTTTCATTGGTATTATCTCTAGTCTTCCTGAAGAATATGAATTATAAAGTAGTGTTGTCTAAATTTGTTTGGCTTCATTCTAAATAATTTTCACATTGCTTCATTCCTAACACTTGATCATGTGTTTTCCTTGAACACTATGGTAATTATTTAAGTTATTTTATAATTACTTTAGATTTCATACTATTCATCCTCCTGCTATGTTATGTTTGATCCTTATAAGAATTATAAGTGTATCTAATCTTAACATAATTTCTTTAATTCAACAATGTTGTATCTAAAGTGAAATTGAAATATGTTTTACATTAGATGACATCAATCATGTTAAATCATGTAGTCATTAATTAAATAATTTTGACTACATTATTTAATTAATCACATTTCCATTTAGTATTCAAACACATTAAGACAAATTGTAACAACATCAAATGCTTATATATATATATATATATATATATATATATATATATATCTCAAAAAATTTATGTATATTTCAATATCATATACAAAATCACCAAGTTCTATGAGAGCTAGATCCCTCAGGCTCTGGTGCACATGATTTGTTCCTCGGACATCATGAGATGGTCATGTGCAATCGTGATCATCATTCGCTGACTCTGAGTGCATACTCCAAACCTTCTACTCGACCAAGAGCCACAAGTTGATCCTCTGCCATATAATCCCCCTTTGCTTATACTTGTGGTAGCTCTACATGTAGTCTCTCCACCTCTACTAGAGTCTGGGATGACTGTCTTGAGGCCTTGGCTTGATGGAGTCATCTCCTCACACTCTCGTACACTACCCATAGCCTTGCGAAAGGTCTGTGCGACTCTAGTTCCTCCTCCATGATTGATGGGGGAATGTAGTTAGGATCCATCTCCTCCTCATCGGTGGATGTGGGGACTATCTCTATGACAACCTGACAATAGAACTCTCACCAATCTATCATTCCTTTTGCAAGATAGAAAAATTACACAATCAGTAAACATCATCATGATATATATATAAAGCATAAAATGCCAAAGTACATGTGTAAAATTAAATATCATCACCTATGTCTCTAGGCAGCTAAGGGATATCAACCTCATCCTCTCTCAGGTGCATGGAGGACGTGCTAGTCTCTCTCTGACCTGATTCATGATGTCTGTTGTAGCTACTGCACATGATCTGGTCATACGAGTGTGTGAGGACTATCCTTGCTTATGTTGATCCTCAGTCGCTACCTCATCACCCTCACTCATGGGTGGCTCCTCCTCATAATATTCATCCTTCTCATAATCCTCCTCATCTTCCTCCTCCTCTCCTCTATCCTAATCCTCATAGTCAGGATTATCCTTTCAATAATACTCATTATTGATAACATTAGTAAATATGTTTGTTGGCCTATATCCTACATCCTCGACACTCTCCTTTGGCTCATCTCCCTCATTTGGTACTAGTCCTACATCACCTATACATACATCCATATAGGAGTTGGTCATGTCACTGACTACCACTCCTTGTGCTCATTTGTGTTGTCGACATCATCATCGTCAAAGGCTAGTTGTCGATCATGATTTGAATCATCAGAGTCACTCTCCTGAACATGATCTATAGTGAGTCGAATGGTATCACCTAGCCTCTGGTCACTCCGCACTGATCTCCTAATGAAGGGGCATGCCCTTGGTGGTGTCTGCACCTATCCAAACTATCACATGACTTGGCCATAATAGAATGAACATACAACATAGTCATGTCACCCAACAAAAAAAATCCATTTGCATCCTCTGCAACTATCTTGTGGGATCTGGCCACTATAATGTGAGTAGATAAGGTCTCCATAGGATCTCGTCCTCATCCGACTGGTCAAATCTCACTCTCCAAAAATGCAGATCTCCATACTACCATAAGCGTCATAGAGGATAGTCAAAGGCTCGTGGATATCATGCAACTATAGCACATGCAAACAAGACAATCCTGGTGCATGTAATATGCTCAAGGCACCACACATGTAGAGGCTATAAGGAATTCTCAATTGTTGGCCTATAGATCTAGCTATATTGTTTACTTTCTGATAAGATGTTGAAAAATATAATTTACTAGGTTGTTGTTGAAACTAATATTTTTTTTATTTAAGGCGTGAGTGTGTATCTCTGTATATGCATTTTCTACATGTATCTTCGAGGTTATTTGTATAAATTTTGAATATTTGAGCTATTTATGTATCCTTCACCTTTTTTGTTTGCTAGCCAATTGGGAGCAGCCTATGCGCTATAGAGAAATGGTTCTAGTTTTTCGATGTGTCAATATTGCTATGTGCTTTCTTCTTTATATCCAACAAAAAGGTTTTTTTTTTCTTCATGCTACAACATGTTATTGAAAATCAAATAGTATATCCTATTCAGCAACCTCTTATTGAAAATAAAACAGTACACCCTAACCTAAAGAACAACAATCACCAATGCCTTATGGAATCAATGCTATTTGCATCTACTATGCATTCATACATATCTATGCATAGAGGTCATACATTGTCCATCACTTTGATCGATAGTGCCATTACCATGACTATTGTATTGGTTTTGGAAAGTCATAAGACACGCATTTGAAGCAAGTAGGTAGAGGTGTAGGTGGAGGTGCATATTGCGAAAACCCTTTCTAGAGTATTTCAAAAACAATTCATGTTATTTTCCATAGGCCATTGCTCATTGTTTTTCTCTAGCTTAGGGTATAATATTTCATTTATTCTCTCTATGTAGCCACAATGGTTGGAAGAAAATATTGTGTTTTTTTGCATTGGATTGCTAATGTGAATTGTTGTCTTTTGTGGGTTTTTTGATCTGGGTCACTGTTGAAAGCAACATAGTTTCAAAAATATGTTATGTTATTTTTCATAGGCCATTGTTCATTGTAGTTCTCTAGCTTTGGGTATATTGTTTCATTTATCGACCCAATGTAGTCGTGATGGTTGGGAGGCAATATTGTTTATTTTTTGCATTGTAATTTTATTGTGAATTGCTATGTTTTCTGAATTGTTGTGTTTCTATGGGTTTTTTCATCTAGGTCATTGTTGAAACCAATACATTTTCATTTATGCTTCACAATTTGAGGTGAAGGTTTTCAATGGGTTTGTCACTATCATATTTTGATTGTTGTATGGTTTCCATGTAGTTGAAATGGATATAAGTAACACCCACCATTTAAATCCTTGGAAAACATAGCGAATGTCTACACAATTTTTAACAAGGCATTTTTTGGTGTGGTTTTGTGCCTTTACCCTATATCAGAAGTGTGAGTGAGGAGGGAAAACTTCTATGAAAATGCAAGTGCAATTATCTATTGTTGAATTTCTGTGAAGATGGTTGGAGCCTATTTTATGTCTTTTTCATGGTGCAAACATTGCAAAACCAATGATTTTTTTTCAAAATATTGGTGCACATTTTTTTTTACAAGAACATATGTAGGAATTACATGCCCCAACTACATTTTAAGGAATCTATTGCCCAAATATATATAGACACAAAAATTATATGTGGGAATGTAATGATATACAGTTTATGTTAATTTCCATGGGGCATTGTTGGTTTCTATGTGGTGGCAATGGAAACATTGATGAACAATTCCATGTGTAGAATTGGATGTATGTCATAGTAGTTGCAAACAACATTGATACAAACTGAAACATTGTTGGAATAATAAGCCATATTTTGAGTGTTATATTGAACTTTGATTCCACCATCTTTGTAGAACTTCTTCATTAAATAACCTCTAAAATATTTTCAGCACATTGTATGTGGAAAAATGTTTCTTATTATGCTTACTATAAAGCCAAGTATATATGAATGTTGTCTACATCTAATTTTACATACATACATACGTGCACACAAGAAAAGAAAAATGAAACACTACACTAGATGGAAAAACCTATAGAGCACAAAAATTCACAGTAACAAACCCATCAAAAACCATTGCCACAAAAGGCGAAGCATAAATCAAACAATATTTGTTTCAACAAACAATAGTCTTTTGTAGATTACAATTAACCATGTGCATATATGTGCATCTAACTTGATATATATATATATATATATATATATATATATATATATATATATATATATATATATATATATATATATATACATATCAGTGTAGTTTTTGCTTTGCAGGTGCATATATATGTATTGCATGTGTTAAATGCACCTTTTTAGTTATTATTTCTTTTAACCTCAAGAAAGGAGTTGTTAGAATGATAGACTGTATAGTAAGTGTAATAAGGAAGATTAATTTCACCATTGATTACAGTGGTGAATGATGTATGTTGTTGCTTGGGGGTTTGGTCAGAGCCCATCGGGCTCCATGACCCAATATGATAGGGTTCAGAGCAGGCCTCATTTTGTTATGTTTGATTTTATATTTCCTAGCTATAGATCTGTGTGTTTATGATATTAGATGTAGAAAATAATCCATTTTTTGAAGACCACCTATGGATATATCTGTGTAACAACCTATGATGGTCCATGGCCCAATATGGTAGAATGGAGAGCTAGGTTTCTTTTGTTGCATTTATTTTATCTTCCCTATGTGTAGATATGTATTTGTGTGAAATTAGATGTAGACAACATTCATATGCACAAAAACCTCTATATTAACTACGATAAAATACGTCAATATCGCCATTGATTACAGTGGTGGATAATGTATTTTTTGTCTACCAATATAATCAATAGTGAGACCAATGTTTCATCTCGCACTATCCTTAAAGACACAAAAAAATAGCTAAGAATTCCTTATCAAGAAGAACATGAACTGATTTATTATTTTACAACCATAACCACCACATAGAAACCATAAATCAAATAATTTATTCAAGGCCATAGAAGAACAATCAATAATGTGCTATGGATAATAGCATAAATTGTTTTATTACTTCAACAAGTATTAAATGCAAGGTCTGGAAAAGTGGAATGCAACATATCAACCAATAAGAGAAATAGGTATGTACTTTTGAGTCATTTTATTATGCAATAATTGAATTGTGAATGTATTATTATAAGTAAAACTACTAATATCATCTTGATTGAACCTTAAGGTTTTTATTTTGAAATTCCATGACTAAATCATTGACTCTCACCACCTTGCTCTGCTAATTAAGTATCATATGAACCATGAGTGGAATTCATTCCAATAAGAATTATATATCTAACAAAACATTATTTAGAAAGGAAAAAAGAACATTACTATTTATTTTTTTGAGAAGATAGTTTATATTTGGGAAGACAATTGTTATTTACTTCATCATCAAAAAGGAATTTTTACAATAATAGGCTTTATATTAAGCATAATAAGAAACATTGGTTTCCACATACAATGTGTTAAAAATATTTTTGAAGCTATTCAAGGAAGAAGTCAAATTCTTTTCCCAAGGTTTCCTTATCAAGAATGAAACAATATAGCCAAATTTAGACAAGAACACTTAACAATTCCTTATGGGAAACAACATAAACTGTATAGCATTAACTATTTGGTTATGTTGCAACCATAACCACAAAATGAAAGCCACAAATGAATAAACGGTAGCTATTATTAGAACCTTCATCAACACACACAAACCATACGATAACTAATGTTGATGCCAAACAACATTTAAGAAAGAAAACATCTAGGCTACATTTTTAATCAATTCATTGGTTGAGAAAGCTACAAATTCAAACCTTTTTTTGACTATAATAATTCCTTGACCTTCAGACAAGGCAATATATTATATGCAACAAAAGGTTTGAATTTGTAGCCTTCTCGGTGAGTCAATTGAGGGAAAATTTAGTTTGGAAGTTTTCTCTCTTCATAAATTTGAAGGGGAGAAGTTATGTAGTGAGGGAAAAATATGGTATACACATCTATTTTGATATAGAAATCTATATATAAATAAATATAAACATGTTTACATAAAGATATATACCTTAAGGTCTTTATTTTGTAATTTGATGACTAAATCTTTAACTCTCAACATCTTTTTATGCTAATTAAGTATCATATGAAACATGAGTGGAATTCATTTTAATAAAAATTATTTATTAAAAAAAATTATTTCGAAAGGAAAACAATACATGCATATTTATTGTTTTAAGAAGATAGTTTTTTATTTAGTAAGAAAGTTATTTGTTTCATCCTTAAAAAAGATTTCTTAAAATAATAGGCTTTATATTAAACATAATAAGAAAAATTGGTTGCCACATACAATGTGCTCAAAACCTTTTTGAAGATATGCATGGAAGAAGTCAAATACCTTTCCCAAAATTGTGTTATAAAAAATTAAACAATATAGCCAAAGCTAGAAAAGAACACTTAACAATTCCTTATGGAAAACAATATAAACTGGATAGCATTAACTATTTGGTTATGTTGCAACCATGACCACTAAATGGAAGCCAAAAATGAATAAGCGATAGATGTTATTACAACCATCACCAACACATGCAAACCATACAACAAATAATGTTGATGAAAACCAGTGTTTAATTTTATTTCCCTTCTTTATCCGCACAGTGAAAAATCCACCAACCTATTCCCAACATCTGCCAAGTGCCTCTACAACCTTTTTTCATGACCACCATTAAGGCCTAGAAATTAGGAAAAAATGAAAGATAACCAAAGGGGCTGACGAAAATTCTAACCAAAGTTCAAGAACATCTTCCACTTTTTTTGTGGCCTCCAGAAGGCTCAAAAACTGGGAAGGTTGACGTGAATCCTAACCAAAGTTTACACAAATAGCCTATCAACTAACAAGGTAGAGAAAAACAATGAACATAAACTGTATAACATTAACTACTTTATTGTGTTGCAACTATATTGACAAAATCAAAACCATAAATCAAACAATATTGGTTTCAAAAGAAACCTAGATAGTAAAACCAACAAAATACAAAAAAATGCACTGTAAAAAACCCATACAAAACTAAAATCTTTTCTCAACAAAACCTTATTGAAAACACAACAATCTATCCTTTTCAATAGAGCCTTATCAAAAATGAAACAATGCAACCTAACCTAGAGAACATCAATCAACAATAACCTATGTAAATCAACACTAACTGTATAACATTAACTATTTTATTTAGTTGCAACCATACCCACAAAAAACACAACATAAATTAAACAATAGTCATTTCAACAGTAAGCCAAATGTAGAAACCCACAAAACACAAAAAATAACACTGACAAACCCATACAAAACCATAGACACAAAAAAAAAAACAATGTTGTTTTTAACAAACAAAATAGTCTTCTCTGAATAGAACACTATTGAAAATGAGATGATATAGTCGTTTCAACAGCACCTTATCAAAAATGGGACAATATAGCCTAAGCTAGACAACAACAATTAGCAATGCCTTATGGAAATCAACATAAATTGTATAACATTAACTATTTCAAATCTAGAGAACAACAATCAACAATGGCCTATCGAAATCAACATTAACTATATAATGTTAACTATTTTATTGCGTTGCAACCATATCCATGAAAAATGCAATTTGGCTTGAACACTGACCCAGATACAATAGCCCACACAACACAAAAAATTATAGTTACAAAGCCATGCAAAAATATAATCCTTTCTGAACACCACCATATCACAACTTGAAACAATATATCCTTTTCAACAACACCTTATAAAAAATGTAACAATGTAGCCTAAGCTAGACAACAACAATGAGCAATGCCTTATTGAAATCAACATAAATTATATAACGTTAACTTTATTAAAGCGAGAAAATAACAATCAACAATGCCTTATGGAAATCAACATAAACTACGTAAGGCTAACTATTTTATTGCATTGCAACCATAGGGACAAAATGCAAGGCATAAATCAAACAATATGCATTCCAACAATAGTCCACATGGAGGAACCCAGAAAAAACAAAAATGCACAGTAACAAACCAATGCAAAAATATTATCTTTTCTCAACAACACCATATTGAAAATGGAACAATATAGCCTTTTGACCAGATCTTATAAAAAATGAAACAATACAGTGCAAGCTAGAGAACAACAATAAAAAATACACAAAACCCATGCAAAACTATAGCCACAAAACCCATGCAAAATTATAGCCACAAAACGACAACCATAAACGAAACAATATTGCTTCTAACAAAAATATAGTCTTTTCTAAATAGCGCCTTATCAAAAATTGAAATAATATAGCCTTTCCAACAACACATTATTGAAAATGAGACAATATAACCCAAGCTAGGCAACAACAATTGACAAAAACTGCATAAAATTAACAATTTTATTTCTTTGCAAATATAGCCAAAAAACGGAAGCCATAAAAACAAACCCACAAAGACTCATAGTAAGAAACCCATGCAAAATTATATTCTTTTCTCAATAGAACCTTATCGAATATTAAAAGAATATAGCCTTTTCAACAACACCTTATAAAAAATGAAACAATATAGCCTAAGCTAGAGAACAATAATGAACAATGCCTAATGGAATCAAACATAAACTCTATAACATTAACTATTTTATTTTGTTGCAACCATAAACACCAAACAAAAGCCATAAATCAAACAATATTAGTTTCAATAGCAACCCAGATGGAGAAACCCACAAAACCATAGCCACAAAATGCCAACCATAAATGAAACAATATTGTCGTTAACAAACAATATAGTCTTTTCTCAATAGCACCTTATCAAAAATTGAAACAATATAGCCTTTTCAACAACACCTTATAAAAAATGAGAGAATATAGCCCAAGCTAGACAACAACAATCAACAAAAAAAACATAACGTTAACAATTTTATTATGTTCTAAACATAGCCACAAAACAAAATCCATAAAAAGAAACCCACAAAACTTCATAGTAACAAACCCATGCAAAATAATACTCTTTTCTCAATAGAACCTTATCAAAAATTGAAACAATATAGGATTTTCAACAACACCTTATCAAAAATTCATAGTAACAAACCCATGCAAAAATATAATCTTTTCTAAACAGAACCTTATTGAAAATTGCAACAATATAGCCTTTTCAATAGCACTGTATCGAGAATGAAACAATATAGCCTAAGATAGAGAACAATAATTAACAATGCCTAACGGAGTCAAATATAAGTTGTATAACATTAACTATTTTATTCCATTGCAACCATAAATCAAATAATATTCATTGCAACACCGACCCAGATGGAGAAGCACACAAAACCATAGCCACAAAATGCGAACCATAAACGAAACAATATTGATTTTAACAAACAATATAGTCTTTTCTCAACAGTGCCCTATAAATAAATTGAAACAATAAAGCCTTTTCAACAACACCTTATCGAAAATGAGACAATATAGCCCAAGCTAGACAACAACAATCAACAAATACTACATAACATCAACATTTTTATTTTGTTGCAAACATAGCCACAAAATAGAAGCCATAAAGAGAAACCCACAAAAAATTCATAGTAACATATCCATGCAAAAATATACTCTTTTCTCAATAGAACCTTATCAAAAATTGAAACAATATAGCCTTTTTAACAAAACCTTTTTGAAAATGAAACAATATAGCCTAAGCTAGAGAACAATAATCAACAATGCACAATGGAACTAAACATAAACTATTTTATTCCATTACAACCATAACTATAAAACGAAAGCCATAAATCAAACAATATTGATTTGAACACCAACCCAGATGGAGAAACCCACAAATCACAAAAAATCATAGTTATAAACCCATTCAAAATGATAGCCACAAAACACGAACCATAAACCAAACAATATTCAATTTTACAAACAATATAAGGTTTTCTCAAAAACACCTTATCAAAATTTGAAACAGTCAATAGTACCTTATCAAAAATCAAACAATATATCCTCCCACAAACTATGAACCACAAATGAAACAATATCACAAAGGGTTTTCTCGATATGCACCTCTTCCCGCTTGCTTCAAACACACCTCTTCTTGCCAGCTTTCTCTACACTGTCTTGTTTCTTGAATCCTATAAAAAACTGCATAACATTAACAAGTTTATTTCGTTGCAAATTGTGGCATAGAAAATTGGACACTCTTGAGAAAAGAGACAATTTAATTCTTAATTTATACCTACTTTTGAGTACCCCTACATTATTAATCCTTCAAAACAACATTTATAAGCCCCTAAGATCCATTATTTTTGATCTAGAGGCCATTTTCACTCATAAAATCATTTAAATCCCAACAAACAATGCTTAATTCATTCATACCCTGAAAACCCGCCTTTAAAAACCACTAGTGGGACCCATTCGTCACCTTGCACGAATGAGTCCCCTCTTGTGGGACCCATTTTCCAAGGGTGGCGAATGAGTCCTTTTTAAGGTAAATTTCAATTTTGAGTGGGAATTCAATTAATTCAACTTAATTTTTTGGTGGATTTCGGCCTCTTAGGTCTAAATGATAGTAAAATTAGGTGTTGATGCCTATAAATATTGATTTTAGGTCATTTTTCACATCTCTTAGTCATTTTACAAAGCAATTTCAAAATTTAAGTTTTAGGAGTCTTCCACAACAAGTTTTATTTCCATTTTCAACAACAAAGTTGAAGATTTAGGACAACAAACTAGAGTTTTTGCAGGTCTTCAAACTCACTTCTTGGTGAAGATTCAACATTGCAAAGAGTTGTTCATGGATTCCTATGGTGAATCATGGAGAAACCTAGGTTGAGAAGATGCAACTAGCCATCAAATCACACCTAAAGACTTGTTTTCAAAGTGATTCCATCTTCCATATTCTCTCTATCTTCAAAATTAAGGTTTAAATTACTTTTTCATGCCATTTACATCTATTTGATATGTTATAGGATTTTTATGGATGAAGTCTTGCATCATTCAAATCACCTTTATACATCTTATTCTAGCACAATAGAATAGAGTTTTGACATACTTCAAATTTTCCTAGTCTTTAACACACTTAAGGCTAGGGTTTTATGAATATTTTTGTTCATTCAAGGTTTGATTACCAAACTAGGGGTTTGACCAAGTAAAACCCCCCATTAGAAAACACATTTTAAATAGTTTTGAAGGTATTTTTTGAGATCTTGATCCAAATTTCTAGCAGAAGTGCTATACAAGTGGGAAGGTGTAGGTCTAGGATCTGAATTTGTAAAATTTATAAAGTGGATTGATTTTCCATGGATGGAAAATGAGTCCCTCATGAGGTGACTTTCAGAGTTAGATGTAGATCTAGATACTCAGTGAGCAGAAACCAGCTTCTGGGCACCCTGTCCTAGGACTGATTTACCCAGGGTAGCGAATGCATCCTAGTCAACATAAAAGTCAAGTTTACTAAATTTCCTGAGTGCTTTCTAGTCTTCATTAGTCTTAAAGGTGCACACATTCAAAATTATAGCTTTTTGTGTAGTTTCATTTTTCATTTATTCATCGTTCTAATATTTTTGTGAATGTCATTATGTTTTCAAACATTGCATATTTCTTTAGTTTTGCATTCATAATCAATCAACTTCATCACTTAGGTACATTTAGATAATTTCATTTAGTCATAATTCCATCTTGTATTCATTAATTTGGCTGAACCATATCAATTTTAGTGTTCTATCTCTATCATTTTAGGTGAAATATCCTAAGAGTGCAAGAGAAATACATAAAACCCTTAAAATTGTTGGTTCATTTTGGTGAACCTACATTTTGAATATTATATCTTTCTTCTTTTCATTTGCATTTGCACCCTAAGACTCAATTTCATTTTCTTTTACATTTTTTTTTGCATCGTAGGGCTTCTTAAAATTGTATTAGCAAAACTATCATTTGGAGATCATCATTATTCCATTGCATTTTATTACATCATTCCAAAATTCTGCATTTTCAGTCTTTATTTGAACTGTACAGACTTGAACACATTCAAAAAAATGATTTTTTTTTTTAAATAATTAAAAATACCTATCCTGGGACTCATTCACCATGTTAGGTGAATCAGTCCTAGAGCACTTTTTGCATCAATGTTTTTAGAATTAAGCTTCCTATTTCACACTCTTCTATTTTTTTCAATTCCTTTTTTGTTTTATTTCAGTTACTTTATGTTATATTTAAATTATTTGCATAAAGAATCATTTCCTTTCATGGAATTTATGGAAAAGGGTGTGTAAAGAATCAACAAGGTATTCATGCCCCTATAGAACCTAATACACAAGAGAAAAAAACTAGGTTAAGATATTCTTTTTCTAAGATGTCAAAAGCTACTCAAAGACCATCTTGGAATATCAGCACTATTACATGTCAACCAAAACATAAACTCACAATAAAAGATCCTGAATTGCTTTATATGAACTTATCACCATCATGGCAGTATGTTGACAATAATGAAACTAAAAGAAAAATGTTAGGAGTTTATGATAACACATCCTCTACTACGATTTCCCATGAAATGAGTTACCTGTGTTGTGATAATTACCAAGAAAAATGATAGTGATATCACTGAAGAACCATATGATCGTGAAGTTCCTAAGTCTAATACACTCCTCTTAGGAGATACAATTGATGTGCTAGCGGACATAGAGAATAAAGAAAATGTTTTTGAAAAGGAAAAAATAGGTTTTACAGGGACCTGAAACCATAGAGTTAAAATAAACAAAGATAGAGAAAAAAAAGTTTGAACAAACAGACAGCTATCCCAAAAAAGGAAACGACAACAAAGAGAGAAACAAGGTTCCAAAAAAGGGCCACCAAAAAGCCAGAAACAACTACAACAGCACTACTCCAAGGTGTTCATCAATTCCTCGGCTTCCTTTTCAACTTCACTCATATCCTGTAACCCCTTCTTGAGGATTTGAACTATGTGTGGAGAAGCAGGGGCCTTCCTTTTCGTATTAGCCCAGGTGCGAGTCGAAACCCCTTCAACAGCAGCTCTACGACAACCTTTGTTCAAGTCCAAGTCCATGACCAATGAGCCCTTTTGATTTTTTTCCAACTTTTCCACCATAGCATTGATAATAATGGTGTTGTGCCTAGCAATTTTATGATTATTCGCCACAGTGGCCCTGATATTTTGGCCAATCTTGGACATATTGCTCTCCAGCTTTGTCAATCTTTCCTCCTACAAATGTTGTCTTTTCCCTGGTAAGGAGGTGTCCTGTCCATCAATCTCATTGCAACTCCAGCTAACCTTCTACTCCGAATCCCTGACTTTGTTGCTGAGATCCCTATTACGATCATTCAAATCACAAACTTCATTCTAGGCCCACTTAAGAACAGTTAAAAGACCATTAGTACTTTTTTCCACCACACCCATTATGTCCTCAGGCCTAAGGTTATTCAGGGCAGAATTGATTTCGCCCTGATTAGGGGAAATTTTAGGGGCCTTGACAAATCTTCCAGACACAGAAGCACTAGGGGCCGACTCTTTACTGACCATAGGTTTATCATAATGAATTTCCAGAGAATTCCTAGAGTACGAAACCAATTTCGTAATCGAGGTACCTTTAAAACTAGAGACCAAACCGAGGGTAGAGCAACCAGGAGACAATTGGGGATTAAGACACGACGGCGAAGCAAAACCCAGGATGGGGCAACCAAGTGAAGGCTATGGACTAGGACAAAAAGGCAGAGCAGATCCCATAAGGACATTCCGACAAGAAAGGGACTGGGGAACAGTGGTTTTAGACCCAACAAGGGCAAAAGTAGGAGGGGCCAGGGGATCATTCTCCCTGCTACTTTCCATATCCTCATCTTCCAATTCCTTAATAGCAATATTTTTAGGCAAAGCAGGTAAATTTTGAAAATGCTCATAGATGAGCCTGACAATACCAGGGATTAATAATAGAAGTCTTCCTAGGGTTTCTTTCAACTTCATCAAGGCAATTCTTCAGAGAAGAGAATAAATAAAAAGGAAAAGAGATACGAACCTTGTGATGGAAGTGGTTCAAAATGGAAAAGTGATAACCATACGCCCTGGTGAAGCGCCCATCCACCGTGATGTACTCCATAATGACTCTCAAAACTTTCCTCCATATTGATTTAATGGAGTCCACATCAAAGTAGCTATTGGCAACCTTAACCAGCTTAGCCTTCTCCTTATCTTTTTTAGGAAATCTGATAACCGCTTCATCAGAGAACCGACGGTCCTGATAAAATTTCACACCCTCAATCGAAAGACCAGTGATCTTGCCAACGATTTGTCCATTCAGCTTAACACTCCTGCCAAACAACACAATCTCACCATTTTTCTAGTTTTTGGTGAAATAGTCCAGCGCCATCTCGTCAGTACCATGGAGTTTTTCGATAAACGGGACTAAACCTCCCTTTTCAATTTTTTCCCAAGCTTTAACATTCTTTCTGTGCTCTTGAAAGCTACTCGGCTCAACACGTTTTCTCTCTCCCCCTATATTCAAAGCTATATTATACCATACCCTACAATTGCTCTAGGTCTCGTTTAAGCATATTTTCCCAGACACCCAGAAAGCGTGCCAGAAACTCTTCTTGAAAAGGAAAATGACGTCGGTCCCATCAAATCTAATGAGATCAATGTACCTAATCTTTATCCACTTCATCATGGCACAGACAAACTTCTCTACCATGCATAGAATCATAATAAATTAGAGCTTTCACCTCAAAATGGAAGTAATCATTCTTCCTCCACGTGTTTTCCCCACCCTTCTTGACCCCTTCATTGGCAAAGTAATCTGCCACCTTATTGGCTTCTCTATAGGTGTGGGAAACTTTCACTTTATCGAATTTACTTAATAAGGCAATTGTATCTTCGATCCACTTTTTAATTGGGAAGTGCCTTGATGATGAAGAACAAGAGGATAGTACAATTTTACTCCATGATTTTCTTGAAAAAATTTCTTGTAAATACTCTGATATGCTAGGAATTAACCCAAAAATTATGACACACAACATTGTTCTCACTGAAAATGCTAATGCTATTCTCCAAAAGATACAAAAAATACCCTAACATAGCCTTGCATGTTAAAGAACAGCTTGAAAAACTCCTTGATGCAAGCATCATTCAACCTATTGATTATTCTCCTTGGACCTCAAACATTGTAGTAGATGCTAAACCTAATAATCGTATTAGGGTATGCATGGATTTTCAGGATTTGAATAAAGCCTCTTTGAAAGATGACTTTCTACTTCCTAATATTGACATGATCATGGATTCAACTGCTAGACAAGCTTTGTTGTCATTCATGGATGGATTTTCTGGTTATAAACAAATCCTTATCAATACTCAAGATCAATACATAACTACATTTACAACTGTTTGGGGAATGTTTTCCTGGGCTGTGATGCCTTATTGGTTTAAAGAATTCAAGAGAAACTTATCAAAGAGAAATGACCTTGATATTTCATGATTACATACATAGAATCATGGAATATTATGTTGATGAAATCCTTGATAAATCCTTAACAAGACAAGACAATGTATATGTTCTTCAGAAAATATTCAAACAAATGTGTAAATTTAACATGAGATTAAATATAAAAAAATGTCTTTGGCATAGTTAGTGGTAAAATTTTGGGGTTTGTCATATCTCACAGAGGCATTAAGGTGGACACAAAGAAAATTGATGGCATTATTAGCATGCCACCTCCTAAGAACATTTCTCAATTGAGCACGTTACAAGGCCAAATTCAAGCTATCCATAATTTTGTTACATCTTTAGCTGATCACACGTTACCCTTAACACATCTTCTAAAAAAGGATGTACATTTTTATTGGGATGAGGATTGTAAATAGGCTTTTGATAGTTTAAAGAAATACCTCGCAACCCCACCTATTTTACAACCCGTTGTTCCAAACAAACCATTTATCCTAAATATAGCAGCATCAGCCCATGCTCTTGCAACATTGTTGGCTCAACAAGATGAACATGGAAAATAACATCTTGTTTATTACATTAGTCAAAATTTAATTGATTATGAAAATTGATATTCACCAATTGAAAAAAAATGCCTAGCTCTTATATTCACTACTAGTAAATTGTGACATTATTTACCAAGTGCTAAAATACAAGTCATAACAAAATTTGATCCCCTTAAGCATCTTTTTAATAAAATAAATCTTTCTAGACACTTAGCTAAGTGGTGATGTTGTTAACTGAGTTTGACATTTAGTTTTTTTTACAAAAAGCAATCAAAGGACAAGCCTTAACTGATCACTTATTTGAGGCCCCTTCTCTTGCTTTACCTAATAATGACTCATTTCTTGATGATAGTGTCTTGACCACATCTGTTAAAACATGAGAATTGTATTTCAATGGATCTAAGTGTTGAACAAGTTCAGGTGTTGGAGTGGTATTAATTCTACCTAATGGAAAACCTATTCCCTTGTCCTATCGATTCAATTTCCTATGTACAAATAACACCGCTAAGTATGAGGTAGTAATCGCAAGATTGCAAGCTGTTTTAACCATGGGTGGCAAAGATATCAACCTAAACATGAAAAATTATCAAAGTAAACATGAAAAATTATCAAAGTACAAGGATCTCACAATGAAACTATTAGAGAAGTTTGAATCATTCACCATTGATAACATCCCATGAAAAGACAATCAACATGTGGATATCCCCACATGATCCTTCAATAGATTTCACCTTCGTTATTCACCCCATCATGAAACCTTCGATTTATACTCGCTTAGATGACCTTTTAACCACAACTCAAGACAAATAAAATGAATGGTATGATATGATATACAATTATTTAAAAGATGGTACCATTCCTGATCCCACAACAACAAATACTCAAAATCGTTTACGCAAACTACCAACCAAATACGTAATCCTCGCCGATGTGTTGTATAGAAGATCCTTCAATGTTCTCTTACTAAGGTTTCTTAAGGAAACTGAAATTCCTATAGCCCTTGAGTAGGTTCATGCTAGTGCCTCTAGAGGTCATTTTGGAGGACTGTCATTAGTGAAAAAACTTATTTGTATAGGATATTATTAGTGACATATGTAGAAAGACTATTTTTCTTACATTAAACAATGTCACAAATGTCTGGAATATATCAATTTGATCCATGCCCTTGCTTGTAAGCTTCATCCCTAAATTCCCATTTGGTCATTTTCAGTATGGGGATTGGATCTTATTGGAAAAATTTCACCACCCACTTTTGTTGGACATATATTTATCACAACCAAAACCAATTATTTCACAAAATGGGTAGAAGCTATTCCTTCTTGATCTACAAATGCTAAATTAATTTTCCGTATCATATTTTAACACATAATTTCTCCCTTTAGACTTCCTTCCACAATCATTTTAGACAATGGAACCCCATTTAAGAATAATGAAGTCAAGAAATTCCTTGAAACATTCAACATCCAACATTGCTTTTCTATGCCAAACTATCTACAATCCAATGGACAAGCTAAAAGCACTAATAAGATCCTTGAACAAATCCTAAAGAAAACTATTAACAAACATCATAAGGATTGGAATATGCAATTACATTATGCGCTTTGGGCTTATCGAACAAGTGTTAGATTTTCCACAAGAACTACACCTTATAACCTTGTTTATGGTACTAATGCGATTATGCCCTTGGAGTTAGAAATTCTTATTCAATGAATTGCTCTTCAAGACCTTATTGATGATGCCACTTATAAAGACCAACAATTGCATCAGCTTGAGGTGCTCGATGAAAAGCGCATTAATGCTCTTGAGCATCTCCAAGCTTACATTAAACAATTACAACGAAAACATAACACTCATGTCAGTCCTTGAACGTTTCGTAAGGGTGATTTCGTTCTCTATGAGAATCAATACAATACTCACACTAACCATGAGGATAAAGATAAATTCAGCCCTAATTGGTTAGGACCTTACATAATTGGTACCAATTATGGGTCTAGTGCTTATGTCTTAACTGAGCTTGATGGAACACCCCTTAAGGAACCTATTAATTTCATGCATTTGCATTGGTATTATCTCTAGTCTTCCTGAAGAGTATGAATTATAAAGTAGTGTTGTCTAAAGTTATTTGGTTTCATTCTAAATAATTTTCACATTGCTTCATTCCTAACACCTAATCATTTGTTTTCCTTGAACACTATGGTAATTATTTATATTCTGTTTATAATTACTTTAGATTTCATACTATTCATCCTCCTGCTATGTTAAGTTTGATCCTTATAAGAATTATAAGTGTATCTCATTTAACATACTTTCTTTAATTCAACAATGTTGTATCTAAAGTGAAATGGAAATATGTTTTACATTAGATCACATCAATCATGTTAAATCATGTAGTCATTAGTTAAATACTTTTAACTAAGTTATTTAATTAATCACATATCCATTTAGTATTCAAACACATTAAGACAAATTGTAACAACATCAAATGCCTATATATATATATATATATATATATATATATATATATATATATATATATATATATATATCTCAAAAGCTTTATGTACATTTCAATATCATATACAAAATCACCAAGGTCTATGAGAGCTAGACCCTTCAGGCTCTGGTGCACATGATTTGTTCCTTGGACACCATGAGATGGTCATGTGCAATCATGATCACGATCCACTAACTCTAAATGCATACTCCAAACCTTGTACTCGACCAAGAGCAACAAGTTGATCCTTTGCCATCTGTTCCCCCTCCACTCATACATGTGCTAGCTCTGCATGTAGTCTATCCACCTCTACTAGAGTCTAGGATGACTATGCTGAGCCCTTAGCTTAATGGAGTCGTCTCCTCAAACTCCTGTACATTACCCATAGCCTCGTGAAAGATCTAAGTGACTCTAGCTCCTCCTCCATGATCAGTGGGAGCATGTAGTCAGGATCCATCTCATCCTCATTGATGGATGTGGTGACTATCTCTATGATAGCCTAACAATAGAAATCTCACCAATTTTTCGTCGCTCTTGCAACATTGAAAAGGTACACAATTAGTAAACATCATCATGAAATATATATATAAAGCATAAAATGTTAAAGTACATGTATAAAATTAAATATCATCACCTATGTCTCCAGTCGACTGAGGGATATCAACCTCATCCTCTCTAGGGTGCATGGAGGACGTGCTAGTCTCTCTTTGACCTTGAGTCCTGATGTCTATTGTAGCTACTGCATGTGATATGGTCATACGAGTCTGTGAGGACTATCCTTGCTTATGTTGATCATTAGTCACTACCTGAGATATTCCCAATAGATGCCTACTACCTGTAGATGCTCCATCTTTGTTGTTGATAGTGTTGGGGCTATATCTTTGAGAAAGCTAATCTATCTCCCTCCTAGCCACTGTCATGATCGGGTTGGAACCTATCAAAATCATAACAATATGCTCTAAAAAAATTCATCTAATCTCTTTCATTTTCAAATTACTCATCATGCAAGTGTACTAAAGTTACTCCAATGTTCCTTTCTAAAGGCCCTAGACACTTTAGAACCCTTTTGGGACACTTCACAAAGAAATGGGACACTTCATTAAGAAAATGGGACACTTTACGAAGAAATGAGACACTTTGGGAACAAAAGGGGCACTTTGTAAATAAATGGGACACTTTGAGAAATTTTTGCCAAGATCCTAAATTAACTTATAAATGCATTAAAAATCCTTAAATCATTGCAAAATCACTAAACGAAAGTTGCAGAATAAACTCACCTCATGGTACAACTCGTCACTCGCCATATGCTCTCGAAACTCATCCAGTCACGAAGGTCTATAATCCTATCTACTTGGTATCTAATCATATCACTCATCACTATCAAGATACAAGAAGGTAAAATGAAATAGTAAGTGAAAAATTACTTTCTTCTACCTCTTTTAACACATTTTCATCACTTTTACTCTTATGCATTAAATTAGGGTCATTTTCTCTTAAGATTTAATAAAGCATCTTTTGTTCAAAACAACCTAATGGAGGCAAAGGAACTCCATTTCCAATGTCATTTGATGCATTGGAATCATGATTCTACACTTGACATCATCAATCATCTATCGTTATGTGGCATGGTACTTGGAAATTCCCTACGATATGATGTGCCTTATTCGACGTGGCTAGATTGCTACCTTGATTCCACCTCCACAAAGCTAGTGAAATCAAGGGGGCATACATTTACCCTTGAATTAGATTTCTAGGAGTTAGACAAAAGTATTTTTCGATAATTCACAAACTTGTGTTGCAGGATGCGGTTCCTAATATTGTGGTTTTGTAGATAACTACATTGGGGGCTTCATTCTCTAGTATTTTGAATAAGTATCCTTTTATGCAACAAAGTGCACCATTTAGAGTCACTTAGCTTACATATGCACGTAGAGTCATATGGGTGCTAAATGTGGCATATAAAATTAGACACTCTTGAGAAAAAAGACAATTTCACACTTAATTTAGATCTACTTTTGAATACTCCTACATTATTCATCCTTCAAAACAACATTTATAGGCATCTAAGACCCATTATTTTTTATCTAGAGGCTTGTTTCACTTAAAAATTCATTTAAATCCCGAGAAACACTAGTCGATTCATTCATGCCCTAAAAACCCACCTTCAAAAACCACTAGTGCACTAGTGGGACCCATTCACCATCTTGGGTGAATGAGTCCCCTTGATTGGACCCATTCACCAAGGGTGGTGAATGAGTCCCTTTTGAGGGAAATTTCAATTTTGAGCGGGAATTCAATTAATTCAACTTAATTTTTCTATGGATGTCAGCCTCTTAGTTCTACATAATAGGAAAATTAGGTTTTGATGCCTATAAATACTGACTTTAGGTCATTTTTTATGTCTCTTATTCATTTTACAAAGTATTTTCAAAAGTTAAGTTTGAGGAGTCTTCCACAACAAGTTTTATTTGTTTTTTTTACAATAAAGTTGAAGCTTTAAGATAGCAAACTAGGGTTTTTGATGCTCTTCAAGCTCACTTCTTGATCAAGATTCAACATTGTAAAGAGTTGTTGATGGATTCTTGTGGTGAATCATGGAGAAACCTAGGTTGAGGAGATTCAACTAGCCATCAAATCACACCTAAAAACTTGTTTTCAAAGTGATTCAATCTTCCATCTTCTCTCTTTATTCAGACTTAAGGTTTGCATTACTTTTGCATGTGATTTACATCTATTTGATATGTTGTAGGATTTCTATGGTTGAAGTCTTCCATCATTGAAATCACCTCTGTACATCTTATTCTAGCACAATAGAATAGGGTTTTGACATACTTCAGATTTTCCTAGTCTGTAACACACTTAAGGCTAGGGTTTTATGCAGATTTTTGTTCATTGAAGGTTTTATTACCCAACTAAGGGTTTGACCAAGGAAAACCGCCCATTAGACAACACATTTTAAGCTTTTTTGCAAGTATTTTCTAAGATATCTATATGGATTTCTATCAAGAAGTGTTCTTATAGGCGACAAGGTGCAGATCTGAGATCTGAATTTGTAAAAAATTGAAAGTGGATAGATTTTCCATGGATGTAAAATGAGTCCCTCATGAGGGGACTATCAAAGTTAGATGTAGATCCAAATACTTAGTGAACATAAACTAGTTTCTAAGCATAAAACCCTGTCCTGGGATTGATTCACCTAGGGTGGCGAATGAGTCCTAGTCAACATAAAAGTCAAATTTACCATATTTCCAAATTGCTTTCTAGTCTTCATCAGTCTCATAGGTGTACACATTCTGAATTACAACTTTCTATTTAGTTTCATTTGTGTTTTATTCATCTTTCTAATCTTTTTGTAAACGTCATTACATTTTCAAACATTGCATATTTCATTAGTTTTACATTCATAATCAATCAATTTCATCACTTAGCTACATTTAGATCATTTCATTTAGTCATAATTCCATCTTGTATTCCTTAATTTGAGTGAACCATATCAATTTTAGTGTTCTACCTCTCTCCTTTTAGGTGAAAGGTCCCAAGAGTGCAAGAGAAGTACATTGAACCCTTAAAATTGTTGGTTCACAAACATAGTCAGAAAAGGGAAGCCATAAAGGGAAACCCACAAAAATTCACAATAACAAACCCATGCAAAACCATAGACACAAAATGCGAACCATAAATGAAATAATATATGTTTTTACAAACTATATAGTGTTTTCTCAACAACAACTTATCAAAATTTGAAACAATAAATAGTACCTTATCAGAAATCAAAGAAATAGCCTTTCACAAACCGCGAACCAAAAATGAAACAATATCACAAAGGGTTTTTTCAATATGCAGCTCTTCCCGCTTGCTTCAAACACACCTCTTCCCACTAGCATTCTTGCAAAAAATGGGCACTCTCACAAAATCACCTCTGCCCACCTTCACAGAAGCTGGACAACGCTTGATCAAACATGCACCTTCAAAGAAGCTTACCCTCCTCGCTCATGGCTTTGATAGCAGGTATAGCAACAAAATGAGACCCAACAATGCCTTATCAAAAATTTTGTAGACATTCGCTATATTTCCTGAGGTTTCAAATCGTAGGTGTTATTACAACCTTCGACAGTACATGGAAAGCATAAAACAATTTATGTTGATGTGAACCAACGTTTAATTTTTGTGGCCTTCTCTATCCATGTGGCAGGAAATCCTTGTTTGCCACCTTTTTCACGACTGTTAAAAAGCTTAAAAAATGGGAAGGCTATCGGATAACAAGGAGGCTGACAAAAATTATGACCAAAGTTCAAAGACATCTGCCACCTTTTTCATGACTGCTGAAAGGCTCAAAAACTGGGGAGGGTGACGAAAATTCCAAAAAAAAGTTCACACAAATAGCCTATCAGCTAATAAAATTATTAGATTGAAATCTGATGTGTAAAATTTTACTATCATATGAAAAAAGTTCAACTCTATTATACCAGTGTATTGCATGTAAACTCTATTATACCAATTGCATGTGTATTTATTTCAATAAATTTTTACAAAAAGATGTAAATTATCTACAACAATCAATTTAAAAAACATACTGATTATTTCATATCAATAGCACAAACCATATTTACACTAGTAAATTTCAAATAGAAACTAGTTGTTCCTTAAGAATACTAGATCTCATATTACAAAACGTTTTATATATTTATTTAGTATTAATAGTATCTCTTTGAGTGAATTCCCTATATTCTCATTAAGTCATAGCGAAAAAGTGAATAATAGTATCTATAGTAAAATTTAATTCATGATTAATAAAATGGAAGGGTTTGCTCAGTCAAACCTTCTAATTTTAATAGCAAGTGCTCTACGAAAATGAACGGCGATACAAGTTTAAGGAAAAAAGTTTCTAGTAATTGGTAAATTGATTCGTCTCCAATACGCCATAGGACTTTGAATGCCTCACTGTGGAAGAAGTTATTTGAAGTATAATTGTTCGTTATCGCTCCCCTATAAATGGATCGCAATGATGCATTACATCCCACCTCAACCTTCCTCTACAAATTGTTTATTAAGATTTTTCTCCATATTTGAAAACTCTCAACCCTAACCATGGGAAGTTTGCTGCGGATGAAAATGAATGCATTGCTTGCCGTCCTTATCCTTATGTTTATGGTTCATGTCTCTGCTCGATATAACCTGCCAACTCCTCCTCCGAAGAATATTGCACTTACAAGCATGGAGCAATCCGATCATGTTTCACCTACACCCTGTCCCCATAATAAATGCCCCCCATTACTTCTTTACAAAAAAAATGCTTTATCAGACAAGAACTGGGCATATGTGCGGCTCGCTCATAATATCGAAGTCGCTGCTTCTGAGTTTCAGGGCAAGGACATCCGCTGAAAGCCGTTATCGTTCCTCGTCTATTCCAATCCATAGACACTTGTCATGCCACATGAATAAAACCTGTTGTTTTCTGCAATTCCATCCTCTTAGCATTTCATGTTCATTCTTTCACTAGATTGAAATAATTACTACATCGCATTTTCCATGGATTAGAATACATCCATGATTAACGCAGCAACCACCTGCTGATGCTTGCATTGTTTAAATAAATCTTGTTTACTATTTAGAGGGGAGTCAACTGACCAATATATGTTAAACATAACCTAAGGATGAATACTAAAGGAGCAACGAAACTATGATAAACACAATATTTAAAAAAAAAAAATAGAATATTAAAGAGTTAAATTTATTAAATGTGAAAAGTGTAATATAATGAGCAAAAGATATATAAATGAGTTAATGAATAGATATTTTTTGCTTAATAAATATCGATTGTTGTCGAGATAAGCTTTAAATCAAATATTTCATTTTCTAATCAAAAGTCTTTTCATATATTTTGTTTATGAGATAAAATTTCTCACTAGGTGTATATCTTATTTGTTATAGTGTAAGAAGGTTAAGAGAAATATATATGTATAATGTTTTATAGGCTTCATCAAACTTATTTTACCACTTTCCTTTTTCGATATTACTATTTCTTCAAGTTTTGTACCTAGGCTTCATCGTTTGAAAGAAAATAAAATTCTAAAAGTAGAAGATGATTTTTCCAAGGTTTTGTAGTCATGCAAAATTAGCATCATGCATTCAACTAATTCATATTCAACCATTCATCAAATAAATCATGTTTATTTGATTAATCTCTAAAGTCCTCCATTTAAATTAAATAAATCCATCTTTAATACTAACATCATTCCCTTTAGTTAAATAAATTAAAATATTTATTTAACTAAGTCTAAATCATTTTCCATCTCCTTTTGACTTATTTTAATCCATAAATCTAAATCAAATAGGTCAAATCACCTAACCTCCTCTTAAGTTAATCAAATCATGATTAATGTTAATCTAATGCATGTCCCATCTTCTAGCTTTTCCCACCTGCACAAATAAATGATTTTAATTAATTTAATAAATCTTCATTTTCTATCAAAAAAGCATCAAAAGGGAATATTCTTTAAATTTGAATTTTTCCTCCCAAGTGTCTTGTCCTGCAATATAGCATTAACTTCTCTTACATTGTTTCTTACATGTCCCCCACTTGGTATTTAAAATCCTTTCTTCTCCCTCCAACAAGCTATCTTTTGAATTTCAAATCTCCCCCTCTTTGGCACATTCATGAAAACATGCACAACATTCATCCTCTCACATCATGACAAGTGGCATCTTGTCATTGGCTCAAGATTAGTCCCACATTCATCCCTTTGGCCTCTTCTCTCATAAAACTCTTCTATAAATGGAGGGGTTATCCTTCACTTTGATCATCCACAATCATCTACAACTTCATACAAAGTTACTTTCTTCACATTGAGAGCTAATTTTGTCCATTATCTGAGCATTGCATCTTCATCATTGGCTTATCAAGGATTGGGAAAGAGATTCTTTCCAAAAAAACACCAATCCACTATGAGATAGTATTTACTTAATGTTTTATATGTTTTATATGCTTAGAGTTTTGGGTATTTGCAGATTTTTACATCCACATTATGACACTAGAAGGAGGGCATTAGATTTCATTTTTAGCATTCAAATTTAGATTGAATTTTTTTAATAGCTATTCTAGCAGTTTAAACACTAGATTTCATTTGATAGAAAGTTTCTGAAAGCTAATGTATGCTTTTGTTGGAAAGTTTCTGAAAGCTAACGTATACTTTTGCTGGAAAGTTTCTAAAAGATAACATGCTTGTCTATGATTTTGCATTTTAAATACATTTCTATTTGAGTGATAACTCCTGCAAATATTTGCATTGACAAAAGAATTGAATGCATATGCAGATATAAACTACATGTTGTCATTATCTATGATTGCATTTTGTTTATGAATTTTTTCTTTTCCATATCCAACAACACTTCCATTCACTGCGAGGTTTAGGTGTCCTCCTGAGATGTTAAAACCCATAGAAATAATTGCATACACTGCAAAAGCATGGGTCAAGGCTATCACTACTAAGCCTATTACCTCTGACAATCTGACATAACGGCTACTCTATCCAACTATGTGTTTGGGCCATCTTATTCCTTTCCTTGAGCTTGCAAGAAACCTCGTTTCCTCCCACAATTTCTCCTTTGGAGACCAAATATGTATTAGACCTCTTTTCCACCAATCCCAACACAGTCAGTTAAGTAGAGCTTCCACAGATTCCTTTTGAGGGACAAGACACCAAAGATGCCAAATTATGTCTTGTTTACACCTTCTACAGCCTCCCTCTGGTTCATGTAGTATCTCCCTTACCTTTATCTCTCTAATGGAAACAAGGCATCTTCGGATTCCATGAATATCCCAGGCTGAAAGAAACCCTTCCATGAGCTCGATTTCCCAAACCTATTTCATAACAAAGTCCTCTTTGATGTTTCATGGGTTCCTTTGCCTCTACTCTCCCTTACAAGGAATGAAGGCCATTCTCATCAATACATTTCATGGTGAATGAAGGCCAAATGCTACTGGTTATCCAAATGGAATCAAGGTTTTCGAGCAGGTTGGACACGTGAAGTTATGTATTTTCTTGAAAGTTTCTAAATCATTTTCAATGAGCTCATTCTCTATTTGCAGATTAAATGAATTCCACTACAGAATTCAGCATTACACATACCATTCACATTTCCTTCTAGAAGTTTTTTGTAGGCTCGACTTCACTTCTATCAATCACATTTGCTTGAAAAATCAATTCTCGTCAATAAATATGTGTTGTACATATTGTGCAATGATTACTATTTTCTTTAGACATTCTATCGTATTATGATCTAGACAATAATTTTCAAGTTAATAAACATTTTATAGGTTTAACGTTGCAACTCGCCAAATTGGAGAACCTCTAAGCACTACACGAACGAGTTTTCGAGTCCTGCTAGTACCACTCATATTCTTGATATGCAGCCAATACCTTTTGTTAAATAATACAACGGTTAGATAGATGAAAAAGGTGGCATTTATTGTTGTCTATCTTATGAATAGAGCTGCAAAGACAAAAAAACTAGCTATTATTTCATTCATACGCACATTGATGAGCGAACTCAACAAGCAAAGGCATGACATTTACCAAAGTTGTGGGTTCATTAGGCAAGGCGTGGTTAGCTAGAGGAGGGTGCAAATCGGCACAAGACTTAGATTCAGTTTTTCTTTGTTTTCTTTCTTCCTCTCTACATTGACGTGACATGATCATTTTTTTAATCATGCCAAAAGTAGAATTTCTTTTTTGAAAAGGATTGTATGATGATCTTTTTTACTAACGACATATATTCTACCTTCGATATTCCTAACATATGATATTATGATTTATGACATATACGCCTATTTATTTCATCGAATAGTTAATTCCTTGAACTGATATTGGAAATCGCAATGATATGGTATGGATAAGAATCAAATGGTATGCAAATCATCTGGAGATAACCATAGTGAATCTTGTAGTCTGATGGGTAGTTGTAGTTTACTGTGGGGTTGGTAGTGTTTATTTATTTTTAGTAACTTGCAGGTGTATAGCTTTTATTAGAGGATTAATGGAGCAATCGTAGTAAATGAGACAAGCGCTATCATTAAATATCACTATTTTCATCAATAACACTGTTTTATCATCCATGTCACTACTTCTATCATTAATTTTGTTGTTCCTCATTAATATTGGATTTCTTTGGATTTAATCTCATTGGACCTTTTTTTTTGCTTGACAGCTAGTGTGTTACATTTATAACGCAAGAAAGACTATTAAATGCCGCACACAAAAATAGTCACTTTACATATATACCATTATCAAACTTGTAGTTATTTCTATGAAATTGTGTTGATCCTAGAGAAGCAAATAATAGCTTATGCGCTATAGTTTATAGATGCCATGAATCCTAGTGCTATTTATTTTAGTCTCTACCATCCATTCTCTTTATTAATATTGATATTGATGTCCATAATTAGCTATTAAAAAGTGGACATTATTCAATGTTGAAATATTTATATTTATTTTCTAATTGAGTAAAAATCTTGTAGGATAGAAGGCATTCTATTGTGGTTAATCATTAGTCACATCTTCTACTTAAATTACTATTGTAGTCAGAAAGTTGAAGGAAATCATAAAGTATGCCATCATTCATGCTTGAACACAATTGCCTTTTCATACAATAAAAGTGTTTTCATTATAGGTTTGGTAGTTGAGAATCCACAAATTTCTTCATTTACTTGTGATTTAATTGACTTGGTCCAAGGTTGACATTGGCATTGAGCATCTGAATCAGGCGAAAGAAAAGCGAGATTGGAGTTGAAAAGGAATTGGGCATTGAAACTTGAAATCAACAAAGCCTTTTTAAATGCTTAAGGCTTTTGTTCTATGCTTTAGTTTTCTATTTTAAATAAACTCACATCTTTTTTGGGATTTAAAAAGAACATTTCAATTTTTGCTACAAGGAACTTAAAAAGAACTTTAGGAAAAACTTACTAGAGTTGGTTTTCAGATTTAAAAATTGAACAAGGAAACTTTCATATCTCATTTTGGTGCTTTAAAATGAATCAAAATTATTTCTTTGTGGACTTAAAAAGAACATGTGCTACTTTTTCTTGTAATTTATTACTCAAACTAACACCATTAAAAATATGTATGCGCTTCTCTCACACCTCACGACAATCTTGAGAATCAAAAGGCTTTTTGGTGGTCTTAGGTTGGGATAAAGTTATTACCTCCACACTTCATTTTGGAACTAAAATTGAACAAAACATCTTGTGAGTGTGAGTAAACCTATCATGTGTATTCTCTCTTTGTTTATCAACAAAGATCAATCAAGTTATGGATATGTTTGCTCGCTTTTGTTTATCTTAGAGGACCTACCTTGGGGAAAAAGTACTCACCCAAGGGAATGACTCAATCGATAACACTCTAAAGCGAAGAGTATTTCCAGCTGGGATATAAAAGTAGGTACTGGAATAAAGGCCAGTACCATGTGGTTATTCCCAACTAGAAGGGAAATAATAGTCTCTCGTGATATGGGTCAATCTCCACAAATAGAAAGTCCAAATTAAAACCCTTTTGTAGAAAAGCCAAAATCCCTATCTCTTTGTTGGTGCAAGAATGGTCGTTCTTAAGCCACCCCACACTTTTATAGCTTTTAGTAGAGATGGAAAATATGCCATGGAAGATTCATGGGTATTGATGCTTGGCTGCCCCGAAAGAAGTGTTGAGCCATGGAGGGGAGCCAGTGGGGTCAAGCATCAAACCATCCATTAAAAGTAAGTGTAGCTGGACTTGTCCAAGTGGGGACTCAATTAATATTGTCTCAAATATCCATAGGGTTGTGCATGTTCTTGAAATCCAAACACATTTCTTGATAAAAAAATAGTGGAAACAAACATTTAACATTATCATCAAAACTTCAAACCCTTTAGGAAGCAAATAAACTTGACCAAATTCATGTGTTATTGCTTTCCCTTGGGATTTTATCCTTAGAGGTTTCTAAACACTTGGATTTATGTCTCAATTTTCTCCTACTAAGGTCAACATTAGGAAACTTTTGCCTTGATTTTCTAGATTTCCACATAATGGACTTTGTGGGATGAAAGAGAATTAGGACACTGCACATCTAGTTTAAAAAAGGCTACTTAAGAGTGTGTTTGTGGTAAAAGGAACTCATTAAGAAAAGTTAATAAATAATTGGACCCCACACATGTTATTGGCATCTTTTGGTCGTATGGTTTTTATGCAAACATTGGTCTTTTGGTTTTGAACTACTCTTAGAGAAAAGTATGTTCTTCACTCTCTTGGTTTGGTAAACAAGTCCTTCTTAGGTTCATTTAGGATCAAATCAAACACTTCACTCATCAAAAAATTTATCATCTCATCTCACAAACAACTTTAGAGCTTTGGAAAGATCATTTTAGACTTGGGAAAATCATCAAAAATCAAAATCACCTTGTTTAGTTAGGAGTATGGGAATGCATCCTTTCTCATACCTCTATTTAAATGAACACACCTTTCAACGAGTTCATCCTAAGCTAACATTTAACATCTTAGGGTCTAAAAATTCATTATCGAATCAAAACATCAAAATCAAACCCTAAGACTAGCATCCCTCCAAGGTTCCTAAAAATTAAACACCCGTATTATTCATCCCCTTCATCCTTTATCTCATCATTGGTCCTAAATACCTTAGGGGTCACTTTTGCAACAAGGTAAAAACACAAGAAGGACATGGACTATAAACATGATCCATATATCATGAGTAATCCAAGGCAACCAAGCTATCAAACCCTTACAATGCTGATTGATTATCAAAAATCACATTTATACAATCCGTACATGGGATCATTATCTCCTACAAACCTCGATGGTACAACAAATGTGAGTATACCCAGTCAAAATTTTGCAACATCTTTCCTGATGATAGATTTCAATCTGATTCCAAACCTACAAATATATTAACCAACAATCAAGGAATGAGTCTTCAAAAAAACAACATTATCCCACCAAATCCATACATGTCAAATGTGAATATACCAAGTACAACTTTACCAAACATGAATGTTTCAAATACATACTTGGTAAACTTTGGGGTAAATATGTTTGTGAATCATACAAATGTTGTTCAAAGTCCAAACAAGATGTTAATGATTGCATGTATTAATCCAAGTCAAGGTAACACCATGCAAAATCAAACTTACCTAAATCAAGGAAATGTGACTCCCAACCAAACAATGTTCAATTTCAACCTATCATTCCAAATCTGATCATTCCAAATCAGAACATTGTCCAAAGTCATTTTTTCCATGATTCCATACAAACACCACAAGTATTCGTTCCAAATTTGCTTGAACAAAAGCCAAATCAACTATATCAAGGGTCTCAAGATCAAAATCAAGATAAAATTTTGTGAGATAAAATTTCTTCACTTGCCAAAATAATTGACTCATTTCGCCAAGACACATCTTCACTCCAAAATCAATACACTCTACCATTGGGTGAACCATGTCATCAGAGCATTGACTTGTGTCCACAACCACATCAAGAACAATATCTCCAATGTCAAGAAGCTAGATATCAATATCAACCATATCAACAAATCCAACCCCCACATCTCAAAGATCAATCACCACATATAAAAGATCAATCACTGCAAGGTAAATTTATAGTAAAAATCTCACAAGGTAACAAATGAAAATACACACCACTTGGGAGACCAATTGAATCGGTCATGGAATAGTTGGTGTAGGAAAATCTCATTAAAATATCCATCTATGAGAACTATCAAGAACCAAAAGTAAAACCATCTTGGTATGACGAAAAGCACCTTTGTGAGTATCACAAAATAAAGGGACACACAACATCAAATTTTGTTCGACTCAAAAATATCATCCAAGACCTGATTGATCAAAAAATAATAACTATTGGGGAAAATGATAAGGATTCAACTACTAATGATGGATTTGACAATCTCTCCACCACAATTGTTGAAAATAATGATCAAGATCTTGAAGATGTTTCTACCTCATCCGAAGATCAAATCAACATACATCAAGAGTCACTTTTTGATCATGATAAGAATCCCTCAAGAATATCCAACCATGATCTATTTCAAGGATTGTTATATTTAATGACCAATGATCATGTTGAAAATGTCTCTACATCACCTAATGAGTTAGAGGACATATCTCAATAATTTATTCTAAAGCATGATCAACATTTGTCACCAAAGTCTAGCAATGGTTCTTTCCAAGACATATTGACATCCTTCGACCTCATGATTTCTGATATTGGAGGAATCTTCAACTCAGCACTTGATCCAAATACACTCAAAGATCAAGAGAATATTGAGCCACTTCCTATGCCTAATGATAATGTCCAAGAACCCTTTGTAGGCAATCCATCCTTTGAAATTGACCCATGTCAAGAACTTGATGCAAAGCATATTGAAAGCAATTCTAAAATCATTCAGGATCAAGTATTTGTATCTCCAAAATACTACAATGATCTAATGGAAACTCTCTTATCTATACAAGATGTCACAAATTATGATCATATCCACATAGTACATACTCCTCCATCTACCCATGACATGATTTTTGTAGATGGACACGTGGATGATTTTCATTCAAAACAAGATTCCTTTACTCCTAACATTATTACACAAAAAGAGCAGGTTATTGATTCCAAGTCAAACTAAATTGTCAATACTAGGATCAAATATATCCCAAATTTAGACTAAGGACATCATATATGAAGATATCCACCATTATCCACTCAAGGAAACAAGTTAGACAAAACAAGACATTTTGGATTTAGTAGAGAAACAAATGGAAACAATGTCATTTACAGTGGTCGTTTATCATAGATTGGTTACTAAATAAGACATCTCAAAATAGGATGAATCAAGGAACAAAGGTGCTACTACCACCATACTAGGGGAAACTATGTCTCAAGCAAACATCAACATAGCGAGCATGAATAATCCTTATGATGAAACTGATGTCAATACTGCAACTAGCCACGTCATGAATTTTCATCCACCCTTTACCCCATCCACAAATTGGGACCAACATCAAAAGAAAGATTTGAATCAAAGTACGAAGAATGTTATCAGAGAAAAAGAAGTTGGAAAGCATAATGGACAAATCAAATATAAGTGGATACAAAAGAAAAATTATCCCTATCAAACTCCATCAGTCAAAGAAACTATGGGGCAAAATAAAGAAGGGAAGAGTATCCATCAAAGATGTCCACAAAAGAAAAATCAGGCTTCCCAAGCGACGTACAAAGTATATCAAGTAGTTGGTCCTAGTTCCATGCACAATTTCTTATCCACCCATCATTGCTCATCTTCCCAAGTTTGGAGAGTCAAAGGTTCGAAATTGTTATCCAATCCATCTTTTATCCCTAAACACACTCCACCCATGCCTCCATGCATGATATCCAATTATCACATTGACCAGGTATTGGTAACCACCATTCATCCTAAGGATTGAAAAGGCATTCTATCATAATGCATGCACAAAGATAAAGTTAACTCTTGTATCAACAAAGCAGATCAAGAATTTCATAGGTTGTATTCCAATGCACGTATCTTGGCAAAGCAGCTTCTTCAATCAGGATATCGATGGCACATTATGACATAAGCATCTACATCAATAGCACTAAGTGGTTCAACATTAGCTTAAAATCTTTTAGAAAAAACCAAAAAAATCAAAAAATATGAAAATAAAAAAAATCAGAAAAAGGATTAAAAAGAGTAAAGAAAAACAAATATTGTCCACTAGTGAAAACCACTACGGTGGAACTTTGGGAAGGTACCACGATGAAAACCTGGAAAATAGGTGTCATGTGTAGAATTGAGCATCTACATGCACCAATTCAGGTGGAAGCATCTCATCCCATCCATAATAAATCTAGCATTTCATATATCTTATCCATAATAAATCCATTTATCCATGAACCATTTATCCAATCCATTTTCATCCATTTCCATCCATCTTCTAAATTATCTTGATCTTGATGAAATTTTGGTGCACACTTTACACTTGCTTATGATGAGCATGTTGACATGGGTCATTTTCATTGTTCCTATCTTACCCAACGTTATCTGATCCATGAAGCATTATCCAAATGATCATTCTTTATCCAAACACATTATCTTATCACAAGATAATCCATATCCATCCATCCATACACCTATCCAGGCATCCATTCATGACATTCCATACATTGCTAGACATGGGGGGCAGATATTTACAACTTGCTTAAGGAATAAATCTTGATCTATATCCTCCAACTTATGTGGTGATTTGAACAATAGCAAATGTGAAAGAAAACTGGTCAAGCATTTTTGAGCCAAAAGATCCAAATCACTAGCCCATGGCATATTTTGACAAGAAGACATTCATTATTAATCTTCATCTTTTATCAATCCAAACAATCACTATCAGTCACATCTAATGTGTGCTTCAATGTCACACTGAATCATCCAACACATCTTTTGTTCCAAATCAAGCTTCAAAGTCTTGATTAATCAATTCCAATCAATACATCATCATCTTGGGAGATTCTTCCAAATCCTCATTTTTCTTAACACTATCCTTACATTGTTGTGCATCCTCAACAATGTTATCATCATCAATCTTGATCAATCAAATCCTTGCATTGTTGTGTATCCTCAAAAATATTGTCATCATCAATCCCTTATTATCTAGGGATATCCTTCCCAATCCTTGTGTTTCTTAACACTATCCTTACATTGTTGTGCATCCTCAATAATGTTATCATCATCAATCTTGATCAATCAAATACTTGCATTGTTGTGTATCCTCAAAAATGTTATCATCGTCAACCCATCAATCTAATCAATCAACCTTAGCTTGATTTTCAACAAAATCCCAAAACAGATCACTGATATCATCACACATATCCAAAATGTCAAAATCGGGAGAAAAATCCAAAGACATTTAGAAAAAAAAAAATTCCAAAACATCAAAACATAAAAATATCCAAAAACATCCAAATTATATCAAAATCCAAAAACACTCAAAAATTCATAAAAACGTCAAAAACATGCTATCTGAACTACATCATCTTTGAGCTTAAATGTAGGCAAGGCTAACCTTTGATGAGTCCCCGAGACACAAAATCCAAAAAAAATTAAAAATCTCAAAAAACACAAAAACATTCAAAAAACACAAAATCCAAAAACATTCATAAAATCTCAAAAACCCAAAAACATCGCAAAATTTGAAAATCAAAGCATTTCAAAATCTCAAAAATACCAAAAAACAGCCTCAAAACATTGCAAAAACATCAAAAGAATCCAAATATTTGAAAAATCCATCCATCTCATCTCGCCACCTACAATAATCAATCATCCATAATAAAAAAAATTGACACCTTCACCCTTTGGCAAAATAAACAAAAACAACCACAACAATCAACAAAAGAAAACTTCAAATGTGAAATCAAAATTGAAACAACAAACTTTTAAATGCAAAATCAAAGTCTTGATCATTCACAAACATGTCAATCAACCTTATATCAATAGCCTTTCAAACAACCTATCAATTTTCCACCATCCACTAACATGTGCTAGGATGTATCCTTCCTACAATGGGCATTATCTTTTGGAAAAACACTTTGGATAAACAAAACGGCATGTCGCCATCCACTAACATGTCCTAGGATGTATCCTTCCTACAATGGGCATTATCTTTTGGAAAAACACTTTGGATAAACAAAACAACATGTCACAATCCACTAACATGTCCTAGGATGTATCCTTCCTACAATGGGCATTATCTATTGGCAATCATTTTGGTTCTTATCTTAAACAAAACAAATCTGTTTGGCTAGAGATATGAAGAACATTGACTTACTTTTGTTCTTGATCTTTTCTTTTTGATTTATCTTATTGCACTCATTTCGATGACCTCTCGATGATGTCTAATCAAAATGATGTAGAGAGAAAGGAATGGGGCATTGATCATTTTCTTTTTTCTGTTGTGCTTGTTGGACTTTCTTGTAATATAATCTGGTGAATACTTGCTTTGTTAGGTATGTATGGAGGGTGTTTTGGGCAGCTTGTTGACTATAACATTGATGGGTTATACCTTTCCATGTTTTGGTTCGAGATGTTTGAAACTTCCTAAGTGCATCCTAGTAAGGTTTTCGTATGTTAGGTGTGAAGAAGAACACTCCTATGTGTTTGTTAAGTCAAATTCCATCGCACTAAGTACAATGCCATCTTGGTTCTTTATACCTTGATGCATCGCATCTACGTGTATTATCAAACATAAGGTAAGTAGCCCTTTTAAAGTCCCGATTCCTGATAAGAAAATCATCCATCTCTCATCATCATCTCTAATAAGTTGGCTTGTTGAAACCTCTTTCCATCATCTCATTTCTTCTTTACCATGCTAACATCATGCCAAAATAGTTAATCATGATCACTAGTGCATCCATCTTCAATCCACAAACCATCATCATACTGCATATCATATCATATAATAAACACTGATCATCTCAAATGCATTTTCATCATCACATAATATAGATTTGTTAGTCCAAGCATCTCATAAATCATGCATTTACATAAAACATACATTGCATAATCATATAGGCATTATCACATCATCCATCTCACATGCATCATGTCATCATTTAAGTTATTTAGGATAATATAGATTGGTTATTCTAAGTATCCTAAAACCATCTCATTTGCTTCATCATTATAACCACGCATATGTCCATCTTCAACCTCTTTTTCACGCGATCAACCCTCAAATTGAATCTTTTCACTCGATCTCTTGAGGGGATTCTTTCTACTAGGGCATACAAAAAAAATCAAATTTTTTTTCAATTTTGATCACGGTAAGTTTATTCTTTGAACCAACGTAGCAAGTACATTGTTACAAAGAGGGGAAAAATGTAGACATGCAAAATTAGCATCATGCATTTAACTAATTCATATTCATCCATTCATCAAATAAATCAAGTTTATTTGATTATTCTCTAAAGTCCTCCATTTAAATTAAATAAATTCATATTTAATACAAACATCATCCCCTTTAGTTAAATAAATCAAAATATTTATTTACCTAAGTCTAAATCATTTTCAATCTCCTTTTGATTTATTTTAATCCATAAATCTAAATCAATAGGGAAAATCACCTAACCTCCTCTTAAGTTAATCAAATCATGATTAATATTAATCTAATGCATGTCCCATCCTCTAGCTTTTCCCACTTGCACAAATAAATGATTTTAATTAATTTATTAAATCTTCATTTTCCATCAAAAAGGCATCAAGAGGGAATATTCTCCAAATTTGAATTTTTCCTCCCAAGTGTCTTGTCCTCCAACATAGCATTAAATCCTCTTACATTATATCTTACATTTCCCCCACTTGGCATTTAAGACTCTTTCTTCTCCCTCCAACAAGCCATCTTTTGAATTTCAAATCTACCCCTCTTTGGCACATTCATCAAAACATGCACAACCTTCATCCTCTCACATCTTGAAAAGTGGCATCTTGTCATTAGCTCAAGATTAGTCCCACATTCATCTCTTTGGCCTCTTCTCTCATCAAACTCTTCTATAAATTGAGAGGTTATCCTTCATTTTAATCATCCACAATCATCTACAACTTCATGCGAAGTTACTATCTTGACATTGAGAGCTAATTTTGTCCATTACCTTAGCATTGCATCTTCATCATGAATTGGCTTATCAAGGATTGGGAAAGGGATTCTTTCCATAGAAGCACCAATCCACTATGAGATAGGATTTACTTCATCTTTTATATGCTTTACTTATCTTGTCACTTGTTTGCATTTTGAAGCGTGATTTATTATTTCATAGAGATGTTGAAGGTTTGTTTTTTTTTTAAAACACTAGTCATGCTATTGTATTGTTTATAGTTTTATCCATTTGTAGATTTTCACATCCACAGGTTCTTTATGGTTAAATTGTGAATCATAGGATAACACAAAAGTTTACTATTGATAACATTTATTCAAGGGAGTATATGGTTCAAGAGTCAAAGATAGGATATTTGGATACAAACAATTCAATATTTTTGATATTGGATTTTCTTTAAATGGTAGGATCACATCAGATATTTTGAATCTTCAGTTGAAAAAAAATAGAAGAGGAAAAGGGACGAAATAAATGTTTATATACTTGTTGTGTGGTCTTACAACACATCCTAAGAGTGTAAGCCTTGGGGACCCAATTCTAAAAATTACCTTAAATTTTTTTTGGCTAGCTAACTATCTCAAAGGTTAAGTATTAATCAAGGCTTGGAAAGATTTAAAATGGTTCATGTTGGAGTGAAAGGTTATCAGGACCAAAATGTTAGGTTTTCGAGAAATTTGGTCCCAAGTTTATTTTCAAGATAGTTTCATTATGAAAGCGGCATACAACATTGTAGTCACAAGTTAAAAGTCTATAGGTATGAAAGAGGTGGATGGAGGCAGGTTGTTAGTTTTTGTGGTATGTTGAAAGATGTTGATAAAGTCTTAAGTGTTATGGTAGAAAGTCGAGGTTAATTTTTTGTTGATTATTTCCAAATGCAAAAAAAAGGGATACATTTTTTGTTAATATATTTTTCCTCTACTTTAGTGGGATTTTTCCCCCATGACAAACTCACACTAAAGTAGACATTCAAGACATTTAAGTATGCAACAATAAAATAGATACATAGCAATACCCTATAAAGGCCAAGAAAAGTAAAGAAAACTAAAGGATTAAGCACAATCATTCCAACACATTGTGGGATGGGACTATTTGTCTGTAACATGTGTTGGTCACTTTGGGGTAGTGGAACATCAGTCCATCCACTAGGTGAATTATCCCAATTGTGTGCACTCACTCTGGGATAGTGGAACCTCAGTTCGTCCAGTAGGTGAGTTATCCCAATCATGTGTGCTCACTCTGGGGTAGTGGAACCTTAGTTTGTCCACTAGGTGAGTAATCCCAATGAGGTAGAGAATGAGAAGATCATAGTAGCCTCCCATACCATGTCAAAGTTATTCGTCATGAAAAATTTGATAAGGCACCAAAATTTTATGCTTTTGACCATTTTTTAATGCCATGTCTACAAGTTTTGTTAGAGGGGATTCTTCTTTGTTCATGTAAGGTCTTCTTCTTTGGGAACATCATCCCTAACATATCGAAGAGAGGAGAAATCAAAGAGTATCAAATTTCCACTTATGTGATGCATCTCACTTTGTATCATGCCACTAAGGGAGATTTTATGCTTAAAAATATCACACCCTCAAAGGCCATCAAACCCAATGACACCACTAAGAAAAGGACATGTCAAAAGAGACAAGAAAATTGTGCCATGAAATATGCTAAAAGATGTCATCAATGTATACGCCCACTTGAAAGTGATTTCTAACACCATTACTATGACAAATTTCTTTAAACTATCCAATGTTTTTTCCTAAGACATGAGAGCTTTCCTCAAAAAACCCTATTCCGAGTAATATGTTTCCAAAATAAAGCTATGCCATGAAGTAGGAAGGAAGACTTTCCCCCAAAAATACATAAGGAATCTATGGATTTGAGGTTTGTGTAGTGTAGAAGAATGCATGCCTTTGAATTTTCACACTTAATTTGGACCTATTTAAGCACCCCTTGCATTAAATTTTCTTTAGGACACTTATTATGGGCCCCTAAGACCCCTTTTTGTGCATATTGAGGTATGTTTCAACTATAAACCCAACCAAAATCCTCACACAACCTTTAATCTTAGCAACCCACCTTTTAAAATGGTGAAATGAGCATGGTGGGACCAAGATGCCCTTGGTGGCGTCTTAGTCCCCCTTAGTCCCGAGGGCTTTATTTTTGGCAATGAAGAGTGGGAAATAAAAATATTTAATTTAAATTAGCATTTTGTTTCCCTTTGGGGTCTAATAATTGGGTTATTAGATAGGAATTCCAATAAAAGTAAGATTCACACCCAATTTCACCTAAGTTGAGATAAGTGAAGAGAGAAGAAGTAAGTTTGAAGGAGAGTTTCAAGAAGCAAGGAATTGAAATCTTGGAGCAGCCTTCTATTATGTTTTTGCAAGTTTTTCAAGTCTATTTTCAAGTAAAGATTTAGCATTTCCAAAGACTAATGATGGAGGGATATGGAGGATCATGAGAGATTCTAGGTTGGAGATGCAACTAGCCATAATTCCAAGCCTAAAGAATTTTTTCTTGAGTGATTCCATCTTCCATTGTTGTTCTACTTTCTACCTAAGGAAGGTATATTTCATGTCTATGACTTATTAGGGTGATTAGAGATCTCCTTTGTATATCACATTCATTTGCATCTTAGGAATTCTATTCTAACACATTTGAATAGGGTTTCTCCATGTTCTAGCTTGCATAATCTTAGACACACTTAAGATTAGGGTTCACAAACATTTCCATATTTAGATCTATGCATCTTCATCAAGGTTTAATTGTTAAACAAGGGGTTTGACCAAGGAAAACCTCCATAAACAAGTAATCAAATTTCCTTTGTTTTGCAGGTTATTTACAGGTTCAAATCTAGAGATTTGGTGAAGAAGGAAGTGTAGAAATTGAACCTTAGGACCACATTTTGAAACTTATAATATCAAAAAATTCCTGAAAAAATTCAACAGGTAAACCATCTACACCAAGGGCTTTACCTTTATTCATCCCAAAAAAAACCTCTTCCAATTTACGCAAAGAAATTAGGCGGATGAGGAAATAATTCATCTCCTTGGAGATTAGGGAGGGAATACAAGCAAGGATCAAATTCTCCTCATCTTTTGTAGGAGGTGAATCCTCAGAAAAAAAGAAAAATAAAACTCTCTAGCCTCATGAGACAAATCCTACAATGAATAAAATGTGGATTACATACGCATTAACCAAAGAAGAGCTGCAACTTCTATTGAGATGAGCCTACACAAAATGATGGAAGAAAGTAGTATTCCTATCCCCTTCCTGAAGCCAATCAATCTGAGAATTTTGCTTCTAGAAAATCTACTCTTGAAGCTCCCACTCCTCCACTACTCTTGTAGCCTGGGATTGTAGCATAGAAAATTGTACACTCTTGAAGAAAGAGGTAATTTCACTCTTAATTTAGACATATTTTGGCATCCTTGCATTAATTGATCCTTAAAATTACCATTTATAGGTCCCTAAGACACATTATTTTAGACCTTGAGGCTTATTCCACTCAAAAATCATATAAATCCCAACAAATAACATTTAAATCATTCAAATTTCAAAAACCCACCTCAAAAACCTCAAGTGGGATCCATTCACCACCTTGGGCGAATGATTCGCCTTTGGTGGGACTAAGTCACCAAAGGTGGCAAATAAGTCCCTTTAGGGGAATTTTTCAATTTTGAGCGGGAAATTCACCAACCTTATTCAAATTTATGATGGATGTCGGCCTTTGAGGTCCAATTAATGTTCAATTAGGTATTGATGCCTATGAATATAAGTTTTAGGTCATTTTTCACATCATCTAGTTATTTTTAACAAACCAATTCAAAAGTCAAGTGTTGAATATCTTTCACGAGAAGATTTATAAGTCTATCTACAACAAAGTTGAAGCTTTAGGGAATCATTCAAGGGTTTTTGTAGGTCTTCAAGATCAATTTTTATTCAAGATATTGCATTGTTTAGGGTTGATCATGGATGCCTATGGAAAATCATGAAGAATTCTAGGTTGGGGAGATGCAACTAGCCATCAAGCCAAGCCTAAGTACTTGTTTCTAAGTGATTCCATCTTCCATTTTCTATCTTTCTTTATCCTAACAAAGTTTTGCATGTCATTATGATTCCTTTAAATTGATTTAGGGTCTTTTAAAGTAAGTGTTACATTATTCAAGTTTCATTCATGCATCTTATTCTTGCATATTATAATGTGATTGCATCTTGCTTCAAATTTCCTAGTCTTAGACACACTTAGGGCTAGGGTTTTGTTGCATATTTCATTATCTCTTTCAAGGTTTAAATATCAAACTAGGGGTTTGACCTAGGTAGACACCCCACTAGAAATTAAATCATATTTTGTTTTGCAGGTGTTTATGTAGAATTGGATCTGAGTTTCAGCTTGGGAATGAATTGTAGGTGTTGGAGTATGGATCTATGATTTCTATTTTTAGAAAAGTAGAAAATGACTGATATGCCATTACTGGTGTATGAGTCCTACTAGAGGTATTTATCAAAATAGTTTGTAGATTCTAGTACCCAGTTTTTTGAAACTTCTTTTTGGGTAGAAAACCTTATCTCAGACTAAGTCACCCAACTTGGTGTATGAGTCCTAGATGGTCCAAAAATCATATTTTCTAGAGTTTTAGAGACATTTATAGTCTTCACTCTAACCTTTATTAGATTCTAGGTGTAGTCATTTTTTTTAACTTCTCCATTCTTTTTTATATTGGATTCAATCTGTCTTTCTACATATGACAATGTGTTTTCAAACAATTTACATATTCTTAGTTTTGCATTAAGAATCAATATCTTTTATCAATTATTTCCATCTAGGAAATTTTGATTTGAAATATTTCAATCATCATTGCATTGGAATGTTATGGGAATATTCTTGAGTGGGCCATTAAGAACTTTGGATACCCATCTCCTTTTAGGTATAAAATCCTAGAAGCGTAGGAGAGCCTCCTATCCAAAAATATTTGGTTCAAGGATTCTGCTTGACCTAAAGCATCTATGAAACCTAAATCCTAGATTTGGAGATTAATCACATTAAGGTGCACCTAGGAATTCCTCTTCATTACCTTAAAATTACCAAAACTCATCATATTCCATCTCTTAATGTCAAATTTAACATACTAAAGTTTCTTCACAAAGGTGTACATAGTTGTACTATAAGTAGGGTTGCCATCCCACGACCATTGGCTGATAAGATCATGTAAATAAGACTCCCAAAGCCACATAAGCTAAAACTTAAAGCGAGGATTATTTTGGGCTGTAAAATAGGTTGCTAAAAGTTTGATTGGCCAATGATCAAAACCCCTCCAATCAAGAATCTTAGAACCAATAACCAATCTCCAGGTCCTACCCAAAAATAGTAAATAAGAAATCTATCTAACCTTTTAGAGATCACTTCCACTCAACTTCGTCTATTATTCCAAGTGAAAATCCCATTAGAAGGCTTAACATTAATTAAAGCAAGCAAATCCACATTCACCCAAAAAAGATCAGAAGTAGGCCCAAGTCGAGGCATCCCACCACTTTCCTCCTCCAAGCTCAACACAAAATTAAAATCACCAGCTAAGATCCAAGGAAGATATGAAGCACATGATCTAACATACCTCAAATGAGCCCAAAGCTAGAAATTTCCATGAATATCAATCAAGGCATAAGCATTAGTAAAAAAAATGGTCTCACTAGTTTCCAAGGAAGAGGAAACCATGGAAATAGTAGAATGACTAGAAATCCACAAAATTCAACCAATATTTCTTAGATCCCAAAAAATATCCTCAAAACAAATCCCTTTGGCTATAGGTATGAAGAACACTGACTTGTTTGTGTACTTGATCTTTTCTTTTTATTTATCTTATTGTGCTCATTTCAATGACATCTCGATGATGTCTAATCAAAATGATTTAGAGAGAAAGGAATGGTGAATTGATCATTATCTCTTGTCTGATGTACTTGTTGGATATTCTTGTAATATAACTTGGCAATACTTGCTTTGATAGGTGTGTATGAAGGGAGTTGTGCACAACTTGACTATTTCATTGATAGGTTATACCTTTCTATTTTTTTGTCTAATATGTTTGAAACTTCTGAAGTACATCCTAGTGAGGTTTATGTATGTTAGGTGTGAACAAGAATACTCCTATCTATTTATCGAGTCAAAGTCCTTCTCACTAGATACAGTGCCATACTGGTTGTCTGTACCTTGATGCATAGTATCTATGTGTGTTATCAAACATAAGGAAAGTTGTGTCGTTTACATCCCCAATCCTTGGCTAATCAATAATCATCATCATTCTTCATCATATCTAATAAAGACTTGACAAATCATAGACTTTTTGGACTTTTGCATCTTCTTGGAATCAAGGGTTGATCCCTCTCATTCTTCTATCCTTTTTCATGCTAACATGCTCTCATGACATGCATCAAAATGTCAATGCATCCACCATGCATTCATAAAACATCAGCATACTCATACGTATCATCATAATAGGAAACCTCATCCATCTCACATGCATTGCATCATCATTTAAGTTGTTTAGGATAATATAGATTTATTATTCTAAGCATCTTAAAAACATGTCATTTGCATTATCATCATAATATAGATCTGTTAGTCTAAGCATCTCATAACATAACCATTGATACATCCATAAAGCATATTTACTGTGAGCTCAGCCTTCAAATTGAAATTTTCACCCAATCTCTCGACGGGGTAGTGTAGGGGACAATAGTGAAGCATTTGAACAAATCAGGAAATTTTTGGATTTTGATCTTCGCAACATCATTCTTTGAACTAATGCAATTGGTACACTACTTCAAAGAGGGGAAAAATGTAGACATGCAAATAATCCTAATCGACATTATTCATTTTAATATGGGGTGGTAGTGGTTTACAATTCCTAAGAGGAATAAATTTTAGCTGAAATCACATATTTTTAGAAAATATAATGATTTAAGCCTTAAAAAGTTCCATTTTAAGGATTCCAACTGAAGAGGGTTTGATCAAATCACCTTAGATCAAACCCCCTTGGATAGAACTCGCTAGTTTTAAACCATACCTATAAATGTGTCTCCTTTACACCTATCAAAATGCTGATAAAAAATCACTTTTGATTTAGATTTTGGGGGATCAAATGAATTCATTTAAAATTTATTTCAAATGATTGTGGTATTCCTTAGAACAAGCTACCCAATGAATATAATTTTAATATGTTTTGGTTTTGTTATGTATTTGTTTTTTAAGTTTTATTAAACATAGGTTTTTCATCAAAAATGAATTTCTTTGTTCTTCACAAGTGGAAAAATAGAAGATTATCAAAAAAAAATTTAAAAATATGAGTGCACCAGATATTGAAGTCCTTGATCCAACAAAATAAATAAAATAATTTGACATATACAAAAAGTTAGTTATACATTCAGCTATATCTAAATTGTAATTGTTTGACTTTGAAACTTGAATAAGGAAAAATATTCAATAATAAAACTATCTAACCAAGTGGAAGCACTAGATATCGGAGTTACAAATCTAAATTGAAAGAATTAGAATTTTATCCTTCAGGAAAAAAAGTTATACATTATATGGTGTGCGTCACTTTTTAAAAATGTTTTTTTGAAAAAAAACCAATTTTCGTGGGAGATGGAAAAAGAAGTGCAATTTGATTCCAAAATTTTGAAAATATTTTTTAGAATCTATAGACAAAATTTGATGAGACTCTAGTTTGCATCATCTTCAAATTCCTCACAATTTAGCAGCTATAGGTGCCTAAATGTGAAGATTTAGTTAATATAATAATTTCAGTGTCCGGTTTGGCCAAAATTGTAAACCACTATTATGGGATCACCCTCAATTAACATCATTTCTACTATTAATCAAGTAATTAAATTTATTTGATTAATTCACTTCCTACTCACTAATGTTCATCAAATTAAATAAAATAAATAAAATTATTTAATTAAGTATCCCAAAGTCCTCTCATATGATTTAATAAACCAAATCATTTAAATCAAATGTCAAATCCCCTAATTCCTTGAAGTTAATTAATTATATATTAATTAACCCCAATCATAATTTCCCATTCTCTAGCTTTTGACTCAACCCTAGTCAAATCCAACCCCTGATTAACTAACTCACTTGCACATGAAAATAATTTCTTTTAGCTCAAAACCATATTCTAGGGAATATTCCTTCATTAACTCCCTTTATTTGAATTTCTTACCCAAACATTAACCCCTCTTACATCTCAACCACATTCATTTAATGCTTCTTACAAATGCATTAATCTCTCTTATACCCCTCTTACATCTCAACCACATGCACTAACTATGCACATTCTCAAAAAGTGCCCCATCCTCACCCTTTAGCCTTTTCACTCTCCTTAAGTCCCACATTCCTTCAATCTCTCCATTCCTTAATCCTTCAACCCTATTTATAGAGACCTCCTCTATGAAAAAATCATCCACAATCTTCCACAATCATATGCATTTTCACTATAGACACTTTCATCTTCATCACATTTTTTTCATTATCATTGGAATTTTATCAAGGGGGTAGGAAAGTGCTTCATTTCCATATCAAAGGAGCACCACTGACACTATGGGATAGGTTTCACACATGCTTTTTAGATGCTTTCAATTAGTTTCTTTGATCTTTTATGGTTTTGTTTGCATTATCAAGTATGCTTGAATATATCATAGGGATGCTTATTTTGGTTTCCTTAATTTACTAACCATGCTAATATTTGTGTGTGTTTGAATATGTAGGTAGGAAAAGAATTCACATGTTGGGATAAAAGAACTAAAACAACTAAATAAAAGCATATGAAGCATGTCAAACCCTATCTCATAGTGGGAGTGTCACTCCTTTGATGTGAAAAGGATGCCCTTTCCCACCCCCTTGATAAGCTTCCAATGATAATTAACAAAATGTGATACCATGCAAGATGAAATGTGTCTGTACTAAAAATGTTAAGATTGTCGATATGATTTTGGATAGAATGCTTCTATTTATAGAACTCAAGGGCTGAAGAATGAGAGAAATTGGTGAATGTGGGATAAAATACAAGTTTCACATTCTCCTTGGCTCCTATTTTATCCCACATTCACCAATTTCTCTGATTATTCAACCATTGAGTTCTATACATAGAAGCATTCTATCCACAATCATATCAACAATCTTATCATTTCTACTCCAGGCACATTTCATCTTGCAAGGTAACACATTTTGTTCATTATCATTGGAATCTTATCAAGGGGGTGGGAAATGGCATCCTTTTCACATCCAAGGAGCACCACTCACACTATGGGATAGGGTTTGACATGCGTTATATGCTTTTATTTAATTGTTTTGGTTCTTTTATCTTGTTTCCATAGGTAGCATGATTGAATATTTCATAGGAATGTTTGATTTTCTTGTTTTAAATTGACTTGAAATACTAATGGTGGTCATTGTTTGAAGCTTATGTAGATTTAGTGTTCACAACTAGTTACTATCCTATCCAAGCATCAAAGGGAGTGATACCCTTCAAGTACTTATGATGAAATATGTTTCGAATAAAACATGCATAGTTTAGTGCTTCTTCCCAATACAATGGTGTGGGGCCCTTACAGTGAATCATACAATTCACCATCTCTTTTAAACATTTATTTTTGGGTTTTAAAACACCATTTTATTAACGGGTATAAATAACTATGAACTAAAAATCTATGCCCTCTGCTACACAAAAATATGCAAAATAGTTGTTGACATACTCACCCCCATATATGTTCTGATGGCAGCTTCAAATTTTCAAATTTGAAGTGCCCATATAGAAAAATTTTCCTTTGCACTCTTAGAAGTACACCTACAAAACCTCCCCAAGTGACCTATTCTGGAGGCTCACAATTTGGAGCCAGTTGATTTTCATGCCAAATGGATTGTTACTCTCCATTCTCCTTACATTCATGTACTCCCTATCTAATTTTAGAGTCTCAGGATTAGATTTGCTTATTTTTTGAGATCAAAAGCAAATGCAGTTTGTTTAGTTTTACATATGCATTTTTGATAATGTTTCAAGGTGGTCAAATTTGATCCCTTATATCTCGTGAAGAATAATGACTAAAGAAAATCCCTTTAGTACACATACTTAGTGTACCTAGATGAGATTATGTTTCCAATAATAGCTCACTAAAAGTTGTTTCGATATTTTTCAAAGTGGTGAATTTGAGAGCCCTGATTGATTCTAAACAAGTGAAATTATAGAAAAGCCTGAGTGGGCCACTTTGGCATTTAATATCGTACACCTCAGGAGGAATTTTGTCATGTTGTTTCATTGCATTGGATTCTTGGGTAAAATGGTAACATGTATGCTCAGTTTTAGGCTCCAAGGAGAAGTTCTGATGGGTTATTCAATTATTTTCTAATCACGACATGGCCAAAATAGGTGTTTTGAAATGTTTCAAATATTGAAAATCTAAGGACAACCCATTTCTTGTTTTGGTCTAAAACCTCTACTACATTTTCATCAAGATCGGATGTCATTTGATACATTATTTTCAATGTACTTCTATTGTGGAAAACACGTCTTGGGGGCCAGTTTATAAAGGAGGTACTTGATTTTTTATGGCTAAGAAAAATTTGGGGAAATAGGTTTTCTATAAAAAATTGATTATGCCTGCACACAAAAAATCTCGGCTACAAGTGTCTTGGTTTTTCTATAGTATAAAATCCATTTCAAATGTTCTCAGGAAAAGAAAGTTTAATTCTTGCTTCTAATTGGTTGAAAATTAGCAACACGGCTTCACACGACTTCACAAACTCATCGCCCATCACTGGTTCCAAGTCTTTCTTCCATTTCAAATCAACAATCATCAATGGCGGTGGCTTCTCATCGCTCATCATAGATTGAAGTGTCTTATTCCTCATCAAATTGGTGATGAGAGATCTCACCTTCACTTCATCGCACATCTCTGTTTCACGAGAGATTTTGAGTTTAAATTAGCGATGAGCAATGATTGTTGTTTCCATCACCCATCGCCAATTGTTGGCTCTTCCTTTCAAAGCAATGAGAGATGGTCTCTCCCAAGTGATGGTCTCTTGATGGTTTTTATTTAATACATGTGAAGAGTAAAAAGTACATTTTGAAATGTTTTTCTGCAAAAGAAAGTTTAATTTTTTTTCTTATTAGTTGAAGCAAATTCTCACAGATGCACGCCATTAGAAATTTCATCACCCATCACCATTTCTAAATAAAAATGGACAAGGTAATCAGTGATGGTCAAGTTTGAGTGATGGCTGTAGGCAAACAAATAGGGAAAATATAAAAATATTTTCAAATGTTTTTATTCAAACAAGAATAATTCTTGTTTCTTATTGGCTGCAATGAAACTTTTAAAAACTTATTCATTTGACGACAATGGTAATATTGTTGGTCTATTTTTTGGGTGGGAGAAGTGAAAGAACATTAGCGATGGTATTCTTCCCTCCGATGGATTTCATTTGGAGGCACGTGAGAAGTCTGAAAGGAAAAGTTTGATATTTTATAAAGATTAAAGGGAAACTTGAGCCATTCACACAGTGCATTTTTTGAAGTGGAAATTATTTGCAAAAAGAAAAATGAGTTAAAATGCAAGATGGGAAAACATTTTTAACTACCTAGGTGAATGGGTTTTGACCCAGAGTTAATATTTTTCACTTGCATGGTGAAATAAAGCCACTAAGTGAGTATTTATAGCAGGGTAAAGTCAACAACAAGAAAATAGAGAGCAGGTTGAAGAGTCTTCAACAACTAAAGGAAGTTGCAAATCAACGAACCTTAAAGTTCCATGTGTCTTCTTCTGATCTCCATTTAGGGCTTTGCACTTTCCTTAAGCACATATTTTCTATTTTTAGGAGAGGCTATTTTTGTAATGTAACACAAAGAAAACTGTAATGAGAATATAGAGCATTTAAGAGTTAAGTTTTAGGATTCGAGTCTATCAATATTTATGTAATTTTGATTGCAATACTAGTTAAATAATGCTGAATGTTTCAAGGTTAAGACTATTTTACTCTCCTATGTACTGGTTCTATAGGTTATAAATAAAACAATCAAGGTTGTCTTATTTGTCTCTATCAATTTCAGATAGGTGTGTGAAAACATTACTAATGTTGATAGTCTTTTCTATGAGATTGAAGTGGGAAAAAACTATTTGGGATGCTGACATTTCTTCAAAATGCTAAGATTTGAATGTGGATGAAGGTATTATGAGTGTTGGTGAATCTTTTTTAAGGAAATTGAGACATATGGTAATGTGACTAAGTTGTGTTGTTGGGATGATGATACACTTGACCACGATGCAAATCAGTTGAAAGAATTTCAAATGTGTGAGAATTTTTTGTTTTAACACACAGAAGGATTGCACACTGTTTCTTATGGATGATGTCTTCTCTGAGCCTGATCATTGTGAGGGAATTGGTAAATGTGATCAGGTTATGTTTTCATACAGTCTTGTTCTTTATCCTCATGTTCTGTCATTTCCCACAAGCTCAAAAAATGTAATGAGTGGCAGTGATACAACCTATGTCATTTGGTTTCCATGTGACAATAAAGCTAAATACAAAGGAAACCTGACACTTGTCTTTGTTAGAAAGAAGTCACTCATGTTTATATGGTGTGACAGAGTCAAGTATGGATTAAAATATATTAGCTCTTTTAACATATTGGTGTTTGATAGGGGTAAGAATTGGTTTCCCTTTTCCATTTGGTGGCCTGGGGCCACCAAATGAGGTTTAATTTTTTTAATAGACTTTGTCACCGAATGTTTCTAGCACTTGGTTTGCTCTCCCAGAGGATTCTAAATTCTTGCTATGTTCACTGAGGAAAAAATGTCCCCAAAAAGAGCCACTAATTGCACCTTCAAATTTTCAAATTTGAAGTGCCTATATTGAAAAAAATTTCTTTGCACACTCAGAAGTACACCTACAAAATCTGCCCAAGTGACCTATTTTGGAGTGTCCCAATTTGGAGCCAATTGATTTTCATGAAAAATGGATTATTACTCTCCATTCTCATTAAATTAATGTACTCCCCTATTTGATTTGAGAGTCTGAATATTATATTTGCTATTTTTTCGAGAGCAAAAGCAAATGCAGTTTGTTCAGTTTTACATCTGCATTTCTAACAATGTTTTAAGTTGGTCAACTTTGATCCCTAATATCTCATGAAGAAAAATGACTGAAGAAAATCCCTTTTGCACACATACTCAGTTTACCTTGATGATCTTATCTTTCCAATAGCAGCCCCCCAAAAGTTGTTTTGATGTTTTTCAAAGTGGTGACTTTGAAAGCCCTGATTGGTTCTGAACAAGTGAAATTGTAGAAAAGCCTAAGTGGGCCACTTTGGAATTTAATATCTTACACCTCAAGAGGAATTTTTCCATTCCATTTCTTGCATTGGATTCTTGGGTTAAATGGTAACATGTATGCTCAGTTTCAGGCTCCTAGGATAAGCTCTGATGGGTTATTCAATCATTTTCTAATCATGACATGGCCAAAATGGGTGCTGCAAAAAGTTTCAAATGTTTAAAATCTAAGGACTTATGTTGGTCTAAAACATATATGGCTCCATTTTCATCAAGATTGGAGGTCATTTGATACATTATTTTAATGTACTTATGTTGCAACAAACATGTCTTGGGGGCTAGTTTACAAAAGAGGTACCTTACTTTTAATGGCTAGATGAAATTTGAGGAAATAGGTTTTCTCTAAATAATTGATTATGGTTACACATAAAAAATATCGACTCCAAGTGTCTCGGTTTGTCTATAGTGAATTTTCTTCATTTGGGTCGCAGGCATAATTAGAAGTCACAAATTTTAATAATGTCTCAAATGTTCATATTTAAAATATTTTGAATATTTTAAATATTGGGAAAAGGAAAAGAGGAATTTAGGGAAAATATAAAATCCATTTCAAATGTTCTCAAGAAAAACAAGTTTAATTCTTGCTTCTGATTGGTTGAAAAAGTGGCAACACGACTTCACATGACTTCATGGATAACTCATCACCCATCGTTGGTTTCAAGTCTCTCTTCCATTTCATATCAGTGATCAGTGATGGAAGTGGCATCTCATCGCCCATCATGGATTGAAGTGTCTTCTTCCTCATCGAATTGGGGATGAGTGAGCTTTCCTTCATCTCATTGCACATCTCTCTTTCACGAGAGATTTTGAGTTTAAATTAGTGATGAACAATGACTACTACATGCATTTCCCATCTCTAATTGGTGGCTCTTCTATACAAAGTAATTAGCGATGATCTCTCCTAAGCGATGGTCTCTCAATGGTTTTTATATAATACATGTTAAAAATAAAAAAGTGCATTTTCAAATTTTTTTTGAAAAATAAAGTTCAATTTTTGTTTCTTTTTGGTTGAAGCAAATTCTCACGGATGCACGACAATAGGAATTTCATCACCCATTGCCAGTTCTAAATAAAAGTGGAGGAGGTAAATCAAGAATGGTATAGTTTAAGCGATGGCTATAGGAAAAATAAAAGGGAAAATATAAATATATTTTCAAATGTTTTTATTAAAACAAGAATAATTCTTGTTACTTATTGGCTTCAAAAGGAACTTTTAAAAACTCATTCATTTCATGCCAATGGTAATATCACTAGTCTCTATTTGGGATGGGAGAACTGAAAGCACATTAAAGGGAAACTTTAGCATTTTGCACAATGAATTTTTTGAAGTGTAAATTATTTAAAGAAAGCAAAAGGGGTTAAAATGCAAGATGGAAAAACATTTTTAAGTACTTGGGTGAATGGGTTTTGACCAAAAGATAATAATTTTCACTTGCACAATGAAATAAAGCCACTATGTGATTTTTTACATCAGCGTAAAATTTTTGCATGGGATTTTCATGTCTAGGTAGGGAAAATGATGAAGAATGATGAGTCTTCCTAGAGGAGAATATTTTCCTATTGTAAGGAAGTGGAGTGACAAGCAAGAAAACAAAGAGAAGGTTGAAGAGTCTTCAAAAATTAAAGGAAATCACAAATGAACGAACCTTAATGTGCCATGTGTCTTCTTTTGATCTCCATTTAGGGCTTTGCACTTTCCTTAGCTGAAATTTTTCTATTTTTAGGAGGGGCTATTTTTTAATGTAACACAAAAAAAATAGTAATGAGAATACAAAGCATTTTAGAGTTAAGTTTTAGGATCTAAGTCTATAAATATGTATGTACTTTTGATTGCAATACTGTCAAAATAATGTATGTAATGGTGTTTAATGTAAATGGACTTAAGAAAATGCAATTGACTAATATGAATGACTCAAAATGAATGTAGAAGTGCAATTACACCTATGATTGAAAACACATTGTGATATGCAAACAACTATGTAAATGAAGCGGATAAAGTTTAGGTATGTCAATTTTATTAGATTTGATGGGACCGACGTCATTTTCTTTTTCAAGAAGAGTTTCCGGCACGCTTTCTGGGTGTTTGATAAAATATGCTTAAACGGGACCCAGAGCAACTGTAGGGTGTGGTATAACAGAGCTTTGAAGATGGGGGGAGAGAGAAAACGTGTTGAGCCGAGCCGCTTTCAAGAGCACAAAAAGAATGCTAAAGCTTGGGAAAAAATTGAAAAGGGAGGTTTAGTCCCGTTTTTGGAAAAGCTCCATGGTACTGACGAGATGGTGCTGGACTATTTCACCAAAAATTGGAAAAATGGTGAGATTGTGTTGTTTGGCAGGAGTGTTAAGCTGAATGAGCAAATCATCGGTGAGATTACTGGTCTTTCGACTGAGGGTGTGAAATTTTACAGGGACCGTCGGTTCTCTGATGAAGCGGTCATTAGATTTCCTAAAAAAGATAAGGAGAAGGCTAAGCTGGTTAAGGTAGCCAATAGCTACTTTGATGTGGAGTCCATTAAATCTATCTGGAGGAAAGTTTTAAGAGTCATTATGGAGTACATCACGTTGATGGGCGCTTCACCAGGGCGTATGGTTATCACTTTGCCATTTTGAACCACTTTCATCACAAGGTTCGTATCTCTTTGCCTTTTTATTTATTCTCTTCTCTGAAGAATTGCCTTGATGATGTTGAAAGAAATCCTAGGCGGAATTCTATTATTCACCCTGGTCTTGTTAGGCTCATCTATGAGCATTATCAAAATTTACCTACTTTGCCTAAAACTGTTGATGTTGGGGATTTGGACGATGAGGATACAGAGAGTAGCAGGAGAATGATCCCCTGGCCCCTCTAGCTTTTGCCCCTGTTGGATCTAAAACCACTGTTTCCAGTCCCTTTCTTGTCGTAATGTCCTTTTGAGCTCTGCTCCACCTTCTTGTCCTAATCTGCAGCCCTCGCCTGAATGCCCTATCCCAGGTTTTGCTTCGCCGTCTTGTCTTAATCCTCAGCTATCTCCTGGTTGCCCTACCTCGGGTTTGGTTTCTGGTTTTAAAGGTACCTCGGTTACTAAATTGGTCTCGTACTCTGGGAATTCTATGGAATTGCATTCTGATAAACCTATGGTCAGTAAAGAGTCGGCCCCTAGTGCCCCTATGTCTGGAAGATTTGTGAATGCCCCTAAAAACTCCCCTAATCAGGGCGAAATTAATTCTGCCCTGAATAACCTCAGGCCTGAGGACATTATGAGGGTGGCAGAAAAAAGTACAGATGGCCTTTTCACTGTTCTTAAGTGGACCCAGAAGGACGTTTGTGATTTGATTGGCTGTAACAGAGATCTTAGCAACAGAGTCATGGAACTGGAACAGAAGATAAGCTGGAGTTGTAATGAGAATGAGGGACAGGACACCCCGTTCCGGGGAAAAGACAACAGGTGCAGGAGGAAAGATTGACTAGGTTGGAGTGCAATATGTCCAAGATTGGCCAAAAGATCAGGGCCACCTTGGAGAATAATCATAAAATTGCCAGGCACAACGCTATTATCATCAATGCTATGGTGGAAAAGTTAGAAAAAAATCAAAAGGGCTCATTGGTTGTGGACTTGGATGCGGATAGAGCTTGTAGCAGATCTGTTGTTGAAGGGATTTCGACTCGAACCCGGGCTAATACGAAGAGGAAGGCCCCTGCTTCTCCACACATGGTTCAAATCCTCAGCAGGGGTTACAGGATATGAGTGAAGCTGAAAAGGAAGCCGAGGAGTTGATGAACACCTTGGAGTAGTGCTGCTGTGGTGTTTCTGGTTTTTTGGCGGTCCTTTTTTTGGACCCTGTTGTCTCTTTTTGCTGTCGTTTCCTTTTTGGGACAGTTGTCTGTTTGTTTGGACTTTTTATGCTCTATCTTTGTTTGTTTTAACTTTGTGGTTTTAGGTCCCTCAAAACCTATTTTTCCTTTTCAAAAACTATGTAAATGAAGAAATAATGCAAAAAATAGTACAGGGATGAATCTGAGTGCACCTAGATGAATTTTAATGATTCTAGAGTGTTTTGGATGTTGATGGAAATTACTAAATTTTCATAGTGGGACTCATTTTCCTAGGGTGGCAAATTAGTCCCCCGCCTAGTGAAAAAGTGTCAGGATCTAGAATTTGACAAAATTAAAATTTTCAGACCTAAGGTGGGACTCATTCACCATAGGTGGCAAATCAATCATCTCCCAAATTTTTGAAAATTCAGGAGACAACTCTGCAACACCAGATCTGTAAAAGTCTGCTTGTTAGGTTGCCGAAGTCAATTATGTAGAAAATAGACAAATAACTCTCTCCAAGCTTGAATTTTACTCAAGTTGACTTGAACCACCTAGTTGACTTGGAAATAAAATTGCATACAAGGAGCTGCAAACAAGCATGCAATAGGGGAAAAAGGATTGAGGGTTAGTGAATAGGGGTTTTCCTTGGTCAAACCCCACTTTTGGTAATTAAACCCTTGAAAAGATAATGAAATGAAATAGAAAGGTAAACTAATGACATGCAAGTTCTATCAACTTACCTAACCCTTTATAATGTAAGTCTAAAGTAATGTCAATGGCTCCTTCAAAGTTCTTGAATAGTGCTTGAAAAGATGATGCAAAATGCTTGAATGCTTGAAATGTGAGATTGAATGCTTGACTAAGTGAGGAGATGTAAAATGAGGTGAAAATAACTTATTTATAAGATTCTTGTGCCTTAGTATCTATTCATACCTCATGACAGGACGACATCAAGTGATTTTGAATAAAATCCCAAAAGGAAATTTGAAATATTTTGAATTTAGGGCGAAGGTGGACTCATTCGTGACCCATCAAAAATGTTTCCCACTTAGGACCTAAAAACAAGTGTTGAGAAAAATGTTGTATTTAATGTTATTTGTTGTCATAACATTCAAAAATACACTTAATTACAACTTATGAGGGCATAAAGAGAACACAAAAAGCATGAGAAAGGTGTAAATAGGGAAAATATGCTTAGAAGAGAATGAAAGTTTGTTACAAGACTTTACAACACTTCAAAATAGGACTTGTTGATGAGTAAAAAGGTGATTTTTAGGTAAATTACATTAAATACAAACTAGAAGAATGTAGAAATGTCTTACAACACTTCACAACATCTTCACAAGATATCTTTCTTTGAGTTTTAGTACCTAAATAAGCATGTTCAAGCCATGTTACAACATAAAATCAAAGCAACATAGTTCCAACACCATGAAATAGGACCTAAAAGGACATGAAAATGATAAGGGGGCATTTTTCTATGGCACATTTAGCCCCCACTTTAGTGAGAGGATGAACCTTTTCAAACTCACACTAAAGTAACCATGAACATCGAGGGGAGGGTTCAAATGCACTTACATTAGCAAGATGAAATGAAAACGATCAAGAGGGATGATCAAGCCCCCATGATGAAGATCCCATGGAAAACTAGACATAAAAACAAAGGAACACACAAATTTTGAAAATAATTGGATGAATCTTCGATTGTCATTCCAACTAGTTGTGGAAACAAATCTAGGCTAATTGTTTGAAATAGAGAATGTGTACTCACTCTGGGCCACAAAATATAGGCTATCTACGGGGTGAAAAATCCCAACTATATACTCACTTTGGGGCCATTGGACTAGTTGTCCATGGGGTGAGAAATCCCAAAAAGGTAAGATACATACACTATTTGGTATGCACTCACAAACACAAAAGTGGCTATAGGCAAAAATTCATCCTGCTAGGTTAGCTTCCCGCTCAACTATGTCAAAGTTATACTGTTGATAAATTTAACAAGGCTCCATAAAGAAAAAGGAATGGGTATCAATTTGAGCTTCAGGAGATAAGAAAATATTTCTATGCTTAGAACTCATGAACAAACAAGATGGCACCACAAGCCTGGAAGTTGTGTTATGCAAGGTGGCCATACAAAAATGCAACAATGTAAAAATGCAAGAGTATAAAATGTAAAATGTGAAAAGATGTTCAAAGGAGTGTTGTTCAATTTATGCAAGGTTAGTCACTTAGGTAAAATTGTATCTAATGTCTCCAAGAGAGGGCCAATCAAAGAATATAATATTCACAACTTAGGGGATGTAGTACATCACACTAGGCCACCAAGAGGAATGTAATATGCTAAGATAAATCACACTTATGAAGGACATCACACCCAATGTCATCCACAAAGTGACAAATGCATCATATAAATGACAAGGCTACACAAGGAACCAAGAATGCAAATGAATTAATGGTAATGTATGCCCCCACTTTAAATTTATTGCTACACATCGTTCTATGAGCAATTACTTTAAAGTAGAGAAGAAAGAAAAATAAAAAAGAAGACAAGACATGAGAGACAACTTGGAAAGACCTATTCCAAGTCATATGTTTTGAAGTTAGACTATGCCATGTCAAGGAAAAGGATAAGAAAATAAAAAGGGAGTTTCCCCCTAGGAAATAAAGAACACCAAACACATAAGGGATTTATGGATTTGGGGTCACTCTATTCGTTGCTGCATTGTGTTTATGAAAGAGTTTGGAACTGTCATCATTCCCCAAGGAACATAGAAGTGGAAGAATGACATAAAGAGAGTGAAAAAAAAGGAAAAAGAAATTCCATTTTGAGTCAACATGGAAGAGACATTGCAGTCTCGACTCTTTGCATTGTCCCCAAAAGGAAAATACAAGCTAAACGAAAACAAAAAGACAAAAGAAAAGAAAAAGCTTTTGGGTCAACATGAAGGAGAAATTTTGGACTCAATGCCTTGTGTCATCCTCAAAAGGCGAACAAAAGAAAAGACAAATGAAAAGTCAAAAAGACTAATTGGTTCAACATGGAAGAGACATAGGGCATCTCTATGCTTTGTGCCATCCCCAAAAGGAGAACACAAAACAAAAAGAGAAAAAGACAAGGACCTTTTGGGTCAACATGCAAGAGACATGGGGTGTCTCTATGCTTTGCGTCATCCCCAAAAGGATACCACAAAACAAAAAGAGAAAAAGACAATGCACAACAAATAGAAGAATAGAGGTACAAATAGAAGAAGTGTTCAAAGAGAGAGAACATCAAACACACAATACGGGGTAACACGATACACACATGAAAAGAAAAATAAAAAGAGGAAAGTAAAAAGGATAGTTAGGAAAATGCAAATCAACCATCTAAGAGGTCATCCACCTCCAAATCATGTTCAATGTAATGTGAGGTCGATTGAATGTCTAAAGCAATAATTACAAGTGTTGAACTAGGAGTCATACTAGGTTCTTCACTTGGTGGAGAGGATGTATCATCCAAGCTCACTGTAGATGAAAATAAAGAATTAAAATCATTATTCACTTCTTCATCTAATTTGTAAATCTCTGCATCATCATCACCATCTTCATCATCATCAAGATTAATGACAATAGGAAGATGAAGGGTGATTTCTAAAGATGGATGTATCAAAAGCTGAGGTTGTTGGATTGGTTCAATTTGCTATGATTGTTGCATAGGGCTATCCTGTGGTGGGTCAGGAGAAGGAGGATGGTAATCTATTACTTCAATCAAAGGTAAAGGTTGATTTTCTTTATCTTCTTCTATGCGAGATTGACGAGCAAGGAGTTGACGATGATGCCTACATTCCCTAGTACTGCGGTTCTATCTAATTCTATTTTGGAATTGTGAGGGTGTAAGAGTGGATTGAGTCATCATAGGTTATTTTTTCTCTGAAGGGGGGAGAATAGAAGAAATTGAAGAGGATAGATCAACCACTTTCTTTAGCTTTATACACTTGTTTAAGGCGAGGAGGCTAAGTAGGGTTTGTTTCACGTTCTCTTGGTCATTTAAACGATGGCAGGGAAATATCATGGGGTGATTGTTCAAGAGGTTTGAGGGTTTTCTTGATGCCAGACTTAGGTTGAAGCATGGTTTTGTCTATGATAGGAGGTGTGGAAGTAGGTGGGGACAAGTTATGAAGAGATAATTTGGCTACCTTTTTGGATTTAAATTTTTCATAATCTATGAAAAAGAAGTCCTTGTGAGGGGTGATTGGTTCCATAGGTTCAGGCCAAAAGGATTCTAATGAGAAGTTACCTTTGGAAGATAAATGATTAAATACACTATGATGTATGGTGACTATCTCATTGTCATGTGGAAACTTCAAAGACTTATGAACAACTGATGGGATGACCTTCTTTGAGTGAAGCCAAGGGAGGCCTAGCTGCAAACAAAATTCATCAGATTGTGGAATAGCTAAAAAATTTACCTTAAAAGTTTTAGGTCCTATTTGTAAGGGTAGCATGATTGATCCAATCGTAGGGTAGGAAAAACCATTATGTGTTTTGATCCATGCAGTTGGTTTATTATATTCATCTTCATATAGTTCATGTAATACTAGAAACTCCTCTGTGATTACGTTCTCAACACAAGCAGGATCTATTAATATCCCATTAGTGGGATTATCATAGATTGTTCCAGCTATTTAGAGAGGACCATTAGGAAGGGTTTGTAGTATGTCTTTAGCAAAAAAAGTGATATCAAGAGACTTAGTGGTTTGGCCCTTACGAGGGATAACGTCTAACGTAGCCACAAAGTTATCCATAGGACTAACTTGGGTAATAATAGGAGTTGTATCATGTTGTTCACTATTTGTATCAATAGTCATTACATCAGGGTTTGAAATTTCACTATCCTATACAAACGACGTAGTATGTTTAGGCATGGAGGTGGTGAAAATTTCTAAATTTTGGTTAGTGGGTGCAACGGACTTGTTGCCTTGATCATTAACACCATTAATGGACAAATGGCGTAACTCAATGAGCTCTTCAATTAAATGTTTTAGACACTTACAATATTCAGTGTCATGTCCATTTTGGTGATAAAAGTGACAATATGTGTTAGGCTTGAAACTGGGTGGTAACAGTTGTCTTGGATCAAGTGGTCTAACAGGTGGCAAAGTGAACATGCCTTTTTGAATTAACTTGTTCATTGTATTATGGAGAGTATTAGGTAAAGGAGTGAATTGCTTCTTCAAATCCCCATAATTATAAGGAATGGATGCCTTAATAGCAGCCACTTGATTTGGAACAGATTGGGTTGGTTGTGGTTGAGGCTGAGGAGGCAGATTAAACTATAAAAATCCTCTATTAGGTTTGCAGAATTTTTTTGTGTTATTTTGGTATTGACTGATGTGTTCTAGTTTTTCAACTTGGCTATAAGTGGATATTGAATCATGAGTTGAAACTAAATTTCGATAGTCACATAAGCTTGTACATAAACACATGAATGAAGGAAATTTCATCATGGTGAGTTTATCCTGAAGGTTGATGTGCAAGTTTTTGATAAACATCTTTTGAAAATGTATATCTAGAATCTTGACATCAATTTGAGCATATAAGGATTGGTAACATGAGATGAACTCCATCACATTTTCATTTGTATTTTGTCTACATCTCATAAGGTATTTTATTTTATTTTTAGGTGTCATATGAACTTAGAAGTTACTAATGAAAGCATCCACCAATTCATTGAATGAATGGATGGAATGATTGGGAAAGTTGGAAAACCATTCTAATGTAGGATCTTCTAGGGCCCTTGGAAAAAGTTTTCCTAAAAGTTTATCATCAAGGACAAAGTCACTACACAAAGATGTATAAGCATTGACATGGTTAATAGGATCTCATTTTCCTCCATATTTCGCAAACTGAGGCATTTCTATCCCTTGTGGCATCGAGGTACTCAAGTATTCTAATGATAAGAGGCTACTGCGGATATGATATGTTGTTGACCTTGGCTAATGGTGGAATGTTGATGTTGCATAGAGGAAATAGTGGTAAGGAGTTGTGTAAGAAGGGGATCGTGCTATGTGGGTGGAGATGGAAGGGAAAATGGTGATGGAGTGAGTTATGTTAAGGGAAGTTAAAGGAATGATAAGGGGTGTGAAAGTGGTGGAAGGGACTTGTGATACCACAAAAGAAGTGGGAATGCTAGTGGAAATTGGGGAAAAAGTAACCTGAAGCATAGTTGTATGGACTTTTAGATTGGTATAAGTCGATATGGATGCTATGGTTGAAGGTGGAGGAACTTGAGGTCCTCCTTGGCTTACATGAATGGGTTCAAATTGGGTATTTTAAGAGGCATGTTTATTGTAAATATCAACAATTTTCTTCATCACTTGCAAGCCATCATCACTTTCAATCAAATGATGAAGATTCTCAATGGTGGGTATGGAAGTTGTCAAAATATTTTCAAGTGATAAGTCTTGTTGTAAATGTGTAAATTCCTCATCAATATTAATGACCTATTCTATCAAGAGGGAATTGTTTTGGTTGTCAACAATCATTGGATGGAAAGGTGAAGGCATGGAAGTGGTAATGTAAGGGCCTAATGCACCATTGTCCATACTAGGAGTAGAAGCTCGTGAGATCTTGAGTTCCAAAATGAAAGTGCTATAGTGGGAATCCATAAGTCTAGAACTTCTTCTCACTAAAGTATTATCAATTGGGCACCAAAAACTCATGCAAGGACCACAAAGGAGGGGTGAATGAAAATGCAAGCTAATCTAAGAGATCTAAAATGAAAATAACAAATATTCTGCTAACTATAATAGAGATCCAACTACAGGAAATACAAATGAAAACAAATGCCAAAAGAATGCCTAGAAGAGCATGAAAGCTTGTTACAAGACTTTACAACACTTCAAAATAGGACATGTTGATGAGTAAAAAGGTGATTTTTAGGTAAATTTGATTAAATAGAGTCTAGAAGAATGTAGAAATCTCTTACAACACTTCACAACACCTTCATAAAATGTCATTATTTGAGTTTCAGTACCTAAATAAGCATGTGCAAACCATGTTACAACAGAAAATCAAAGCAACATAGTTTGCACATGATGAAACAAGACCTAAAAGGCCATGAAAATGACAAGGGGCCAATTTTCTACAACACAAAATCAAATATCAATCTCTGTTAATTTATGTGAGGAGTTTAATGAGTTACATCTCTCATGTCTAAATAAGGAATTATTTTAGAGTTTAGCCAAGACTTTATAGTATTGTGTCTACTAAGGATCTAAAGGAAAAACATCTATTTACAGTGTATTTGGTCCTTCAACACACAAGTATCTATAAGTATATTGTTGGGATTACCCTCTCGGTTTAACAGAGCCAAAAGTGTAGAAGATTTTAGTCTCTTTGATTGAATCTTATTCATTGGCCATATCAACCCGTTGAGTCTAAATATGAGAGAGTGGCTACTCTTTAGGACTCATTGCATTTTTTTATTTGGGAACCAACATGTTCAAAGAACTTTGATGAGTTTCCCTAACTATTTTCTGCAAGAGCTTTGAAATCTTGAAAAGATTGAAATTCTTCTGATGAGGAATCATTGAAAAAGGTGAGATCATATTTATCCTTAGTAAAATATGGATAAGCAAAATCCCCTAAAAAATCAATATGAATAAGTTCCAATACTTGTGTTGCCCTTCATGAATTTCATTTGTAAAATTTTGCTTCTAGATGTTTGCCAAAGGTACAACCTTCACAAAGTCCTTTAGAAAATTTAATCTTTCATAGTTCATCAACCATATTATGTTGACATAGTTGTTCAAGATAGTGGTAGTTAAGAAGACCAAACTACTCATGCCATTATTTAGTAACTTCATTTTAACAAGTTAGTAATGCTTTTGGAGAAATATCTATGTCAAAATTGGAGAAGGTATATAATTTGGATTGGTGACTTTCTTCCCTTATTTCTACCAACTTGTTGCTTTGCAAATTCTCTTATTTCAACTAAATTTGGAGAGAAATGTACTGTCATGACCTTCCTTAGATGGGTTATTTGATACACTAAAAGGAAATTAGTTGATAATAAAGGAACAATTTAAAAAATTTAAAATGTTCCTCCTTCAACTTCAAATGACCCTCTCCCATTAAAAGTTACTAGAATATCATCACCTAAGGTGATTATGGACATAGTAGATTGCTCTAAGGATGCAAAAATCAGCCTATGAAGAGCCCATATGGTTTAAAGGACTAGAGTCTATCATCCATGATAGAGATGAAGATTTGTATCAAGTAAGGCCTTTATTTTTAACTTCTCTTTGTACTTAACTATTCTCCTAAGTTGGCAAAGATGCCTTGAAAAAATCAACTAGCCCTATATTATTCTTTTTGAGAATATGTGTGAGATGCTCAGTTTGTTTCTTCATGCATTGATGTTCATCATGTCTATTTTTTTTACAAAAGATACATTTAACTTTCTAAGTATTTTTTTTACTTTATTGAGAAAATTTATCCTTTTTGGATTTGTCAAAATTTTCCTTCTTTCTTATCTTTCTCGCCCCTTTTAGTGTTCTTCTTTCCTTTTGAAGTTTTTTTCTTTTCATTTCCTGCAAGTAGGGATTTAGTCTTAGTAGACTTTGAAGTGCACCTTTGAATTAAATTTTCTTTCTCCCGTATGGGATCAAAAATAAAGTTATCAAGTGTGGCCATTGACCATGAGGCTCCAAGAGCCTATTAGTAGAGTAGAAAGTTGAGACAAAAGCAAAAAAAATTGTATCTAGATTGGAAAGTACAAAAATAATCGATAGATCCTCTTTCTTATTAATTCCATAATCTTTAAATTGCATTTTTCAATATTTAAATTTAACGAAAGTGTCGTAAAGTTGAAAAACTTCTAGGACTAAGACCTAAGAGTTGATCTTCCAACTCATGACTTCTAAGTTCATCAATTTTCCCAAATAGTTTGTTAAGAGCTTCCCAGACATTGTTGGGTATTTTCAAGTTCTCAACATGGAATCACAAATCAAGAGACAAACTTAAACATAGAAATCTAAATGCTTGGTCAAACTTATTGAAATACTTTTCGTAGTCCTTAGATATAGGGTTTCTTTTTCTATTCTCATGGTTACCCTAAATAAACCTCTATTTTTAAGAAAAAGGAATTAATTTCAACTTTCAATCATGATAGTTCAAGGGTGTTAGGGGTAGTATAGTAACACTAGACTCCACACTACTAGACTTATATTGTTCTCTTATAGAAATGTAAAAATGAAGAACATAGAAATATGTTTAAAAGTGAAGAAATAATGTGTAACACACAAAAACACTTATTGAGGAAGTGTGAAAATATACCACACAACACCCCCCTTGGTTATTAGTTTCCCCCTAATTTGGCACATTATAGGAGTGCTTTGTAAATATTTCAGATTGTTTGAAAACAAACTTAGCCAAATATATGAGCACAAGAGAAAAACATTAGGAAATATTTAAGCCCCTTTGGACCAGAGAGAACCACGGGCTAAAATTTAAGATGCTCTCCTTAGCCCTTGCTCACATAAGTCCTAGAAGATTGAATTTGAGGTAGTTAAAAATACGGTGGGAGCTAGAGGGCAACCTTGACTAATTTATCTTTCAAGGTTAATTATTTAGTCAATGGACCATTTATCTCTATCTAAGCAACAAAATCCTTCATAAAATTATAATTAGATGGCAATAGCTATCTAGGAAACCAAAACATTCCAAATTTATTACAAATAAATCCCATTCCACTCTATCATATATGCCTTATTAAAGGAAAAAAAATGTTCTCCTTAGATTTCTTAGTGCTTTGATTTTTATTATTTCAACATTTTTTGATTTTGTTACATGATTCTTTTTAAATAGTAGTCTAAAATCCTAAAATATTCATATTGATACAAAATGTAATTACAAAAGAATATGACAATAGCTAAAGGACCAAAAAAACTAGACAAAATATAGACAAAATGTCTCCCTAAATTAGACAGAGACATCGTGAGACCAAAAGATCAAAATCCTCTCAATGAAATAAAATGAGGAGGAAACAAGTATATGGTAGCTTTGAAAAAAAACTAAAATATGGCCCTCACATGACATCAAAGGAGGTGTCAAAATCCATTAACCATTGGAATTATGTGATAGTCTCTAGGTTATTAACTTTCTTCAAAAAGTCACACCACATGCTCATTGTCATTTTATGTTGAGCCAGTGTGATCAAATGGAAATTTCCAAGGAACGAAAGCCACTCAATCCCACCAGCCCCTCACACCCATACTAGAATTCATTCGTGTTACATGATTTGTGATAACTCTAAACAAAAAAAAAATATTTTCATATTCATTAAACCTAAAATTAATAAAGAAATTCAATATCTTTCATGATAAAACTTTACTAGGTCATCCTTATTTTGGATTGTCTTAAGTAAACCAATTGTATGATCTAAAAGTCATACATAGTATGATTTTTTAAAAATTTCTCATTTTGAATGGTAGGAGTTATCTATTTGGTATGTTTTAAATTTTACCTCAACTGAGATAAACATAATAAAAATTCAAATAAATCTAAACAAGCTCCTTGGGGTGACTCATATATATGGATATTATCAAAACTAGTAGTTGTGTGTAGTGACATGCAATGATGAGTCGATAGGTGGAAGGAAGTGCAAATGGAAGGAATGCAATCTAGGAGAGAGAAAAGGGTGTGTGCATTTCTACATGTACCAAATGGAACTATATATTGTAAGTGTTAGTTGGAACATTGATTTTTTCCTACTATATCTTATTACCCCTATGTGCAGATATGTATGTATGCTATAGCAGATTCAAAAAAATTGATACATACCAAGAGAGATAAAGTTCCCAAATTTAAGAATCATTATGGCATCATTAATAACCTTTTTATGATACCTTTACACTAAAATGGTAGGGCATAGATATAGGTACTAATACATGTAGGTTATGTCAAAAGCGTAATAGAATTATCTGAAAGCTTATAATATTATTGATTTGTAATAGGATATAAAATGGTCAAATAAGTATATTTGCACAAGTGATGGACAACCATAACAATAAAGAGATAATTACATCTGTAGGATTATGTTGAATAAATGGAAAAGTAGATTGGTACAAAAATTTTGAACAACATTTTTTCATTTTGTTTGGGAATCTAACTTTACATGTGATCAGAATATATCTCGAAACATTGCATATAAAAATTTTGGGTACAAGATTTAAAAATAGATATTGTTTTTTGAATGTAATCAATGCTCAAAAAAGTCTTTAATATTACACACAATATATAGCCTATGAAACATATCAATCTTGTCTGAATCTTATGTCAGATACATAGAGATCTGCACATACAAAATATAAAATGAAACACAACAAAATGAGGCATGCTCTCCACCCCACTATATTGGGTCATGGAGCCTCATGGGCTCTCACAAAACACCTAAGAAAGAACATACAACATCCACCACTCTGTTCAATGGTGAAATCAATGTTCGTTATTACACTTAATATAGAGTCTATGAGGATATAATTGTTTATTTGACCATTGTGACTAATTTTGTAGTCACTACGTTATTATGAAAGGTCATTTATAACAAGTTACTTCATCAAAATCCCAATTATAGCTGGCATATGCTTTGCAAGAATAACAAAAAAATGTGAATTTTAGTGCAGTGATCATCTATCATTGGTAAACAATGTCTAAATTAGGAGATATAAAGAGTTCTATAATTTATAATTGATAATATGGAATGCACCTATAATAGAAGGGATTAAAAATATAGGCATACCTTGTGCACATGGCAGAATGTAATATAATAACAAGAAAAGAAGGCATCCTCTCCACCCTACCATATTGGGTCATGGAGCTTGTCATGCACTCTCAACAAACCCTCGAGGAAAAAAAATAAAATTTCCACCACTTTGATCAATGGTGAAAGCAAGGTTTCATCCCATGCTGACTTTATACAATATCTAATGACATCAAAACATCCATGAGGGAGGATTGTTTGGCTTAAGTATACTCTACAAACATGAAAAGATAATGTGAAGTTTAGTGCAATAAACACGTGCCATTGGTAGACAATAAATAAATCAAGAAATATAAAGATTTGTACAATTTATAACAAATAATATGCAATGAAGTTCTATTAGAACCCAACAATTAAATAAAATTTAGGCATACCTTGTGCACGTAATGGATTGCAGTATGAACACAAAAAAGAAGGCCTACTCTCCACACTACCATATTGGCTCATGGAGCCTCATGGGCTCTCACCAAACCCCCAAGCAAAAACATTAATTGTCAACCACTTTGATCAATGGTGAAAGCAATGCTTTGGCACTTGAGAAAATTGGTTGAGTTCAAATCAATGCTATACATTTTTAATAAATTGACATGTAGCTATGAAATAAGAAATGGAATAAAAGATATATAGTCTTACATTGTATACAAATAGAATGTAGGAAAAAGCCATACACTGTGCAAACATGTGATTGTAAAGCTATTTAGCATTTTGGAGATCTATACACCTTGTATAGAAATTGAATGTAGTTGTAGTCTAAAATGGTTTGACTTAGATATAGGTACATACAAGGAAAATGTGAACTTTAGTGAGGAAAACATATTTCATTGGTAACCAATATCTAAATTGCTAAATTTAAATTGTTCTATAATTTATAAGGAAAAATATGCAATACCACAATTACATCTCACGTATAAAAAATGATAAGGAAGCAAATTTAGAAATGGTGGAAATTATATATGCATGGAAATGAAAAGGGAAAGAGAAGAAGTACAATTACCATAAAGAATAGAAATATTTCATGATGATTGCAATGAACACAATTGTTAGAGATGATCCTCTTGTTTGAATCATAGTGCACTATAATTGTTGGTATGTATCCTACAATATCTAGCAAAAAAGAAAGGTGGACCTACGCATAGCAAGAACATACATCATCCACCACTTTGATGAATGGTGAAATAAATATTCCTTATTACACGTAATATACAGTCTATCATTCAAAAAACTCCTTTTTGAGGCTAAAAGAAACAATAAGACAGATACATATCTACACATATGGAAAATAAAATAAAATGAAATGCAACAAAAGAAAGCCTGCTCTCCACCCTACCATATTGGGCCATGGAGCATCATAGGATGTTAAACATATATATCCATAAGTAGTATTCAAACATATGAATCTTGTCTACATCTAATGTCAGAAACACACAAATGTGCACATAAGAAATATAAAATCAAACACAAGAAAATGACACCTCTTGATAATACCTATATATCGGTGCAGATTTTGTTTCCAAAGTAGGTATACAGGCATTGCATGCCTTGGATGCATTTTTAGGGGTATGTTCCTTGGATATATATAGACACAAAAACAATGTGTGCAAATGTATGTATGTGGAATTACATATAGACAATAGGTGGATGATGGGAAATAAAAGGTCACATGAAAATTAAAAGGGATAATCACCATTACAATAAACAAGGTTGTGAGAACTAAATATTTAGCTTTGACATTATTGACAGTGAGCAAAAATAAATACAAATCACTTGTTTTGTGTTTTTTTGCATGGGGGGTGGTTGGTAAAGCAATAGAAAAGTCTTTGTGATCACACCATTGATCAGAGTGATGGACGATGGATTTCCCTATGTGTAGATATGTATGTATGTCATTGTAGATGAAAAGAACATTAATACATCCTGATCCCTATTTTTATTTTGTTGGGACATTCTTGCAATGATAAGCTTTATTTTAACTGTTATATGGAACATTGATGCAACCATTGACCACAGTGATGAATAATGTAATGTGCAGGTTTAGATGTATTTCATAGTAGATGCAAACAAGATTGATATGTAGTAGCACATATTTGGAATGATAAGCTATATTTTGAGTGTTATATGGAATATTGATGCCACAATTATTCGTAGTGGTGGACAATGTATTTCCCCTATATACATATATGTATATATGTCATAGCAGATACAAACACCATTAATACATAATAATACCTATATTTACTTTATGCGACTTTCTTGAAATGATAGACTATATTTTTAAGTGTTATATACGAGTATGTGCAAGATCATCATGGAAAAAATAGGCCCTTAAGTGGTAAAAAAATTAGAGTTAGGCAGCTTCACAGAAAAAATTGAATAAGTTATCTATATTATTTCAAAAATATGTAAGAATAAAATTGGTAGAAAATTGAATGTAATTTCTAAACTAATAGATATGTTTAAAATAAAAAGAAACCTATTTGTTAAAAATTTGAAATTTCAATGTAATAGTACTTAAATTTCAGGGAAAAAATAAGTAGTGTGTCTCTGACCACCCTAACCACAATAAAATGATAATATTTTTTTATAATATTTTAGATATAAGTAGAGGACTCATGTCCCAATGTGATGCATATTTTTTTGTAATTTTTTTCCAAGTAAACAATTAATTATGAATTTTTTATTACAAATTTTAAAAAATATAAAAAATTCATATGTCTGACCACCTTAATTTGGTTAAAACTTCATGAAATTCAATTTTATTTTTTTAATTCTCTAGTATGTGAAGCATGTTTTGGATTTGAAAAATGTGATATCATTTGAAAGTGATAGATGTTTTTCAATCAGTCTATCAATTAGGACTTTAGTCATAATTTGAATAGAAAATGAATAATAATTACTTATTAAATTCAAAGTAAAGAATAATTTATATTGGTGGAAAGCTGAGAATCTCCTTTAGAAACCCTTTTCATTTCATCAATTTTGGGTTAAAAAAAGGTCGTCAGCCACATACCCATCATATTTCCACTTTTTGGCCCATCATGATCTTGCACATACCCATACAAGATTCATGCATGGAGGGAATGGGAAAAGAATTATCTTAAACAAAAAATTTATAGTGCTTTCGCAACCATCACCCCATGCAAAGAACAAAAAATAACATCCAAGCACCTTCACATAAATTCCACAATGACTAATCACACTTGAACCTTAATAGAAGCTTTCCTTCATCACATTCGAGCGCTATGTTTCCCGAGGTTTGAAATGGCAGGTGTTACTTACAAGTGGTTGGTTGTTTTGGAAGAAAATAGACTGGAAGATGATGGAACACAGTCTATGTTGAACTTTGGTCATGATTTTAATCAACCTTCTAGATTTTAAGCCTTTGAGTGGCCGAGGAAATGATGGTGATTAGGGAAAAGGTGGCAGGTGGTTTTTGATTTTTAAATTAAAAGAATTTGGTGCCGCAATAGAGAAGGCCATCGAAATGGCATCAATATTAATTGTTACATGGTTTTTCATGTAGTGGTGATGGTTGTAAGTAACATTTACCTTTTAAATCCTTGGAAAACATAGTGAATTTCTACACACACCACAAATGAAACAAAATCACAAAGGGTTTTTTTGATATGCACCTCTTCTTGCTTGATGTAAACACACCTCTTCTTGCTAGCTTTCCTACAAAAAATAGGCAAAAAATTATCGTAGGTGAAACTTTTCTTTTGCTTTTGCATCCATTGCCCCATGCAAAACACACAAAATAACCTCCAACCACCTTCACACAAGTTGGACAATGTGTGATAGAATTTGCACCCTCACAGAAGCTTACCCTCCTCGCACATGTCTCTACTAGTAGGTATAGCAATAGAATGAGACCCAACAATGCCTTATCAAAAATTTACCACACATTCGCTATGTTTCCCAAGGTTTTAAACATATGTGGCTACATGTAATTTAACACATGTTGTGGATTATGTTCCCCTATTTTTTTGCAAAAAGAACTTGAAAATCCTAAGCCTAAGAAAGTTACCTCACACAAGAAAAAGTACCACATGGTTTAGTTGACAAAAGAAATTTCAATAAATGCATGATGTTGGCCTCAAACAACAAAACTACAATTGTCAATTGAAACATATGTACCTATTCTTTTGTTAGATGTCATGGTAATTCTCAACAAATAGAGATAGGGCTACATGAAGGCAAGTAGCAATTAATTTATGTTCAGAAGTTTAAATATAGATGTATAAAAAAAAAAGCAACTACCTTATGAAAAGAATAAACATAGGAAGGAGTATATATGAATGTTCCCTGCATCTAAGCTCACATACATACATAACTACACATAGGGATGAATGTTCACTATGACATGGAAAATATGGGAAAAGATTATCTTTCTAGGTTTTCCCATCTGGGTGACTATTTTATACCTATATTGTTTCATTTATGGATTTAATTTTGTGGTGATGGTTGCAATTCACTAGCTTAGACTATATTGTATCATTTATGTCCACAGTTTTGTGTGGATGGTTGCAAAATATTTAATATCGTGTCTTTTGTGTGGGTTTTTTCATCTGACTTATTGTTGAAACCAATATTGTTTCATTTATGGTTCACATTTTGTGGTGAAGGTTTTAAATCATTTTGTTACTATGAGCTAAAGTTTATAAGTAGACAACACTCATATATAGTTGTACCTGGACATATCAATATAGAAATCAGAATGGGAGCAATGGAAATAAACATCACTTGGCATAGGCTAGCATGGCAATATCACTTGTTTGCATCTGATTTCTCATATCTACACAGCTGCATATAGGGATGAATGTTGTCCATCACTAACTTCACAAATATACATATCTATACATAAGAAAACTAAAATGGAACAAAACAAAAGAAGGCCTTCTCTCCACCCTATCATATTGGGTCATGGAGCCTAATAAGCTCTCACCAAAACCCTGAGCAAGAATATACACTACCCACCATTATGATTAATGGTGATATCAACGTTTCTTATTAGGCCTAATATAAACCCTATTATTGTAAGAATTCCATTTTGAGGAGGAAAAAAAAAAACTATCTTCCAAAAACAATAAACATAGGGAGCAATATATGTTGTCTAAATATAATTTGACATACATACATATCTAGACACACATGAAAAGGAAAATAAAACACAACAGAAGAAGCACATACTCTTTTTTGGCAATATATTGTGAAGCAATAGATTCTTATATATGCATTGAATGCATGCAATAGATGAAGATCCAAGTGGGGAAAAAATTGTACACTGATATGTATATATATATATATATATATATGCAAAGGTAAATGCAAATATATATGGATTGTTGATTGTTGCCCAATAGATTTAAAACCGGGAAGGCTGACGAAAATTCCGTCCAAAGTTGACACATATATCCTATTAGCTAAAAGTTTCCATATAGAGGCAATAATTGCAAAGCAAGAAATATTATTTCATTTATTGTTTCCATATAGACGCGATGGTTGCAAAGTAATAAAATAGACCAATAACAACATTGTTTCATATATGCTTTCTATATAGTTCCAATGGCTACAATAATATTTAGAGTTCTAAAATTACCAAAGAAATTGAACAGTTTATGTTATTTTCCATAAGGCATTGTTGACTATTGTTTTGTAGCTTTACCTGGTATGAAGATTGTGAGCCACCTTAGTGACGAATTTTTTTGCAAACAACTTATATACATATGCACACCCAAAGTTGTTAATACATGTGAAAGAAATATAGATAAGTTTAAATACACATATATGTGTATATTAGTTGGGTAGAGGAAACAAACATCACTTGGTACAACTTATCATAGAAACATTGTTTCGTATATGGGTTCCATATATTGGCATTGGTTGCAATAATACCTTGCATTTAAAACTTACCAAAGTAGTTAAGTAGTTTATGTTATTTTCAATAAGGAATTGTTCAATGTTGGGTTGTAGATTGAGCTGCATAACATATGCAACAAACATTATAGCCAAGAACCATATGATATCCATATGGAACATGACATTATTATTACACATGACAAAGTAGTAGGGAAAACATTTAAGAAGCATTAGATGTATATACAGACATACACACTCACACATACAAATACATCACAGATAAATATATCTACATAGAACTCTATCAAGATATTGTATGCACTGAGAGCATTCAAAACAAGATTAGAATGACAAAAATAAAATGACAAAATTTCCATTACATCCTATATTTTAATCTTGTGCAATGATAGATTTTAATAAGCTAGACTAAAGAAAAATCACAAAAGTGTTGCATAGGCTATAGAGAATAGTCATCATTAAACATTACATAGAAAATATTATCACAAAAATAAAGTTTTATGCAACTCCAAGAAAATGGAAGATAACCATATGTGATGTGATTTTATGAATACAAAGATAGGACAACATTTAATAGTCATGGATTCAATGGAGCCAACATTATATCTAACAACGATTGTGGAGAGATAAGAGTATATGGCAATTGAAATAGATAGAAATAAATTAACTATATTGATATTAAAAACAAGTCATAGATACCTATAAATATTGAATTCTACATGCATATACGCATAAAAATCCATTATAGACACATATATCTACACACATATGTATCAAAATGTTGTATGCACTCAAAAATTTGAATTTCATGCATATATATTTATATATATGCATACATAAATGTATACATCCATACAACCATGTCCACAAGTATATATAAGAATAGCTATAAAAATTGATACATGTGTTAAATAGGATGACATAACTATATAACCAAACAACATAAAATAAAATGAGGAACATACACTTAAAGTGGAACAAAACTATAAGCAACATAAATAATACAAAAGAAAACAAGTGTATCTTTTTTTGTTAAACATGATAAGTTAAACTTCATTTTCTTAATATATAACCAGTTAAATGAGTAACAAAGCAACGATAGAAGAAAGGAAAGGTCTTCTGATGTGACAAGCAATACAAACTAAGAAAAGGAAACATATATCTAGTCAACAAAAGCTATAACAAATATCCAAAGTCATAATTAGGCATGGTTTTTTGGAATTCAAGGTAGTATGACAACTATTGCGAGAGACTCCTACAAGATAGGGGAAATTGCAGACAAATCTGACAACAACAACTTACACTCAACTTCAAAGTTAATTCTTACAACTTTGATTATTGTTGTTTTAAGCCTTGTTTCTGAATTATAGGTCTAAGTTTCAATAAGAATAGTGAAAACAAATGATGTTTAGGTGACACCATTGATAATAGACTCAGTATTCATAGTAGTAGAAGACTCATATTGCTATATGTAAAGCTCTTTTGTTGACATCTGCAATAATCTTATCACAACCTCATCAAAAGTAGTAGCCCAAATATTGCCCATATGGTCTTCCATCTTTAACTACAATAAATATCAAAATTCATAATCAACTATTGTTGTCTGTCATTTAGCATAGAACAACATATTTTGGGAAAACTCTTCACACTTTTTCTTGCATTGTCTACCATTGACCTACAAGGGACATGCAATGTAACAAAATGCATTAGTTTTAATATATTTTATTGTTTCCTTGATAGTAGCCTACAAAGTTTCTAGCAAGCCAATGTAGTGATCCAATATATATCCAAAATGACTCCCATTTTCCAAAGCAACCTTTTGAGGCACTATCCGGGAGGGCTCAATTGCATGTGGCTCAATATGTCCTTTTTGGATCAAGGGATGTGCTTCTGGGATGTCAGGATTTATTTATAGAAGAGTCCCTACAGTTGTGTTCACAACTGTTCCATTGAAATACCCAACACACACATTTTAAAAAAATATGACAACCAAACTAGGGGTGTACAACCTTTCTAGCTCATCATCATTTGGTTACCAATTTGAGCCCCACAAATTAACATCAATGCAAAAGGATAAAAAATCATTAAGTTTAATAGTCATGCGAATTTTTTCATACTGATCCTTCATTGTATAGTCGATGCCTTTCATACATGCACCTTAGTCCCAATAATATCAATCAAACTGTTATTGTTGCAATTTGCAATTTCATTTATTGGGATGAATTTAAATTCTTTCTCTAGCATAAAGTCCTCATTGTCATAGCATTACAAAATTGAGTTTTGATCCAAAATGATTTCCATGTGGTTGTTCAACTTATTAAATTTCCTATCTACTTGTCTCATCGAGCCCTTTCACACATAATAAGTACAACCCACCTCAACCCTATCATAATGCAATTTTCCTATGTCATTAAAGCAAGTGATTCATATTTTTGTTCCCTCACTATCAATAATGTCAAAGTTGAATACTTGGCCCTCATGTCCCCATTTATTGTAATGGTGCATATCACTTTTCATTGTTACCCATCCTTTTATTGTCCATTTGGTTTTGTAAACATTCAACCCTTTAAGAAGGTTGATATTTGTAGGAGCATTATACTATCTTTGGGATGTATTAATCCCAAATGTTGAGGCTTGTTTGGATTGGGAGGGTGACTCATAGCCAACTATTTTTTCTTCCTTATCTCTAAAAAAATATATATGCTTTCCAATTACCTAGCAATCTGACATTTTGACATCTAATGACAATATGACAACTGCCTTGGAACTAAATGAACATCAAATACTTAAAAAGGAGGTCCCCACAAAAAAGAAAGCATAAAACAACAAGTACAAGTAGTGCAAAACAATATCTAACCTTGATCCCACAACTTCCTACATAGATAGTTAGTCATTTTATTTTGTAGGAAAAGTCCCCATTTGCATGTGGGTTCCATCAGAAATGATGACTTTGTAGTGGTCAACTAGGCTTTGATCGCCTCCTATTTTTTGAAAAGACATTAGTTGGAGAATCAGAGATGGGACAACATCTATAGCATTAATAGATCATATTGCATGTGATATCAAGGATGGAAGTACATTTGTAACCTACAAGGAAATTTTACTCGGAAAAGTGGAAGCAATGAGATATTCATGTCTATGACACAATTCTAGAAACAAAGAAAAATGTTGACACATTTGAAAATTGTAACTTTTTTTCCCCTAACACATAGGTGACTCCCAAATGGCTAGCAAAAATAAAGGAAAATCAAAGATAAAGAGCTTGAATTTAAATTAGTTAGAATATATATCACAACAACTATTAATTCAAATGAAGCATATATACAGTTTGCTCAATGCACATAGCAAAGTTTCAATTTAATTTTCAGCAACAAAAAAAAACAAGGAACAAACTTACAAGACTAGTGCTTGAGGATTGTTCATCAACCTGGGTAGAGCTAGAGTTCATCAACATTGTTGGGGCTACTCTTTTAAAAGATAAGATTTGCAACACCGATGATTGACTACAAGCTCTATAACTTCAAAACACAACATGATCACTCAATTCTTTTTGCACAGACATCAGTAATATGACAAGAAAGGATTAATAAAAAAGAGTGCTCAATGATTCATATAACACTTAATATATAATTTATTATTATTCCAATTTTTTATTTCATTCTTTTAATCTTTCAATGTTTTTTCTATAAACATCAACAATATGAGGAAAAAGAAATAATTAGGAAAAAGGCTTCAATGTTCTATATAACAGTTAATATATAGTATATCATTCAAATAATTCCTTGTCAAGGTTCAAACAAATAACAATTATTTTCACAAAATAATAATCATTGGGAAGAGTACGCATGTACATTGTTTACATCTACTTTGACATGCATACATATCTAAACATAGGAAAATTTAATATTGTTTCATATATGGCTTCCGTTTTGTGCCAATGGTTGCAACACAATAAAATAGTCTATGTTTTTTCCATAATGCATTATTAATTGTTGTTATCTAGCTTTGTCTATATCATTTCATTTTTGATACATAATAAAATAGTAAATTTTATAGAGTTTATGTTATTATCCAAAAGGCATTCTTGACTATCATTGCCACTCATTATATTTCCCCTATATATAGAAATCTACATGATATGTAATATTAGATACAAAATACATTATTATAGAACACTTAAAATACACCTTATGATCCCAAGGATGTCCCATCAAAATAAAGATATGGATCACTATGTATCAATGTTCTTTGCATTCACTATGAAAAACATATATTCTTGCATATAGGGCAAATACATTCTCCATCAGTATGATCAAATGTCTGCACAATTTTTTGACAAGGCATTGTTGGTTGTCGTTATGTGGCTTTACTGACTATCATAACTATGAGCAAGGAGAGAAAGCTTTTGTGAATGTGCAAGTTTTATCATGCATTGTCAAGCTACTGTCCAGATAGGAGTAGGTTTTTCTTGTGTTTTCCTACATGGGGTGAAAGTTGGAAAAGCAATAAAAAGGTGTCACTTGTGATAAAAAAATTTCCCATTTTTTCTAGATGCTAAAGAAAGCAAGGAGCAAAGAGAAAGCAAGCTAGAAGAGGTACACTTGTACCAAGTAGGAAGAGGTGCAATTCAAAAAGGCCCTTTATATTTCCATTTGTTCTTCTATATACTTGTGGACATGGTTGTATGCATGTATACATCTATATATACATATACAAAAACATGTATGCATGCAATTCAATGTTCTTAGTGCATACAACATCTTGATATAGTTGTGTGTAGACAAATTTGTTTGTAATGCATTTGTATGTGTGAGTGTGTATGTGTGTACTTGCATTTTCTAAATGTATCTTTCACGATATGCATCTATGTATATATAGATATGTCTAGTTTTCAATATCAATATAGTTATTTGCTTCTTGTCTATCTCAATTGCCACATACTCTTATATCTCCATAATTTCTATTCACTATTTTGAATATCTATATGTATATGTGTCTATGTATGTGCTTATATACATTTTCCAAAGGTATTGCTAAAGCCACAACTCAACAATCACCAATGCCCTATGGAAAATAGTGCAGACTATCACTGTAGGCCACACAAAGATAGCCAACAATACTGTATTGAGAAGAGAATGAACTATTTTATTACTTTGCAACCATTTTCAGTAGACACAAACCATACAAAAAACACTAAATTATGACTTTTTTTTGTTGTGTTTCATTGTTCTTTTCCTATGTGCAGATATGTATGTATGTGAAATAAGATCTAGACAACATTCATATAAACTTATTGCCCTATTTATTGCATTGCTAGGAGATTTTTTATTTGTTTCATCCTTAAGAGGAATTCTTGCAATAATAGTCTTCATATTAAGCATAACTAGAAACATTGCTTGCCACATACAATGTGTTGGAAAGCTTTTTAAAGTTAGGAAAATAGTATAAACTATTTTATTACTTCAGCTCTAACTATATTGTTTCATATTTGATTCACAATGGAATAGTAAATGTTATAGAATTTATGATGTTTTCCATAAGGAATTGTCAATTTTTGGTCTATAGATCTGGCTATATTATTTCCTTTCTGATAAGATGTTGAAAAATATAATTTATGAGGTTGTTAAAACTAATATTATTTTTATTTAAGACGTGAGTGTGTATGTCTGTATATGCATTTTCTACATGTATCTTCAAGGTTATGTGCATAAATTTTGAATATTTGAGCTATTTATGTGTCCTTCACCTTTTTCGTTTGCTAGCCATTTGGGAGCAGCCTATGTGCTACAGAGAAATGGTTCTAGTTTTCCGATGTGTCAATATTGCTATGTGCTTTCTTCTTTATATCTAGCAAAAATCTAATTTTGTTTTCTTCATGCTCCAACACCTTATCAAAAATCAAATAGTATAGCCTATTCAACAACCTCTTATTGAAAATGAAATAGTACACCCTAACCTAAAGAACAACAATCACCAATGTCTTATGGAATCAATGTTATTTGCATCTACTATGCATACATACATACATATCTATGCATAGAGGTCATACATTGTCCATCACTTTGATCGATAGTGCCATTACTAAGACTATTGTATTGGTTTTGGAAAGTGGGAAGAGGTACATTTCAAGAAAGCAGGTAGAGGTGTAGGTGGAGGTGCATATTGCGAAAACCCCTTCTAGAGTATTTCAAAAATAATTCATGTTATTTTCCATAGACCATTGTTCATTTTTGTTCTCTAGCTTAGGGTATATTATTCCATTTATGCTCTCTATGTATCCACGATGGTTGGAAGGAAAAATTGTGTTTTTTTTGCATTGGATTGCTACTGTGAATTGTTGTGTTTTGTGGGTTTTTTGATCTAGGTCACTGTTGAAAGCAACATAGTTTCAAAAATAGTTTATGTTATTTTTCATAGGCCATTGTTCATTGTAGCTCTCTAGATTTGGGTATATTTTTTCATTTATCGACCCAATGTAGTCGTGATGGTTGGGAGGCAATATTGTTTATTTTTTGCATTGGAATTTTATTGTGAATTGCTATGGTTTTTGAATTGTTGTGTTTCTATGGGTTTTTTCATCTGGGTAACTATTGAAATCAATACATTTTCATTTATAGTTCACGTTTTATGGTGAAGGTTTTCAATGGGTTTGTCACTATCATATTTTGATTGTTGTATGGATTCCATGTAGTGGCAATGGCTATAAGTAAAACCTGCCATTTAAATCCTTCGAAAACATAGCGAATGTCTGCACAATTTTTAACAAGGCATTGTTGGGTGTGGTTTTGTGGCTTTCCCTTCTATCAGAAGTGTGAGTGAGGAGGGAAAACTTCTATGAACATGCAAGTGCAATTATCTATTGTAGAATTTCTGTGAAGATGGTTGGAGCCTATTTTGTGTTTTTTGCATGGTGTAATCATTGCAAAACCAATGATTTTTTTTCCAAATATTGGTGCACATTTTGTTTTACAAGAACATATGTAGGAATTGCATGCCCCAACTACATTTGTATGAATCTATTTCCCAAATATATATAGACACAAAAAGTATATGTGGGAATGTAATGATATACAATTTATGTTAATTTCCATAGGGCATTGTTGGTTTGTATGTGGTGGCAATGGTTGCAAGGGAAACGTTGATGAACAATTACATGTTTAGATTTGGATGTATGTCATAGTAGTTACAAACAACATTGATACAAACTAAAACGTTGTTGGAATAATAAGCCATATTTTGAGTGTTATATTGAACATTTATGCCACCATATTTGTAGAACTTCTTACTTAAATAACCTCTAAAATATTTTCAACACATTGTATGTGGAAAAATGTTTCTTATTATGCTTACTATAAAGCCGAGTATATATTAATGTTGTCTACATCTAATTTTACATGCATACATATGTGCACACAAGAAAAGAAAAATGAAACACTACAACAAATGGAAAAACCTATAGAGCACAAAAATTCACAGTAACAACCCATCCAAAACCATTGCCACAAAAGGCGAAGCATAAATAAAACAATATTTGTTTCAACAAACAATATAGTCTTTTGTAGAGTACAATAAAAAATGTGCATATATGTACATCTAACATGATATATATATATATATATACATATCCATGTAGCTTTTTTTTGCAACTAAATATATATGTATTGCATGTGTTAAATACACCTTTCTAGTTATTATTTCTTTCAACCTCAAAAAAGGAGTTTTTAGAATGATAGATTGTATAGTAAGTGTAATAAGGAAGATTGATTTCACCTTTGATCAGAGTGGTGAATGATGTATGTTGTTGCTCGGGGGTTTTGTGAGAGCCCATTAGGCTCCATGAACCAATATGATAGGGTCGAGAGCATGCCTCATTTTGTTATGTTTGATTTTATATTTCTGATCTGCAGATCTGTGTGTTTATGACATTAGATGGAGAAAATAATCATTTTTTTGAAGACCACCTATGGATATATCTATGTAACAACCTATGATGGTCCATGGCCCAATATGGTAGAATGGAAAGCTAGGTTTCTTTTGTTGTGTTTATTTCATCTTCCCTATGTGTAGATATGTATTTGTGTGAAATTAGATGCAGACAACATTCATATGCACAACAACCTCTATATTAACTACAATAAAATACATCAATATCGCCATTGATTACGGTGGTGGATAATGTATTTTTGGTTTGCCACTATAATCAATAGTGAGACCAATGTTTCATCTCGCACTTAATATACAACCTGCCATTCTAACAAATCCTTATTAAGGCGTAGAAAAATAAGAACTATCCTTAAAGACACACAAAAATAGCTGAGAATTCCTTATCAAGAAGAACATGAATTGATTTATTATTTTACAACCATCACCACCATATAGAAACCATAAATCAAATAATTTATTCAAACCCATAGAAGAACAATCAATCATATGTTATGGATAATAGCATAAATTTTTTTATTACTTCAACAAGTATTAAATGTAAGGTTTGGAAAAGTGGAATGCAACATATCAACCAATAAGAGAAGTAGGTATGTACTTTTGAGTCATTTTGTTATGCAATAATTGAATTGTGAATGTATTACTATAAGCAGAACTACTAATATCATCTTGATTGAACCTTAAGGTTTTTATTTTGAAATTCCATGACTAAATCTTTGACTCTCAACACCTTGCTATGCTAATTAAGTATCATATGAACCATGAGTGGAATTCATTTTAATAAGAATTATATATCTAATAAACATTATTTAAAAAACATTAATATTTATTGTTTTGAGAAGATAGTTTTTTATTTGGGAAGAAATTGTTATTTATTTCATCATCAAAAAGGAATTCTTACAATAATAGGCTTTATATTAACATAATAAGAAACATTGGTTGCCACATACAATGTGTTCAAAACCTTTTTGAAGCTATTCAAGGAAGAAGTCAAATTCTTTTCCCAAGGTTTCCTTATCAAGAATGAAACAATATAGCCAAAGCTAGACAAGAACACTTAACAATTCCTTATGGGAAACAACATAAACTGTATAGCATTAACTATTTGGTTATGTTGCAACCATAACCACAAAATGAAAGCCACAAATGAATAAACGGTAGCTATAATTACAACATTTTCTAGCACACACAAACCATAATAATTAATGTTGATGCCAAAAAATTTAAGAGAGAAAACATCCAAAATACATTTTTCATCAATTTATTGGTTGAGAAAGCTACAAATTCAAACCTTTTTGACTATAATAATGCCTTTGCTTCAGACCAAGTAATATATTATATGCAAAAAAGGTTTGAATTTGTATTTCTCGGTGAGTCTATTGAGGGAAAATTCAGTCTGGATGTTTTCTCTCTTCATAAATTTGAAGGGGAGGAGTTATGTAGTGAGGGAAAAATATGGTATACACATCTATTTTGATATAGAAATCTATATATAAATAGATATATACATGTTTACATAAAGATATATACCTTAAGGTCTTTATTCTGAAATTTGATGACTAAATATTTAACTCTCAACACCTTTTTATGCTAATTAAGTATCATATGAAACATGAGTGGAATTCATTTTAATAAGAATTATATATTAAAAAAACATTATTTAGAAAGGAAAACAAAACATGCATATTTATTGTTTTTAATAAAAGGGTAAAATGGGTTTTACAAGGACTTGAAACCATAACGTTTACAAAACAGAGAAGAGACACCAAATCCAATCCAAAAGGACTAGCTTCGAACATGCATATTTATTGTTTTGAGAAGATAGTTTTTTATTTAGGAAGAAATTTTTATTTATTTCATCCTTAAAAAAGAATTCTTAAAATAATAGGGTTTATATTAAAAATAATAAGAAACATTGGTTGCCACATACAATGTGCTCAAAACCTTTTTGAAGCTATTCAAGGAAGAATTCAAATACCTTTCCCAAGACTGTGTTATAAAAAATGAAACAATATAGCCAAAGCTAGAAAAGAACACTTAACAATGCCTTATGAAAAACAATATAAATTGCATAGCATTAACTATTTGGTTACATTGCAACCATGACCACTAAATGGAAGCCAAAAATGAATAAATGATAGATGTTATTACAACCATCACCAACACATCCAAACCATACAACAAATAATGTTGATGCAAACCAGTGTTTAATTTCATTGTCCTTCTTTATCTGCACGATGGAAAATCTGGCAACCTATTCCCAACATCTGCTAAGTGCCTCTATAACCTTTTTTCATGGCTACCTTTAAGGCCTGAAAATCAGGAAGGATGGCGGATAACCAAGGGGGCTGACGAATTTTTTTTCCAAAGTTCAAGAACATCTTCCACCTTTTTCACGGCCGCTAGAAGGCTAAAAAAATGGGAAGGTTGACAAGAATCTAGACCAAATTTCACACAAATAGCCTATCAGCTAACAAGGTAGAGAACAACAATCAACATAAGTTATATAACATTAACTACTTTATTGTGTTGCAACTATATTGAAAAAATCAAAACCATAAATCAAACGATATTGGTTTCAAAAGAAACCCATATAGTGAAACCAACAAAACAGAAAAAAAATGCACTATAACAAACCCATACAAAACTAAAGTATTTTCTCAACAAAACCTTATTGAAAACACAACAATCTATCCTTTTTAATAGATCCTTTTCAAAAATGAAACAATGCAACATAAGATAGAGAACATCAATCAACAATACCCTATGTAAATAAACACTAATTGTATAACATTAACTATTTTATTTAGTTGCAACCATACCCACAAAACACATGACATAAATTAAACAATAGTCATTTCAATAGTAACCCTGATGCAGAAACCCACAAAACACAAAAATAACAATAACAAACCCATAGAAAACCATAGCCACAAAACGCAAACCATAAACAAAACAATATTGCTTTTAACAAACAATATAGTCTTCTCTGAATAGAACCCTATTTAAAATGAGATGATATAGCCCATTCAACAACACCTTATTGAAAATGGGACAATATAGCCTAAGCTAGACAACAACAACTAGCAATGCCTTATAGAAATCAACATAAATTGTATAACATTAACAATTTCAAATCTAGAGAACAACAATCGACAATGGCCTATCGAAATCAACATAAAATGTGTAAGGTTAACTATTTTATTGTGTTGTAACCATATCCATGAAAAATGCAATTTGGTTTGAACACTGACCCAGATGCAAAAGCCCACAAAACATAAAAAATTATAGTTACAAAGCCATGGAAATATATAATCCTTTCTCAACACCACCATATCACAACTTGAAACAATATATCCTTTTCAACAACACCTTATCAAAAATGAAACAATGTATCCTAAGCCAGACAAAAACAATTAGCAATGCCTTATCGAAATCAACATAAACAATATAATGTTAACTATATTAAAGCTAGAAAATAACAATCAACAATGCCTTATGGAAATCAACATAAACTATGTAAGGGTAACTATTTTATTGCATTGCAACCATAGGGACAAAATGCAAGGCATAAATCAAAAAATATTCATTCCAACAATAGTCCACATGGAGGAACCCACAAAACACAAAAATGCACAGTAACAAACCAATGCAAAAATATTGTCTTTTCTCAACAACACCTTATTGAAAATGGAACAATATAGCCTTTTGACTAGATCTTATCAAAAATGAAACAATATAGTGCAAGCTAGAGAACAACAATAAAAAATACACAAAACCCATGCAAAACTATAGCCAAAAAACCCATGCAAAATGATAGCCACAAAATGCCAACCATAAATGAAAATATATTGCTTCTAACAAAAAATATAGTCTTTTCTCAATAGCGCCTTATCAAAAATTGAAACAATATAGCCTTTTCAACAATACCTTATTGAAAATGAGACAATATAACCCAAGCTAGGCAACAACAATTGACAAAAACTGCATAACATTAACAATTTTATTTCATTGCAAATATAGCCAAAAAATGGAAGCCATAAAAACAAACCCACAAAAACTCATAGTAAGAAACCCATGCAAAAATATATTATTTTCTCAATAGAACCTTATTGAATATTGAAAGAATATAGCCTTTTCAACAACACCTTATCAAAAATGAAACAATATAGCCTAAGCTAGAGAACAATAATGAAAAATTCCTAATGGAATCAAACACTATATAACATTAACTATTTTATTTTGTTGCAACCATAACCACCAAACGAAAGCCATAAATCAAACAATATTGGTTTCAATAGCAACCTAGATGGAGAAACCCACAAAACCATAGCCAAAAAAAGCCAACCATAAACAAAACAATATTTTCTTTAACAAACAATACAGTCTCTTCTCAATAGTTCCTTATCAAAAATTGAAACAATAGAGTGTTTTCAACAACACCTTATTGAAAATGAGACAATATAGCCCAAACTAGACAACAACAATCAACAAAAAATACATAATGTTAGCAATTTTATTATGTTCCAAACATAGCCACAAAACAAAAGCCATAAAGAGAAACCCACAAAACTTCATAGTAACAAATCCATGCAAAATAATACTCTTTTCTCAATAGAACCTTATAAAAAATTGAAACAATATAGGCCTTTCAACAACACCTTATCAAAAATTCACAGTAACAAACCCATGCAAAAATATAATCTTTTCTAAACAGAACCTTATCAAAAATTGCAACAATATAACCTTTTCAATAGCACCGTATCGAAAATGAAAGAATATAGCCTAAGATAGAGAACAATAATTAACAATGCCTAATGGAGTCAAACATAAACTGTATAACATTAACTATTTTACTCCATTACAACCATAACCACAAAACGAAATCCCTAAATCAAACAATATTGATTTCAACCGCTACCCAAATGGAGAAACCAATAGAACCATAGCCACAAAATGCCAACCATAAACAAAACAATATTGATTTTAACAAACAATATAGTCTTTTCTCAATAGTGCCCTATAAAAAATTGAAACAATATAGCCTTTTCAACAACACCTTATCGAAAATGAGACAATATAGACCAAGCTAGACAACAACAATCAACAAATACTACATAACATCAACATTTTTATTCTGTTGCAAACATAGCCACAAAATAGAATCTATAAAGAGAAACCCACAAACAATTCACAAAAACAAATCCATGCAAAAATATACTTTTTTCTCAATAGAACCTTATAAAAATTTGAAAAAATATAGCCTTTTAAACAAAACCTTTTTGAAAATGAAACAATATAGCCCAAGCTAGAGAAAAATAATCAACAATGTACAATGGAACTAAACATAAACTATATAACATTAACTATTTTATTCCATTACAACCATAACCATAAAACGAAAGCCATAAATCAAACAATATTGGTTTCAACACCAACCCAAATGGAGAAACCCACAAATCACAAATATCATAGTTAAAAACCAATTCAAAACCATAGCCACAAAATGCGAACCATAAACCAAACAATATTTATTTTTACAAACAATATAGTGTTTTCTCAACAACACCTTATCAAAATTTGAAATAGTCAATAGTACCTTATCAGAAATCAAACAATATATGCTACCACAAACCACAAACCACAAATGAAACAATATCACAAAGGTTTTTTTGATATGCACCTCTTCCCGCTTGCTTTAAATATACCTCTTCTTGCTAGCTTTCTCTACACTGCCTTGTTTCTTGAAGCCTGTAAAAAACTACATAATGTTAACAAGTTTATTTTGTTGTAAACTTTGGCGTAGAAAATTGGACACTCTTGAGAAAAGAGACAATTTCATTCTTAATTTATACTTACTTTTCATTACCCCTAAATTATTAATCCTTCAAAACAACATTTATAAGACCCTAAGATCCATTATTTTTTATCTAGAGGCTCTTTTCACTCTAAAAATAATTTAAATCCCAACAAACAATGCTCAATTCATTCATATCCTAAAAACCCGCCTTCAAAAACCACAAGTGGAACCCATTCGCCACCTTGGGCGAATCAGTCCCCTCTGGTGGGACCCATTTGCCAAGGGTGGCGAATGAGTCCGTTTTAAGGTAAATTTCAATTTTCAGTGGGAATTCAATTAATTCAACTTAATTTTTTGGTGGATGTCAGCCTCTTAGGTCTAAATAATGGGAAAATTAGGTGTTGATGCCTATAAATACTCATTTTAGGTCATTTTTCACATCTCTTAGTCATTTTACAAAGCAATTTCAAAAGTTAAGTTTTAGGAGTCTTCCACAACAAGTTTTATTTGCATTTTCAACAACAAAGTTGAAGATTTAGGACAACAAACTAGAGTTGTTGCAAGTCTTCAAGCTCACTTCTTGATCAATATTCAACATTGCAAAGAGTTGTTCATGGATTCCTCTGGTGAATCATGGAGAAACCTAGGTTGAGAAGATGCAACTAGCCATCAAATCACACCAAAAGACTTGTTAAACTGATTCCATCTTCCATATTCTCTCTATCTTCAAAATTAAGGTTTAAATTACCTTTTCATGCCATTTACATCTATTTTATATGTTATAGGGATTTTAGGGTTGAAGTCTTGCATCATTTAGATCACCTTTGTACATCTTATTCTAGCACAATAGAATAGAGTTTCGACATACTTCAAATTTTCATAGTCTTTAACACACTTAAGGCTAGGGTTTTATGTAGATTTTTGTTCATTCAAGGTTTGATTACCAAACTAGGGGTTTGACCAAGTAAAACCCCCCATTAGACAACACATTTTAAAGTGTTTTGCATGTTTTTTTGAGATCTTGATCCAAATTTCCATCAGAAGTGCTATACAGGTGGGAAGGTGTAGGTCTGGGATCTGAATTTGTAAAAAATTTAAAGTGGATTGATTCACCATCGATGGAAAATGAGTCCTTCTTGAGGTGAATTTTAGAGTTAGATGTAGATCTAGATACTCAGTGAGCAGAAACCAACTTTTGGGCACCCTGTCCTAGGATTGATTTTCCCAGGGTAGCGAATGCGTCCTAGTCAACATAAAAGTCAAATTTACTAGATTTCCTTAGTACTTTCTAGTCTTCATTAGTCTTAAAGGTGTACACATTCTAAATTATAGCTTTCTATTTAGTTTCATTTATTTTTTATTCATCTTTGTAATATTTTTGTGAATGTCACTGTGTTTTCAAACATTGCATATTTCATTAGTTTTGCATTCATAATCAATCAACTTCATCACTTAGCTACATTTAGATAATTTTATTTAGTGATGATTCCATCTTGTATTCCTTAATTTGACTGAACCATATCAATTTTAGTGTTCTATCTCTATCATTTTAGGTGAAATATCCTAAGAGTGCAAGAGAAGTACATAAAACCCTTAAAATTGCTGGTTCATTTTGGTGAACCTACATATTGAATATTATATCTTTCTGATTTGCATTTTCATTTTCACCCTAAGACTCAATTTTAGTTTCTTTTACATTATTTTTGCATCCTAGGGCTTCTTAAAATTGTATTAGCGAAACTATCATTTAGAGATAATTATTGCATTGCATTTTATTACTTCATTCCAAAATTTTTCTTTTTCAGTCTTTATTTGAATTGTACAGACTTGAACACTTTCAAAAAATTGAAAAAAACAGAGAATAATTAAAAATACCTATCCTGGGACTCATTCGCCATGTTGGGTGAATCAGTCCCAGAGCACTTTTTGCATCAATTTTTTTAGAATTTAGCTTCCTATTTCACACTTTTCTATTTTTTTCAATTCATTTTTTGTTTTAGTTCAATTACTTTATGTTATATTTAAATTATTTGCATAAAACATCATTTCCTTTCATGACATTTATGGATATTCTTAGATTTTTGAACATTTCCTTTTCAACATTAGTTCCTAGTTCTTTTAAATCAGATTCATTAATACATAAAAATGACAAAAAACAACAAACATCAAACAAACCTTTCAAGAAAATGATTCAATTTAGAAATACCATCTCATCCAATCCTCTTAGTAGTGATGATGTACACAAGTTAGATGAAGTTCTTCCAGAATTTATCTCACTCACTTCCATCCTCTAAATCTTGACGTAGAAGCTGAAAACAATTGTGATAACCTATCCGCAAACCTTTTAGTAGTGATGACCTTGACTTGTTAGATGAATCCCTTCATGAATTTGTCTCATCAGAATCATCCATTAGGGTTTTTTGTGAACAATCTAAAGCTAAGGGAATTAATTTGATTCAATCTCAACTCATTCTTTACCCACCCTCGCATAAACTTCATCCTTCTAGTAAACCTGAATTCATTCTTTACCCACCTAAAATTGATGTGTTGCAGCAATCCAATAGTCTTACTGTTGCTCATACATATAATACCCAAAACAATCTATAACGAGTGCAACCAACCCAACCCTCTTTACCTTCACCTAATCTACCTAGTGCTCCTTTCTTTCCCTCACACACAAAGGAGTATGATCTTTTTGAACAACTAAAGAATACTGCTTTAAAATTTCCCTTTGGGATTTACTTCAAAATTCACCAAATTACCACACTATTCTTGAAACAGCCTTACAACACATAGTAGTGTCTCCTAGTACAACTCTGAGTGATGTGGAAAATTTTATACATGGAATTCAAAAAAATAATCTAGACATTACTTTTCATCAACATGAGCTCCCTCCTTTCGAGTTGTGAAGACAAAATGAAGACTTTATGATAATTTCTTAATTCAATCGAATAGGTATCAAGAGAACCCTCATTGATAATGGTTTTCCCCTTAATGTTTGTAGTGTGAATCTCCTTGATAGATTGACTATTGAAAAATCACAAATAAAACCTTATTCTTTATCCATTCGAGGATTTTATAATACAAAAAAGAAACCACTCAGTGTAATCACCTTGCCTATTAAAATTGGGGTGGCTACTATACAAACTCCTATTTGGGTAGACCATGGATCCACAAGATGAATGCAATTCCTTCAAATTTTCATTGCATAATGAAATATGTCTATAACAAAAACATTTATCAAGTTGAAATAGACCTTGAGCCTAAACACTACTTGCACTTTGAAAAAGGAACCATCAAGCCTCTGAATACATTAATTCCAACATCAAATATAGAACCTCTCAAAATTGAACAACAACATGAGGAATTAGTGTCTAAATTATTTGGTGATGATTGGGGATCCTTAAAATTGATGCCTTCATTTATGGGAGAATACATAATCACACAAAATAAATATGAGAAACAAGAACAACCAACTGTCATGTCAACTCAAATTTTAGAAAGATCTTCTCAAACATCTATCTCCTCTAATTTGGAAGAAAACACAATGTATACACCAAATTTTGATGAGATAGATTATCAATCTTTGCCTAATCTTAAAGAAATGGAAATAATTTATGAAAAATGCTATGAACTTGTGAAGCAATTAGGATATACTGGAAAAGGGTGTGGAAAGCACGAACAAGGAATTTGTGCCCCTATAGAACCTAATACACAAGAGACAAAAACTAGGTTGGGATATTCTTTTTTGAGATTTCAAAAGCTACTTAAAGACCATCTTGGAATATCAACACTATTACATGTCAACCAAAACACAAATTCACAATAAAACATCCTAAATTGCTTGATATGAACTTATCATTATCATGGTAGTATGTTGATAGTGATGAAACTATAAAACAAATGTTAGGACTTTATGATAACACATCCTCTACTACGAGTTCCCATGAAATAAGTTACTTGTGTTGTGATAATTAACAAGCAAAATGATAGTGATATGACTGAAGAACCATATGATCCTGAAGTTCCTAAGTCTAATGCAGTCTGCTTAGGAGATACAATCGATGTGCTAGTGGACATAGAGGATACAGACAAAGTTATTAAAATTGGGAAGTGCCTTGATGATGAAGAACAAGAGGATAGTACAACTTTACTTCATGATTTTCTTGAAAATTTTTCTTGTAAATACTCTGATATGCTAGGAATTGACCTGAAAATTGTGACACACAACATCGTTCTTGCTAAAAATGCTAAAACTATTCACCAAAAGATACAAAAAATACCCTAACATAGCCTTGCATGTTAAAGCAGAGCTTAAAAACTCATTGATGCAAGCTTCATTCGACCTATTGATTATTCTCCTTGGATCTCAAACATTGTAGTAGTTGCTAAACCCAATAATTGTATTAGGTTATGCATGTGTTTTTGGGATTTGAATAAAGCCTCTTTGAAAGATGACTTTTTGCTTCCTAATATTGACATGATCATGGACTCAACTGCTAGACAAGCTTTGTTGTAATTCATGGATGGATTTTCTAGTTATAAACAAATCCTTATCAATACTCAAGATCAATACATAACTACATTTACAACTATTTGGGGAATGTATTGCTGGGTTGTGATGCCTTATTGGTTTAAAGAATTTAGGAGAAACTTATCAAATAGAAATGACCTTGATATTTCATGATTACATACATAGAATCTTGGAATATTATGTTGATGAAATCCTTGCTAAATCCTTAACAAGACAAGACAATGCATATTTTCTTCATAAAATATTCAAATGAATGTGTAAATTTAACATGAGATTAAATATAAAAAAGTGTGTCTTTGGCGTAGTTAGTGGTAAAATTTTGGGGTTTGTCATATCTCATAGAGGTATTGAGGTGGACACAAAGAAAATTGATGTCATTATTAGCATGCCACCTCCTAAGAACATTTCTCAATTGTGCATGTTACAAGGCCAAATTCAAGCTATCCATAATTTCGTTACATCTTTAGCTGATCACACATTACCCTTAACACATCTTCTAAAAAAGGATGTATGTTTTGATTGGGATGAGGATTGCAAATAGGCTTTTGATAGTTTAAAGGAATACCTCGCAACCCCACCTATTTTACAACCCATTGTTCCAAACGAACCATTTATCCTATATATAGCCGCATCAGCCCATGCTCTTGCAACATTGTTGGCTCAACAAGATGAACATGGAAAATAACATTTTCTTTATTACATTATTCAAAATTTAATTGATTATGAAAATTGATATTCACCAATTGAAAAACAATGCCTAGATCTTGTATTCACTACTAGTAAATTGTGACATTATTTACGAAGTGCTAAAATACAAGTCATAACAAAATTTGATCCCCTTAAGCATCTTTTTAATAAAATAAATATTTCTAGACACTTAGCTAAGTGGTGATGTTGTTAACTAATCACTTATTTGAGGCCCCTTCTCTAGCTTTACCTAATAATGAATCCTTTCTTGATGATAGTGTCTTGACCGCATATGTTAAAACATGAGAATTGTATTTCGATGGATCCAAGTGTTGAACAAGTTCTGGTGTTGGAGTGGTATTAATTCTACCTAATGGAAAGCCTATTCCCTAGTTCTATCGGTTCAATTTCCTATGTACAAATAACACGGCTAAGTATGAGGTTGTAATCGCAAGATTGCAAGCTGTTTTAACCATGTGTGGCAAAGATATCGAACTAAACATGAAAAATTATCAATGTACAAGGATCTCACAATGAAACTATTAGAGAAATTTGAATCATTCACCATTGATAACATCCCATGAAAAGACAATCAAGATGTGGATGTGATGGCAAGTGCAACCTTTCTTATATCCCCACATGATCCTTCAACATATTTCACCTTCGTTATTCACCCCATCATGAAACCTTCAATTTATACTCACATAGATGACCTTTTAACAACAACTCAAGACAAATCAAATGAATGGTATGATACGATATAAAATTATTTAAAAGATGGTACCGATCCTGATCCCACAACAACAAATACTCAAAATCGTTTACAAAAACTACCAACCAAATACGTAATCCTCGCTGATGTGTTGTATAGAAGATCCTTAAATTTTCTCTTACTAAGGTTTCTTAAGGATACTGAAATTCCTATAGCCCTTGAGCAGGCTCATGTTGGTGCCTCTAAAGGTCATTTTGGAGGACTATCATTAGTCCAAAAACTTATTTGTATAGGATATTATTAGTGACATATGTAGAAAGGCTATTTTTCTTACATTAAACAATGTCACAAATGTCAAGAATATAGCAATTTTGATCCATGCCGCTGCTTCTAAGCTTTGTGCCCAAATTCCCATTTGGTCATTTTTCAGTATGGGGATTGGATCTTATTGGAAAATTTTCACCACCCACTTTTGTTGGACATACATTTATCACAACCGAAACAGATTTTTTCACAAAATGGGTAGAAGCTCTTCCTTCTTGATCTACAAATGCTAAATTAATTTTTTGTATCATATTTTAACACATAATTGCTCCCTTTAGACTTCCTTCCACAATCATTTTAGACAATGGAACCCCATTTAAGAATAATGAAGTCAAGAAATTCCTTGAAACATTCAACATCCAACATCGCTTTTCTACGCAGTACTATCTACAATCCAATGGACAAGCTAAAAGCAATAATAAGATCCTTGAACAAATCCTAAAGAAAACTATTAAGAAACATCATAAGGATTGGAATATGCAATTACATTATGCACTTTGGGCTTATCGAACAAGTGTTAGATTTTCCACAAGAACTACACCTTATAACCTTGTTTATGGTACTAATGCGATTATGCCCTTGGAGTTAGAAAGTCCTATTCTATGAATTACTCTTCAAGACCTTATTGATGATGCCACTTATAAAAACCAATGATTCCATCAGCTTGAGATGCTCAATGAAAAGTACATTAACACTCTTTAGCATCTCCAAGCTTACATTAAGAAATTACAACAAAAACATAACACTCATGTCAGTCCTTGAACGTTTCGTAACGGTGATTTTTTTCTCTATGAGAATCAATACAATACTAACACTAACCATGAGGATAAAGATAAATTCAGCCTGAATTGGTTAGGACCTTAAATAATTGGTACCAATTATGGGTCTAGTGCTTATGTCTTAACTGAGCTTGATGGAACACCCCTTAAGGAACCTATTAATTGCATGCATTTGCATTGGTATTATCTCTAGTAATCCTAAAGAGTATGAATTATAAAGTAGTGTTGTCTAAATTTATTTGGTTTCATTCTAAACAATTTTCATGTTGCTTCATTCCTAACACCTAATCATGTGTTTTCCTTGAACACTATGGTAATTATTTATGTTCTTTTTATAATTACTTTAGATTTCATACTATTCATCCTCCTGCTATGTTAAGTTTGATCCTTACAAGAATTATAATTGTATCTCATTTAACATACTTTCTTTAATTCAACAGTGTTGGATCTAAAGTGAAATTGAAATATGTTTTACATTAGATCCCATCGATTATGTTAAATCATGGAGTCATTAATTAAATACTTTTAACTAAGTTATTTAATTAATCACATTTCCATTTAGTATTCAAACACATAAAGACAAATTGTAACAACATCAAATGCTTATATATATATATATCTCAAAAATTTTACATACATTTCAATATCATAAACAAAATCACCAAGGTCTATGAGAGCTAGACCCCTCAGGCTCTGGTGCACATGATTTGTTCCTTAGACACCATGAGATGGTCGTGTGCAATCATGATCACGATCTGCTAACTCTAAATGCATACTCCAAACCTTGTACTCAACCAAGAGCCACAAGCTGATCCTCTACCATCTGTTCCCCCTCCACTCATACATGTGCTAGCTCTCCATGTAGTCTATCCACCTCTACTAGAGTCTAGGATGACTATGCTAAGACCTTAGCTCAATGGAGTCGTCTCCTTAAACTCCTATACGTTACCCATAGCCTAGCGAAAGGTCTGAGGGACTCTAGCTCCTCCTCCATGATCAGTGGGGGCATGTAGTTAGGATCCATCTCCTCCTCATTGATGGATGTGGTGACTATCTCTACAACAACTTGACAATACAAATCTCACCAATTTCTCATCACTCTTGCAAGATAGAAAAGGTAGACTTTCAGTAAACATCATCATGATATATATATAAAGCATAAAATGCTAAAGTACATGTATAAAATTAAATATCATCACCTATGTCACCAGTCGGCTGAGGGATATCAACCTCATCCTCTCTAGGGTGCATGGAGGACATGCTAGTCTCTCTCTGACCTTGAGTCCTAATGTCTATTGTACCTACTGCATGTGATATGGTAATACGAATCTGTGTGGACTATCCTTGCTTATGTTGATCATCAGCCGCTACATCAGATATTCCCAATAGATGCCTACTGCCTGCAAATACTCCATCTTTGTTGTTGATAGTGTTGGCGCTAAATTTTTGAGAAAGCTAATCTATCTCCCTCCTAGCCACTGTCACGATCGAGTTGGAACCTATCAAAATCATAATAATATGCTCTAAAAAAAATTCATCTAATCTCTTTCATTTCCAAATTACTCATCATGCAAGTGTGTTAAAGTTACTCTAGTGTTCCTTTCTAAAGGCCCTAGACACTTTAGAACCCTTTTGGGACACTTCACAAAGAAAAGGGACACTTCACAAAGAGATGGGACACTTTACGAAGAGATGAGACACTTTGGGAACAAAAGGGACACTTTGTAAATAAATGGGACACTTTGAGAAATTTCTTCCAAGATCCTAAATTAAATTATAAATGCATTAAAAATCCTTAAATCATTGCAAAATCACTAAATTGAACTTGCAGAATCAATTCACCTCATGGTACAGCTCTTCGTTTGCCATCTGTTCTCGAAACTCATCTAGTCACGAAGGTTTATAATCCTATCTACTTCATATCTTCTCATAACACTCATCACTATCAAGATACAAGAAGGTAAAATAAAATAGTAAGTGAAAAATTACTTTCTTCTACCTCTTTTAACGCATTTTCATCACTTTTACTCTTATGCATTAAATTAGGGTCATTTTCTCTTAAGATTTAATAAAGCATCTTTTGTTCAAAACAACCTAATGGGGGCAAAGGAACTCCATTTTCGATGTCGTTTGATGCATTGGAATCGTGATTCCACACCTAAAATCGTCAATCATCTATTGTTATTTGGCATGGTACTTGGAAATTCCCTATGATATGATGTCCCGTATTCGACGTGGCTAGATTGCTACCTTGATTCCACCTCCACAAAGCTAGTGAAATCAAGGGGGCATACATCTACCCTCGAATTAGATTTCTAGGAGTTAGACAAAAGTATTTTCCAATAATTCACAAACTTGTGTTGCAGGATGTAGTTCCTAATGTTGTGGTTTTGTAGATAACTACATTGGGGGCTTCATTCTCTAGTATTTTGAATAACTATCCTTTTATGCAACAAAGTGCACCATTTAGAGTCATTTAGCTTACATATACACGTAGAGTCATAGGGGTGCTAAATGTGGCATAGAAAATTAGACACTCTTGAGAAAAGAGACAATTTCACACTTAATTTAGATCTACTTTTGAGTACTCCTACATTATTCATGCTTCAAAACAACATTTATAGGCCCCTAATACCCATTATTTTTTATCTAGAGGTTCATTTCACTTAAAAATTCATTTGAATCCCAAGAAACACTAGTTAATTCATTCGTGCCTTGAAAACCCACCTTCAAAAATCACTAGTGCACTAGTAAGACCCATTCACCACCTTGGGTGAATGAGTCCCCTTGATTGGACCCATTCACCAAGGGTGGTGAATGAGTCCCTTTTGAGGGAAATTTCAATTTTGAGCAGGAATTCAATTAATTCAACTTAATTTTTCTATGGATGTCAGCCTCTTAGGTCTAGATAATAGGAAAATTAGGTGTTGATGCCTATAAATAATGACTTTAGGTCATTTTTCATGTCTCTTATTCATTTTACAAAGTATTTTCAAAAGTTAAGTTTTAGGAGTCTTCCACAACAAGTTTTATTTGTATTTTCTACAATAAAGTTGAAGCTTTAAGATAGCAAACTAGTGTTTTTGCAGCTCTTCAAACTCACTTCTTCATGAAGATTCAACAGTGTAAAGAGTTGTTGATGGATTCCTGTGGTAAATCATGGAGAAACCTAGGTTGAGGAGATTCAACTAGCCATCAAATCACACCTAAAAACTTGTTTTCAAAGTGATTCCATGTTCCATCTTCTCTATTTATTTAGACTTAAGGTTTGCATTACTTTTGCATGTCATTTACATGTATTTGATATGTTGTAGGATTTCTATGGTTGAAGTCTTCCATCATTCAAATCACCTTTGTACATCTTATTCTTGCACAATAGAATAGGGTTTTGACATACTTCAGAATTTCTTAGTCTATAACACACTTAAGGCTAGGGTTTTATGTATATTTTTGCTCATTCAAGGTTTGATTACCCAACGAATGGTTTGAAAAAGGCAAACCCCCCATTATACAACACATTTTGAGCTTTTTTGCAGGTATTTTGTAAGATCTCAATCTGAATTTCTATCAAGAAGTGTTCTTATAGGCGACAAGGTGTAGATCTGAGATCTGAATTTGTAAAAAATTGAAAGTGGACATATTTTCCATGGATGACGAATGAGTCCCTCATGAGGGGACTATCAAAGTTAGATGTAGATCTAGATACTTAGTGAACATAAACTAGTTTCTAAGCATAAAACCCTATCTTGGGATTGATTCACCCATGGTGGCGAATGAGTCCCAATCAACATAAAAGTCGAATTTACCATATTTCCAAAGTGCTTTCTAGTCTTCATCAGTCTCACAGGTGTACACATTCTGAATTACAACTTTCTATTTAGTTTCATTTGTGTTTTATTCATCTTTCTAAGCTTTTTGTAAACATCATTATGTTTTCAAATATTGCATATTTCATTAGTTTTGCATTGATAATCAATCAATTTCATCACTTAGCTACATTTAGATAATTTCATTTAGTCATAATTTCGTCTTGTATTCCTTAATTTGAGTGAACCATATCAATTTTAGTGTTCTATCTCTCTCCTTTTAGGTGAAAGGTCCCAAGAGTGCAAGAGAAGTACATTGAACCCTTAAAATTGATGGTTCACAAACATAGCCAGAAAAGGGAAGCCATAAAGGGAAACCCACAAAAATTCACAATCACAAACCCATGCAAAACCATAGACACAAAATGCGAACCATAAATGAAACAATATACGTTTTTACAAACTATATAGTGTTTTCTCAACAACTTATCAAAATTTCAAACAATCAATAGTACCTTATCAGAAACCAAACAAATAGCCTACCACAAACCGCAAACAAAAAATGAAACAATATCACAAAAGGGTTTTTTCAATATGTAGCTCTTCCTACTTGCTTCAAACACACCTCTTCCCACTAGCTTTCTTGCAAAAAATGGGCACTCTCACAAAATACCCTCTGCCCACCTTCACAGAAGCTAGACAATGCTTGATCAAACTTGCATCTTCAAAGAAGCTTTCCCTCCTCGCTCATGGATTTGATAGCAGCTATAGCAACAAAATGAGACCCAACAATACCTTATCAAAAATTTTGCAGACATTCGCTATATTTCCCAAGGTTTCAAATTGAAAGTGTTATTACAACCTTCATCAGTACACGGAAAGCACACAACAATTAATGTTGATGTGAACCAACATTTAATTTTGGTGGCCTTCTCTATCCATGCGGCAGGAAATCCATGTCTACCACCTTTTCCACGACTACTAAAAAGCTTAAAAAATTGGAAGGCTAATGGATAACCCGGAGGCTGAAAAAAATTCTGACCTAAGTTCAAAGACATCTGGTACCTTTTTCATGACTGTCGAAAGGCTCAAAAACTGGGGAGGGTGACGAAAATTCCAAAAAAAGTTCACACAAATAGCCTATCAGCTAATAAAATTATTAGATTGAAATCTAATGTGTAAAGTTTTACTATCATATGAAAAAAGTTCAACTCTATTATACCAGTTGCATGTGTATTTATTTCAATATTTTTTTACGAAAAGATGTAAATTATCTACAACAATCAATTTAAAAAAGATACTAATTATTTCATATCAATAGTAGAAACCATATTTACACTAGTAAATTTCAAATAGAAACTAGTTGTTCCTTAAGAATACTAGATCTCATATTACAAAACGTTTTATATATTTATTTAGTATTAATAGTATCTCTTTGAGTGAATTCCCTATATTCCCATTAAGTCAAAGTGAAAAAGTGAATAATAGTATCTATAGTAAAATTTAATTCATGATGTTTATTTCAGTATTTCCTTAATAAAATGGAAGGGTTTGCTCAGTCAAACCTTCTAATTTGAATAGCAAGTGCTCTACGAAAATGAACGGCGATACACGTTTAAGGAAAAAAGTTTCTAGTAATTGGTAAATTGCTTCGTCTCCAATACAACATAGGACTTCGAAAATGAACGGTCATTGATTGAAAAATAGATACACGTTGATGAAGAAAAGGGATACGTAATTCGTCTCCAATACGCCATAGGACTTTGAATGCCTCACTGTGGAAGAAGTAATTTGAAGTATAATTGTTCGTTATCGATCCCCTATAAATGGATCGCAATGATGCATTGCATCCCACTTTCAACCTTCCTCTACAGATTGTTTATTAAGATTTTTCTCCACATTTGAAAACTCTCAACCCTAACCATGGGAAGTTTGCTCCGGATGAAAATGAATGCATTCCTTGCCATCCTTATCCTTATGTTTATGGTTCATGTCTCTGCTCGATACAAACATGGAGCAATCCGACCATATTTCACCTACACCCTGTCCCCATAATTAATGCCCCCCATTACTTCTTTACAAAAAAAATGCTTTATCAGACGAGAACTGGGCATATGTGCGGCTCGCTCATAATCTCGAAGTCGCTGCTTCCGAGTTTCAGGGCAAGGACAACCGCTGAAAGCCGTTATCGTTCCTCGTCTATTCCAATAAATCTTGCATTGTTAACGCAGCAATCACCTACTGACCAATATTTGTTAAACATAACCTAAGGAGGAATACTAAAGGAGCAACGAAACTATGATAAACGCAATAGTTATAAAAAAAAATAGAATATTAAAGAGTTAAATTTATTAAAGGAGAAAAGTCTAGTATAATGAGTAAAAGATGTATAAACAAGTTAATGAATAGATAAGTTTTGCTTAATAAATATTGATTGTTGTCGAGATTTATAAGCTTTAAATCAAATATTTCATTTTCTAATTAAAAGTCTTTTCATATATTTTGTTTATGAAATAAAATTTCTCACTAGGTGTATATCTTATTTGTTATAGTGTAAGAAAATTAAGAGAAATATATGTGTATAATGTTTTATAGGCTTCATCAAACTTATTTTACCACTTTCTCTTTTTGACATTACTATTCCTTCAAGTTTTGTACCTAGGCTTCATCGTTTGAAAGAAAATAAAATTCTAAAAGTAGAAGATGATTTTTCCAAGGTTCTATAGACATGCAAAATTAGCATCATGCATTTAATTAATTCATATTCATCCATTCATCAAATAAATCAAGATTATTTAATTAATCTCTAAAGTCCTCCATTTAAATTAAGTAAATTCATCTTTAATACTAACATCATCCCCTTTAGTTAAATAAATCAAAATTTTTATTTAACTAAGTCTAAATCATTTTCCATCTCCTTTTGATTTATTTTAATCCATAAATCTAAATCAAATAGGTCAAATCACCTAACCTCCTCTTAAATTAATCAAATCATGATTAGTGTTAATCTAATGCATGTCCCATCCTCTAGCTTTTCCCAACTGCACAACTAAGTGATTTTAATTAATTTACTAAATCTTCATTTTCCATCAAAAAACATCAAGGGGGAATATTCCCCAAATTTGAATTTTTCCTCCCAAGTGTCTTGTCCTCCATCATAGCATTAACTCCTCTTACATTGTCTCTTACATGTCCCCCACTTGGTATTTAAAATTATTTCTTCCCCCTCCAACAAGCCATCTTTTGAATTTCAAATCTCGCTCTCTTTGGCATATTCATCAAAACATGCACAACCTTCATCCTCTCACATCTTGACAAGTGGCATCTTGTCATTGGCTCAAGATTAGTCCCACATTCATCCATTTGGCCTCTTCTCTCATCAAACTCTTCTATAAATGGAGGGGTTATCCTTCACTTTGATCATCCACAATCATCTACAACTTCATACAAAGTTACTTTCTTCACATTGAGAGCTAATTTTGTCCATTATCTTAGCATTGCATCTTCGTCATTGGCTTATCAAGGATTGGGAAAGGGCTTCTTTCCAAAAAGGAACCAATCCACTATGAGATAGGATTTACTTCATGTTTTATATGCTTTAGTTATCTTGTCATTTGTTTGCATTTTGATGCATGATGTATTATTTCATAGGGATGTTGAAGGTTTGTTTTGTTTTAAAACACTAATCATGTTAATATATTGTTTAAAGTTTTAGGTATTTGCAGATTTTTACATCCACATTATGATGCTAGAAGGAAGGCATTAGATTTCATCTTAGCATTCAAATTTAGATTCAGTTTTTTTATAGCTATTCTAGCAGTTTAAACACTAGATTTCATTTGCTAGAAAGCTTTTGAAAGCTAATGTATGCTTTTGTTGGAATTTTTTTGAAAGCTAACGTATGCTTTTGCTAGAAAGTTTCTAAAAGATAACGTGCTTGTCTATGCTTTTGCATTTTAAATACATTTATATTTGAATGATAACTCCTACAACTATTTGCATTAACAAAAGAATTGAATGCATATGCAGAAATAAACTTCATGTTTTCTTTATCTATGATTGCATTTTGTTTATGAATTTTTTCTTTTCCATATTAAACAACATTTGTATTCACTGTGAGGTTTAGGTGTCCTCCTGAGATGTTAAAACCTATAGAAATCATTGCATACAGTGCAAAAGAATGGGTCCAGGCTATCACTACTAAGCCTATTACCTCTGACAATCTCACATAGGGGCTACTCTATCTAGCTGTGTGTTTGGGCCATCTTATTCCTTTCCTTGAGCTTGCAAGAAACCTCGTTTCCTCCCACAGTTTCCCTTTTGGAGACCAAATATGTATTAGACCTCTTTTCCACCAATCCCAACACAATCAGTCAAGTAGAGCTTCCAAAAATTTCTTCTCAGGGACAAGACACCAAATATGCCAAATTATGTCTTGTTTACATCTTTTGAGGCCTCCCTCTAGTTAATGTAGTATCTCCCTCACATTTATCTCTCTAATGGAAACAAGGCATCTCCAAATTGCATAAATAACCGAGGCTGAAAGAAACCCTTCCATGAGCTCGATTTCCCAAACTTGTTTCATAACAAAGTCCTATTTGATGTTTCATGGGTTCCTTTGCCTCTACTCTCCCTTACAAGGGATGAAGGCCATTCTCATCAATACATTTCATGGTGAATGAAGGCCAAATGCTACTGGTTATCCAAATGGAATCAAGGTTTTTGAGCAGGTTGGACATGTGAAGTTATGTACAGGTCAAAGGTGTCAAATGAAAGGAAAGCTTGTTTAGCGTATTGTCTAAGGCGTCATACCAAAACATCATTAACCCTTCTAGAGAAATTGAAGCTTGACAAAAATTTCAAAGTTTTTAAAATTTGCATTTATGGTCACTGACTTTGTACATACCAATTGTAATATTTTGAAATCTTCTTTAAAAGCTTGTGCGTGATTTTCTTCACCTACCAAATGCATTTACTTGAAATTTTATCTGTTGTTTTCTTGTATGTAGATTAAATGTATTTGCTTGAAAGTTTCTAAATCCTTTTCAATGAGCTCATTCTCTATTTGCAGATTAAATGAATTCCACTATAGAATTCAACATTACACATACCATTCAAATTTACTTCTAGAAGTTTTTTGTAGGCTTGACTTCACTTCTATCAATCACATTTGCTTGAAAAATCAATTCTTGTCAATAAATGTGAGTTGTACATATTGTGCAATGATTACTATTTTCTTTAGACATTCTATTGTATTATGATCTAGACAGTAATTTTCAATTTAATAAAATTTTTAAAGGTTTAACGTTGTAGCTCACCAAATTGGAGAACCTCTAAGCATCACACGAACGAGTTTTGGAGTGCTACTAGTACCACTCACATTGTTGATATGTAGCCCATACCTTTTGTTAAATAATACATCGGTTTGACAAATGAAAAAGGTGGCATTTATTGTTGTCTGTCTTATGGATGGAGCTACAAAGACAAAAAAAACTAGCTATTATTTCATTCATATGCACATTGATGAGCGAACTCAACAAGCAAAGTTTTGGGGGTTCATTAGGCAAGGCGTGGTTAGCTAGAGGTGGGTGAAAATCAGCACAAGACTTAGATTCAGTTTTTGTTTGTTTTCTTTCTTCCTCTCTACATTGACGTGACATGATCATTTTTTTAATTGTGCCAAAAGTAGAATTTCTTTTTGAAAAGGATTGTATGATGATCTTTTTTACTAATGACATATATTCTAGTTTCAATATTCCTAACATATAATATTCTGATTTATGACATATATGCCTATTTATTTAATTGAATATATAATTGCTTCAACTGATATTGGAAATCATAATAATATGGTATGGATAAGAATCAAATGGTATGCAAATCATCTGCAAATAACCATAGTGAATCTTGGAGTCTAATGGGTAGTTGTAGTTTACTGTGGGGTTGGTAGTGTTTATTTATTTTTAGTAACTTGCAGGTGTATAGCTTTTATTAGAGGATTAATGGAGCAGTCATAGTAAATGAGACAAGCGCTATCATTAAATATCACTATTTTCATCAATAACACTATTTTCTCATCCATGTCACTGCTTCTATCATTAATTTTATTGTTCCTCATTAATATTGGATTTCTTTGGATTTAATCTCGCTAGAGTTTTTTTTTGCTTGATAGCTAGTGTGTTACATTTATAATGCAAGAAAGATTATTAAATGCCACACACAAAAATATTCACTTTACATTTATACCACTATCAAACTTGTAGTTGTTTTTGTGAAACTGTGTTGATCCTAGAGAAGCAAATAATAGCTTATGCGCTATAGTTTATAGATGCCATGAATCCTAGCACTATTTATTTTAGTCTCTACCAGTCGCTATCTTTATTAATATCGATATTGATGTCCATAATTAGCTATTACAAAGTGGAAATTATTCAATGTTGAAATATTTGTATTTATCAGGGAAGGAAGGTCATTAATTCATATATTTTTTCTGGGCTCATTTGACATTTATTTTGACTGATTGAAGTTTATATTTATTCTCTAATTGAGTAAAAATATTGTAGGATAGAAGGCATTCTATCATGGTTAATCATTAGTCACATCTTCTACTTAAATTACTATTGTATTCAGAAAGCTGAAGGAAATCATAAAGTGTGCCGTCATTCATGCTTGAACATAATCACCTTTTCATATAATAAAAGTGTTTTCATTATAGGTTTGGCAGTTGAGCATCCACCAATTTCTTCATTTGCTTGTGACTTAATTGACTTGGTGTAAGGTTGACATTGGAATCGAGCATCAGAATTAGGCGAAAGAAAAGCGAGATTGGAGTTGAAAAGGAATTGGGCATTTAAACTTGAAATCAACAAAGCATTTTTAAATGGTTAAGGCTTTTGTTCTATGCTTTAGTTTTCTATTTTAAATCAACTCATATATTTTTTTGGGATTTAAAAAGAACATTTCAAATTTTGCTACAAAGAACTTAAAAAGAACTTTAGGAAAAACTTACTAGAGTTGGTTTTCGGATTTAAATATTGAACATGGAAAATTTCATATCTCATTTTGGTTCTTTAAAATGAATCAAAATTATTTCTTTGTGGACTTAAAAAGAACATGTTCTACTTTGTCTTGTAATTTCTTACTCAAACTAACACCATTCAGAAGACGTATAAGCTTCTCTCACACCTCATGACAATATTGAGAATCAAAAGGATTTTTGGTGGTCTTAGGTTGGGATAAAGTTATTACCTCCACTCTTCATTTTGGAACTGAAATTGAACAAAACATCTTGTGAGTGTGAGTAAATGTATCGTGTGTATTCTCTCTTTTTTTATCAACAAAGATCAATCAAGTTAAGGATATGTTTGCTTGCTTTTGTTTATCTTAGAGGGCCTACCTTGGGGAAAAAAGTACTCACCCAAGGGAATGACTCAATTGATAACACTCTAAAGCGAAGAGTATTTCTAGCTCAAATATAAAAGTGGGTATTGGAACAAAGGCCATTACCACATAGTTGGTCCCAATGAGAAGGGAAATAATAGTCTCTCGCGATATGGGTCAATCTCCACAAATGGAATGTCCAAATTAAAACCCTTCTATAGAAAAGCGAAAATCCCTATCTCTTTGTTGGTGCAAGAATGGTCATTCTGAAGCCACCACACACTTTTATAGCTTTTAGTAGAGACAGAAAACATGACATGGGAGATTCATGGGTACTGATGCTTGGCTGCCCTGAAAGAAGTGTTGAGCCATGGAGGGGAGATAGTGGGGTTAAGCATCAAACCATCCACTAAAAGTAAGAATGGCTAGATTTGTCCAAATGGGGACTCAATAAATATTGTCTCAAATATCCATAGGGTTGCAAATGTTCTTGAAATCAAAACACATTGCTTGATAAAAAAATAGTGGAAGCAAACATTTAACATTATCATCAAAACTTTAAACCATTGAGGAAGCAAATAAACTTGACCAAATTCATGTGTTATTTCTTTCCCTTTGGATTTTATCCTTAGATGTTTCTAAACACTTGGATTTATATCTCAATTTTCTCCTAATAAGGTCAACATTAGGAAACTTTTGCCTTGATTTTCTAGATTTCCACATAATCGACTTTATGGGATGAAAGAGAATTAGGACACTGGACATCTAGTTTAAAAAAGGCTAATCAAGAGTGGGTTTGTGGTAAAAAGAACTCATTAAGAAAAGTTAAGAAATAATTGGACCCCACACATGTGCTTGGCATTTTTTGGTTGTATGGTTTTTATGCAAACATTGGTCTTTTGGTTTTGAACTACTCTTAGAGAAAAGTATGTTCTTCACTCTCGTGGTTTGGTAAACAAGTCCTTCTTAGGTTCATTTAGGATCAAATCAAACACTTCATTCATCCAAAAATTTATCATCTTATCTCAAAAACAACTTTAGAGCTTTGGAAACATCATTTTAGACTTGGGAAAATCATCAAAAATCAAAATCACCTTGTTTAGTTAGGAGTATGGGAATGCATCCTTTCTCATACCTCTAGTTAAATCAACACACCTTTGAATGAGTTCATCCTAAGATAACATCTAACATCTTAGGGTCTACAAATTTATTATCCAATCAAAACATCAAAATCAAACCCTAAGACTACCATCCCTTCGAGGTTCCTAAAAATTGAATACCCATATCATTCATCCCCTTCATCCTTCATCTCATCATTGGTCCTAAATACCTTATGGGTCACTTTTGCAACAAGGTAAAAACACAAGAAGGAAATGGACTATAGAATTGATCCATATATCATGAGTAATCCAAGGCAACCAAGCTATCAAAGCCTTACAATGCTGATTGATTATGAAAAATCACATTTATACAATCCGTACATGGGATCATTATCTCCTAAAAACCTCGACAGTACAAAAAATGTGAGTATACCCTATCAAAATTTTGTGACATATTTCCCGATGATAGATTTAAATATAAGTCCAAACCTACAAATCTATTAACCAAACAATCAAGGAATGAGTCTTCAAATGAACAACATTATCCCACCAAATCCATACATGTCAAATGTGAATCTACCAAGTACAACTTTACCAGACATGAATGTTTCAAATACACATTTCGTAAACTTTGGGATAAATATGTTTGTGAATCATACAAATGTTGTTCAAAGTCCAAACAAGATGTTAACGACTCCATGTATTAATCCAAGTCAAGGTAACACCATGCAAAATCAAAGTTACCTAAATCAAGGAAATGTGACTCCCAACCAAACAATTTTCAATTTCAACCTATCATACGAAATTTGAACATCATTTCAAATTAGAACATTGTCCAAAGTCAATTTTTCAATGATTCCATACAAACACCAGAAGTATTCATTCCAAATTTGCTTGAACAAAAGCCAAATCAACTATATCAAGGGTGTCAAGATCAAAATCAAGATCAAATTTTGTGTGATAAAATTTCTTCAATGGCCAAAATAATTGACTCATTTTTCCAAGACACATCTTCACTCCAAAATCAATACACTCTACCATTGGTTGAACCATGTCATTAAAGCATTGAGTTGTGTCCACAACCACATCAAGAACAATATATCCAATGTCAAGAAGTTACATATCAATATCAACCACATCAACAAATCCAACCCCCACATCACGAAGATCAATCACTACAAGGTAAATTTAAAGTAAAAATCTCACAAGGTAACAAATGAAAATACACACGACTTGGGAGACCAATTGAATCGGTCATGGAATACTTGGTGCAGGAAAATCTCATTAAAATATCCACCTATGAGAACTATCAAGAACCAAAAGTAAAACCGCCTTGGTGTGATGAGAATCACCTTTGTGAGTATCACAAAATAAAGGGACACACAATATCAAGTTGTGTTTGACTCAAAAATATCATCCAAGACCTGATTGATTAAAAAATTATAACTATTGGGGACAATGATCAGGATTCAACTACTAATGATGGAATTGACAATCTCTCCACCGCAATTGTTGAAAATAATGATCAAGATCTTGAAGATGTTTCTACCTCATCCAAAGATCAAATCAGCATACATCAAGAGTCACTTTTTGATCTTGATAAGAATCCCTCAACAATATCCAACCATGATCTATTAAAAGGAGTGTTATATTAATCGACCAAGTATCATGTTGAAAATTTCTCTACATCACCTAATGAGTTAGAGGGTCACATATCTCAAGAATTTATTCTAAAGCATTATTAACATCTCTAACCAAAGTATAGTAATGGTCCTTTCCAAGACATATTGAAATCCTTCAGTCTCATGATTGTTGATATTGAAGGAATCTTCAACCCAACACTTTATCCAAGTACAATCAAAGATCAAGAGGATATTGAGCCACTTCCTATGCCTAATGACAATGTCCAAGAACACTTTGTAAGAAATCCATCCTTTGAAATTGACCCATGTCAAGAACTTGATCGAAAGCATGTCGAAAGCAATTCTAAAATCATTTAGGATCAAGAATTTGTATGTCAAAAATACTACAATGATCTAATGGACACTCTCCTATCTATACAAGATGTCACAAATGATGATCATATCCACATAGTACATACTCCTACATCTACCCATGAGATGCTCTCTATGGATGGACATGGATGATCTTCATTCAAAATAAGAACCCTTTACTCCTAACATTATTACACAAAAGAGTAGGTTATTTGTTCCTATTCAAACTAAATTGTCAACAGTAGGATCAAATATATCCCAAATTTAGACTAAGGACATCATATATGAAGATATCCAACATTATCCACTCAAGGAAACTGGTTAGATAGAACAAGACATTCTAGAGTTAGTAGAGCAACAAATGGAAATGTCATCTACAATGGTCATTTATCAGAGATTACTTACTAAATAAGACATCTCAAAATAGGAAGAATCAAAGAACAAAGGTGCTACTACCACCATATTGGGGTCAACTATGTCTCAAGCAAACGTCAACATAGGGATCACAAAGAATCCTTATGACGAAACTGATGTCAATAGTACAACTAGCCACATCATGAATTTTCATCCACCCTTTGTCCCATCCACAAATTGGGACCAACATCAAAAGAAATATTTTGAATCAAAGTATGAAGAATGTTATCAAAGAAAAAAAATTTGGAAAGCATAATGGAAAAATCAAATATAAGTGGATACCAAAGAAAAATTATCCCTATCAAACTCCATTAGTCAAAGAAACTATGGGGAATAATAAAGAAGGGAAGAGTATCCATCAAAGATGTCCACACAAGAAAAATCAGGCTTCCCAAGTGATGTACAAAGTATATCAAGTAGTTGGTCCTAGTTCCATGCACACTTTCGTATCCACCCGTCATTGCTCATCTTCCCAAGTTTGGAGAGTCAAAGGTTCCAAACTATCAACCAATCCATATTTTATCCCTAAACACACTCCACCCATGTCTCCACGCATGATATCCAATTCTCACATTGACTAGGTATTGGTAGCCACCATTCATCCTAAGGATTCAGAAGGCATTCTATCGTGATGTGTGAACAAAGAAAAAGTTAACTCTAGTATCAACAAAGCAGATCAAGAATTTTAAAGGTTGTATTCTAGTGCACATATCTTGGAAAAGAAGCTTCTTCAATCAGGATATCGATGGCACATTATGATAGAAGCATATACATCATCAACACCAAGTGGTTCAACATGAGCTTAAAATCTTTCAGAAAAAACTAAAAAAACTAAAAATATGAAAATTCAAAAAAATCAGAAAAATGATTGAAAATAGTAAAGAAAAAAATTATAGTCCTCTAGTGAAAACAATTACGGTGGCACTTTGGGAAGGTACCACGATGAAAACCTGGAAAACAAGTGTCATGTGTAGAATCGACAATCTGCATGCACCATTTTAGGTGGAAGTATTTCATCCCATACATAATAAATCGAGCATTCCATCCATCTTATACATAATAAATCCATTCATCCATGAACCATTTACCTAATCCATTTTCATCCATTTCCATCCATCTTCTAAATTATCTTGATCTTGATGAAATTTTGGTGAACACTTTACACTTTCTTATGATGAACATGTTGACATGGGTCATTTTCATTGGTCCTATCTTACCCAACATTATCTAAGACATAAAGCATTATCCAAATGAGCATTCTTTATCCAAAAACATTATCTTATCACAAGTTAATCCATATCCATCCATACATACACCTATCCAGGCATCCATTCATGACATTCCATACATTGCTAGACACTGGGGGAAGGTATTTACATCTTGCTTTGGGAATAAATATTGATCTATATCCTCCAACTTATGTGGTGATCCAGACATTGGCAAATATGAAAGTAAATTGGTCAAGCATTTATGAGCCAAAAGATCCAAATCACTAGCCCATGGTATATTTTGACAAGAAGACATTCCTTATCAATCTTCATCTTTCCTCAATCTAGCCAATCACTATTAGTCACATTTAATGTGTGCTTCAATGTCATACCAAATCATCCAAAATATCTTTTGTTCCAAATAAAGCTTCAAAGTCTTGATTAATCAAATCCAATCAATCCATCATCATCTTGGGAGATTCTTCCCAATCCTAATTTTGCTTAACACTATCCTTACATTGTTGTGCATCCTCAACAATGTTATCATCATCAATCTTGATCAATCAGATCCTTGCATTGTTGTGTATCATCAACAATGTTATCATCATCAATCCCTTATTATCTCAGGATATCATTCCCAATCCTCGTGTTTCTTAACACTATCCTTATAGTGTTGTGCATCCTCAACAATGTTATCATCATCAATCTTGATCAATCAAATCCTTGCATTATTGTGTATCCTCAACAATGTTTTCATCATCAATCCATCAATCTAATCAATCAACCTTTGCTTGTTTTTCAAAAAAATTCAAAAACAGATCACTGATATCATCACATATCCAAAATGTCAAAATCAGAAAAAAATCAAAAAACATTCAGAAAAACAAAAAAATCCAAAAACATCAAAACATCAAAAAATCCAAAAACATCCAAATTATATCAAAATCCAAAAACACTCAAAAATTTAGAAAAACTTTAAAAAACATGTTATCTAAACTACATCATCTCTGAGCTTAAATGTAAGCAAGGCTAGTGTTTGATGAGCCCCCGAGACACAAAATCCAAAAAAATTCCTAAAATCTCAAAAAACACAAAAACATTCAAAAATCACAAAATCCAAAAACATTCATAAAATCTCAAAAAACCCAAAAACATCACAAAATTTGAAAATCAAAAACATTTGTAAAATCTCAAAAATACAAAAAAGTAGCCTCAATATATTGTAAAAACATCAAAAACATCCAAATATTTGAAAAAATCCATCTGTTTCATCTCGCTTTCACCCACAATAATCAATCATCCATAATAAAAAAATCATCACCTTCACCCTTTGGCAAAACAAACAGAAACAACCACAACAATCAGCAAAAGAAAACTTCAAACATGAAATCAAAATTGAAGCTACAAAATTTTAAATGAAAAATCAAAGTCTTGATCATTTGCAAACATGTCAATCAAACTTATATCAATAGCCTTTCAAACAACCTATCAATTTTCCACCATCCACTAACATGTCCTAGGATGTAGCCTTCCTACAATGGGCATTATCTTTTGGCAAAACACTTTGGATAAACAAAATGACATGTTGCCATCCACTAACATGTCCTAGTATGTATCCTTCCTACAACAGGCATTATCTATTGGAAATTGTTTTGGTTCTTATCCTAAAAAAAAATAATCCCTTTGGCTAGAGATATGAAGAACATTGACTTATTTGTGTTCTTGATCTTTTCTTTTTGGTTTATCTTATTGTGCTTATTTCGGTGACCTCTCAATGATGTCTAATCAAAATGATCTAGAGAGAAAGGAATGGGGCATTGATCATTATCTTTTGTCTGTTGTGTTCGTTGGACATTCTTGTAATATAACTTGGCGAATACTTGCTTTGTTAGGTATGTATGGAGGGTGTTTTGGGCAACTTTTTGACTATTGCATTGATAGGTTATACCTTTCCATGTTTTGGTTTGAGATGTTTGAGACTTATGAAGTGCATCCTAGCAAGGTTTTCATATGTCAAGTGTGAAAAAGAATACTCCTATTTGTTTTTCAAGTCAAAGTCCATCGCACTAGGTACAATGCCATCATGGTTCTTTATACCTTGATGCATTACATCTATGTGTGTTATCAAACATAAGGTAAGTAGCCCTTTTAAAGTACCAATTCCTAATAATGAAATCATCCATCTCTCATCATCATGTCTAATAAATTTGGCTTGTTGAATCCTCTTTTCATCATCTCGTTTCTTCTTTTCTGTGCTAACATTATGCTAGAATAGTTAATCATGATCACCAGTGCATCCATCTTGCATCCACAAACTATCATCATACTGCTTATCATATCATATAATAAACAATGATTATCTCACATGTATTTCATCATCACATAATATAGATTTCCTAGTCTAAGCATCTCATAAATCATACATTTGCATAAAACATACATTGCATAATCATATAGGCATTATCACATCACCCATCTCACATGCATCATGTCATCATTTAAGTTATTTAGGATAATATAGATTGGTTATTCTAAGCATCTTAAAACCATCTCATTTGCATCATCATCATAACCATCCATATGTCCATCTTGAACCTCTTTGTCGCGAGATGAACCCTCAAATTGAATCTTTTCGCTCGATTGCTCGAGGGGGCAATGTACCAGTATGATTCTCTTTGCTAGGGCATCCAAAAAAATAGATTTTTTTTGTATTTTTATCAAGGTAAGTTTATTCTTTGAACCAACGTAGCGAGTACATTGCTACAAAGAGGGGAAAATATAGACATGAAAAATTAGTATCATGCATTTAACTAATTCATATTCATCTATTCATCAAATAAATCAAGTTTATTTGATTAATCTCTAAAGTCCTCCATTTAAATTAAATAAATTCATATTTAATACTAACATCATCCCCTTTAGTTAAATAAATCAAAATATTTATTTAACTAAGTCTAAATCATTTTCCATCTCCTTTTGATTTATTTTAATCCATAAATCTAAATCAAATAGGTCAAATCACCTAACCTCCTCTTAAGTTAATCAAATCACGATTAATGTTAATCTAATGCATGTCCCATCCTCTAGCTTTTCCACTTGCACAAATAAATAATTTTAATTAATTTACTAAATCTTCATTTTCCATGAAAAAGGCATCAAGAGGGAATATTCCCCAAATTTGAATTTTCCCTCCCAAGTGTCTTGTCCTCCAACATAGCATTAACTCCTCTTACATTGTATCTTACATGTCCCCAACTTGGCATTGAAGACTCTTTCTTCTCCCTCCAACAAGCCATCTTTTGAACTACAAATCTCCCACTCTTTGGCACATTCATCAAAACATGCACAACCTTCATTCTCTGACATCTTGACCAGTGGCATCTTGTCATTGGCTCAAGATTAGTCCACTATGAGATAGGATTTACTTTATATTTTATATGCTTTAGTTATCTTGTCATTTGTTTGCATTTTGAAGCATGATGTATTATTTCATACGGATGTTGAAGGTTTGTTTCTTTTAAAAGCACTAATCATGCTAATGTATTGTTTAGAGTTTTAGCCATTTGTAGATTTTCAAATCCACAGGTTCTTTATTGTTAGATTTTGAATCATAGGATAACACAAAATTTTACTATTGATAACATTTATTCAAGAGAGCCTATGGTTCAAGAGTCAAATATAGGATATTTGGATGCAAACCATTCAACATTTTTGATATTGGATTTTCTTTAAATGGTAGGATCTCATCGGATATTTTGAATCTTCAGTTAAAAAAAAGAAGAGGAAAAGGGAGGAAATAAATGGTTAGATACTTGTTGTGTGGTCTCACAACACATCCTAAGCATGTAAGGCTTGGGGACCCAATTCTAAAAATTACCTTAAAAATTTGTTGGCTAGCTAATTGTCTCAAAGGTTAAGTATTAATGAAGGCTTGGAAATATTTAAAATGGTTCATGTTGGAGTGAAAAGATATCAGGACCAAAAAGTTAGGTTTTCGAGAATTTTTTTACCAAGTTTATTACCGGGATAGATTCATTATGAAAGTGGCATACAATACTATAGTTGCATGTGAAAAGTTGAGGTTAATTTGTTGTTGATTATTTCCAAATGCAGGAAAAAGGCATACCTTTTTCATTAATACATTTTTTCCCCACTTTAGTGAGATTTTTCCCTCGTGAAAACTCACACTAAAGTAGACATTCAAGACACTTAAGTATGCAACAATAAAATAGATACATAGTAATACCCTATAAAGGCCAAGAAAAGAAAAGAAAACTAAAGGATCAAGCACAATCATTCCAACACATTGTGGGATGGGACTATTTCTCGATAACATGTGTTGCTCATGTTGGGGTAGTGGAACCTCAGTCCATCCACTAGGTGAGTTATCCCAATTGTGTGTGCTCACTCTGGGGTAGTGGAACCTCATTCCATCCACTAGGTGAGATATCTCAATCATGTTTTCTCACTCTAGGGTAGTCGAACCTTAGTCCATCCACTAGGTGAGTTATCCCAATGAGGTGGAAAATGAGAGGATAATATTAGCCTCCCATAACATATCGAAGTTATTCATCATGACAACTTTGATAAGGCACCACAATTCTATTCTTTTGACCATTTTTGAATGTCATGTCTACAAGTTTTGTTAGAGGGGATCCTTCTTTGTTCATGTAAGGTCTTCTTCTCAGGGGACCATCGTCCCTAATGTCTCAAAGAGAGGACAAATCAAAGAGTATCAAATTGCCACTTATGGGATGTATCTCACTTTGTATCATGCCACTAAGGGAGATTGTATGCTTAAAAATATCACACCCTTAGAGGAAATCAAACCCAATGAAACTAGTAAGAAAAAGACATTTTAGAAGAGAAAAGAAAATTGTGCCATGAAATATGTTGAAAGATGTCATCAATGTATTCCCCCTCTTGAAAGTGATTTCTAACACCATTACTATGAGAAATTTCTTTAAACTATCCAATGTTTTTTCCTAAGACATGAGAGCTTTCCTTAGAAAACCATATTCCAAGTCATATGTTTCCAAAATAAAGCTATGCCATGAATTAGAAAGGAAGGGTTTCCCCAAAAAATACATAAGGAATCTATGGATTTGAGGTTAGTGTAGTGTAAAAAAATGCATACCTTTGCATTTTCACACTTAATTTGGACCTATTTAAGCACCCCTTGCATAAAATTTTCTTTAGGTCACTTATTATTGCACCTTAAGATCCCTTTTTGTGCATCTTGAGGTATGTTTCAACTGTAAACCCAACCAAAATCCTAAAACAACCTTTAATCTTAGCAACCCACCTTTTAAAATGGTGAAATCAACATGGTGGGAAGTGCCTTGATAATGAAGACCAAGACGATAGTACAACTTTACTTCATGGTTTTCTCAAAAAAAAAAATCTTGTAAATACTCTAATATGCCAGGAATTGACCCAAAAATTGTGACACACAACATCGTTCTTGCCAAAAATTCTAAACCTATTCACCAAAAGATACAAAAAATACCCTAACATAGCCTTCCATGTTAAAGTAGAGCTTGAAAAACTCCTTGATGTAGGCTTCATTCAACCTATTGATTATTCTCCTTGTATCTCAAACATTGTAGTAGTTGCTAAACCCAATAATCGTCTTAGGGTATGCATGGATTTTTGGGATTTGAATAAAGCCTCTTTGAAAGATGACTTTCTACTTCCTAATATTGACATGATCATGGATTCAACTATTGGACATTCTTTGTTGTCATTCATGGATGGATTTTCTGGTTATAATGAATCCTTATCAATCCTCAAGATTAATACATAACTACATTTACAACTATTTAGGGAATGTTTTGCTTGGTTGTGATGCCTTTTTGGTTTAAAGAATTCTGGAGCAACTTATCAAAAAGAAATGACCTTGATATTTCATGATTACATACATAGAATCTTGGAAGATTATGTTGATGAAATCCTTGCTAAATCCTTAACAAGACAAGACAATGTACATGTTCTTCAAAAAATATTCGAATGAATGTGTAAATTTAACATGAGATTAAATATAAAAAAGTGTGTCTTTGGCGTAGTTAGTGGTAAAATTTTGGGGTTTGTCATATCTCACAGAGGCATTGAGGTGGATACAAACAAAATTGATGTCATTATTAGCATGCCACCTCCTAAGAAGATTTCTCAATTGTGCACATTATAAGGATGAATTCAAGCTATTCGTCATTTCATTACATCTTTATCTGATCAGACGTTACCCTTCACACATCTTCTCATAAAGGATGTACCTTTTGATTGGGATGAGGATTGTAAATAGGCTTTTGATAGTTTAAAGGAATACCTCACAACTCCACCTATTTTACAACTTGTTCCAAAAAAACCATTTATCCTTTATATAGCCGCATCAGCCCATGCTCTTGCAACATTGTTGGCTCAACAAGATGAACATGGAAAAGAACATTGTGTTTATTACATTAGTCAAAATTTAATTGATTATGAAAATTTATATTCACCAAATGAAAAAAAATTCCTAGCTCTTGTATTCACTACTAGTAAATTGTGACAATATTTACTAAATGCTAAAATACAAGTCATAACAAAATTTGATCCCCTTAAGTATATTTTTAATAAAATAGATCTTTCTAGACACTTAGCTAAGTGGGTAATGTTGTTAACTGATTTTAACATTTAGTTTTTTTCACAAAAAGAAATCAAAGGACAAGCTTTAACTTATCACATATTTGAGCCCCTTCTCTCGCTTTACCTAATAATGGCTCCTTTCTTGATGATAGTGTCTTGACCGCATATGTTAAAACATGAGAATTGTATTTCGATGGATCAAAGTGTCGAACAAGTTCTGGTGTTGGAGTGGTATTAATTTCACCTAATGGAAAGCTTATTCCCTTGTCCTATCGGTTAAATTTCCTATGTACAAATAACATTACTGGGTATGAGGTAGTAATCACAAGATTGCAAGTTGTTTTAACCATGGGTGGCAAAGATATCAAAGTAAACATAAAAAATTATCAAAGTGAACATGAAAAATTATCAAAGTACAAGGATCTCACAATGAAAATATTACAGAAGTTTGAATCATTCACCATTGATAACATCCCATGAAAAGATAATCGACATGTGGATGTGATGGCAAGTGCAACCTCTCTTATATCTCCACATGATCCTTCAATAGATTTCACCATCGTTATTCACCCCATCATGAAACCTTCGATTTATACTCACTTAGACAAAATTTTAACCACAACTCAAGACAACTCATGTGAATGGCATGATACGATATACAATTATTTAAAAGATGGTACCACTCCCAATCCCACAACAACAAATACTCAAAATCGTTTATGCAAACTACCAACCAGATACATAATCCTCATCGATGTGTTGTATAGAAGATCCTTCAATGGTCTCTTACTAAGGTGTCTTAAGGATACTGAAATTCCTATAGCCCTTGAGTAGGCTCATGCTGGTGCCTCTAGAGGTCATTTTGGAGGACTGTCATTAGTGCAAAAACTTATCTGTATGGAATATTATTAGTGACACATGTAGAAAGACTATTTTTCTTATGTTAAACAATGTCACAAATGTCAAGAATATAGCAATTTCATCCATGCCTCTGCTTCTAAGCTTCATGTTTAGATTCCCATTTGGTCATTTTCAGTATGGGGATTGGATCTTATTGGAAACATTTCACCACTTTTGTTGGACATACATTTATCACAACTGCAATAGATTATTTCACAAAATGGGTAGAATCTATTCCTTCTTGATCTACAAATGCTAAAGTAATTTTTTGTATCATATTTGAACACATAATTGGTCGCTTTAGACTTCCACAATTGTTTTAGACAATGGAATGCCATTTAAGAATAATTAATTCAAGAAGTTCCTTGAAACATTCAACATCCAACATCGCTTTTCTACACCATACTATCTACAATCCAATGGAAAAACTGAAAGCAAAAATAATATCCTTGAACAAATCCTAAAGAAAATTATTAACAAACATCATAAGGATTGGCATATGCAATTACATTATGTGCTTTGGGCTTATCAAACGAGTGTTAGATTTTCCACAATAACTACACCTAATAACCTTGTTTATGGTACTAATGCGAATTATGCCCTTGGAGTTAGAAATTACTATGCTATGAATTTCTCTTCAAGAGCTTATTGATGATGTCACTTATAAAGATCAACAATTCCATCAACTTGAGATGATCGATGAAAAGTGCATTAACACTCTTGAGCATCTCCAAGCTTACATTAAACAATTACAACGAAAACATAACACTCGTCTCAGTCCTCAAACATTTTGTAAGGGATATTTTGTTCTCTATGAGAATCAACACAATACTAACACTAACCATGAGGACAAAGATAAATTCAGCCCTAATTGGTTAGGACCTTAAATAATTGGTACCAATTATGGGTCTAGGGCTTATATCTTAATTGGGCTCGATGGAACACCCCTTAAGGAACCTATTACTACCATACATTTGCATTGGTATTATCTCTAGTCTTCCTGAAGAGTATGAAATATAAAGTAGTGTTGTCTAAAGTTATTTGGTTTCATTCTAAATAATTTTCACATTGCTTCATTCCTAACACCTGATCATGTGTTTTCCTTGAACACTATAGTAATTATTTAAGTTCTCTTTATAATTACTTTAGATTTCATACTATTCATCCTCCTACTATGTTAAGTTTGATCCTTATAAGAATTATAAGTGTATCCCATTTAACATACTTTCTTTAATTCAAAAATTTTGTATCTAAAGTGAAATTGAAATATGTCTTACATTAGATCACATCAATCATGTTAAATCATGTAGTAATTAATTAAATACTTTTCACTAAGTTATTTAATTAATCACATTTCCATTTAGTATTAAAACACATTAAGACAAATTGTAACAACATCAAATGCTTATATATATATATATATCTCAAAAGTTTTATGTACATTTCAATATCATATACAAAATCACCAAGGTCTGTGAGAGCTAGACCCCTCGGGCTCTGGTGCACATGATTTGTTCCTTGGACACCATGAGATGTTCGTGTGCAATCATGATCATGATCTGCTAACTCTTAATGCATAATCCAAACAATGTACTTGACCAAGAGCCACAAGCCGATTCTCTACCATCTTATCCCCCTCCACTTATACATGTGCTAGCTTTGCATGCAATCTCTCCACCTCTACTAGAGTATAGGATGACTGTCTTGAATCCTTAGCTTGATGGATTCATCTCCTGACACTCTTGTACATTACCCATAGCCTCGTGAAAGGTATGAGTGACTCTAGCTCCTCCTCCATGATCAGTGGGGGCATGTAGTCAAGATCCATCTCCTCCTCATCAATGGATGTGGTGACTACCTCCACGACAACCTATTGATAGAACTCTCACCAATTTCTCATCACTCTTGTAAGATAGAAAAGGTACAAAATCAGTAAACATCATCATGATATATATATATAGAGCATAAAATGCCAAAGTACATGTATAAAATTAAATACCATCACCTATGTCTCTAGTCGGATGAGGGATATCAACCTCATCCTCTTTCGGGTGCATGGAGGACTTGTTAGTCTCTCTCTGACCTCTAGTCCTGATGTCTATTGTAGTTACTACACGTGATATGGTCATATGAGTCTATGAGGACTATCCTTTCTTATGTTGATCCTCAGTCACTACCTCATCACCCTCACTCAGGGGTGGCTCCTTCTCCTCTCCTCCATCCTAGTCCTCATAGTTAGGATTAGCCTTTCAATCATACTCATTATTGATAACATCAATAAATATGTTTGTTGGCCTGTATCATACATCCTTGACTCTCTCCTTTGGCTTATCTCCCTCATTTGGTGTTGGTCCTTCATCACCTATACATACATCCATATAGCAGTTGGTCATGTCATTGACCACCACTCCTTGTGCTCATTTGTGCTGTCGACATCATCATCGTTAGAGGCTAGTGGCCAATCATGATTTGAATCATCATAGTCACTCTCGTGAACATGATCAATAGTGAGTTGAATTGTATCACCCAGCCTTAGATCACTCCACACTGATCTCCTAATGAAGGGGCACACCCTTGGTGGTTTCTACACCTATCCAAACTATCGCATGACTTGGCCATAATAGAACGAACATACAACATAGTCATGTCACCCGACAAAAAATATTCCATTTGCATCCTCTGCAACTATCCTGTGGGATCTGGCCATTGTAATGTGAGTAGATAAGGTCTCCATAGGATCTCGTCCTCATCCAACTAGTCAAATCTCACCCTCCAAAAATGTAGATCTTCATACTACCATAAGCATCATAGAGGATAGTCAAAGGCTCATGGATATCCTACAACTATAGCACATGCAAACCAGACAAGCTTGGTGCATGTAATATGCTCAAGGCACCACACATGTAGAGGTGTGCAGTGCACCATATTGTCAATCTATTGAAACAAAAATCATCCAAGATCATACTAAAGATGTACTAGGATGCAGTGTACCCAAGCATAGACTATCCTATCCTCTTCCATCTTGCAAATCAAGTGTACCAATCTACCATCTAGGTGTGTCACTCATCCATTAGGATTGAGAACAAGAGCTACAATATGCATCATAATATGTCTCACAATAGGGGCTCATAAATATAGAATCATAGGAAGCTTGATTCATTCTCTCATGTGCTCATCATGAATATGTCCACCCAAGCAGTACTACATGTCCACCTTCTTCTCATGGAATGACCAATCCCCTTGGAAATACAACCACTCTCCCTAAATAGGCACTGGAAGAATACATTGTGCATCATCTAGGGTGATGGTCATCTCCCCAATTGAAAGATAAAACATACATGTGTCAGCATGCCAACGCTCACATAGGACCATGAGAATGGTGTCATGGTATCTCATAGGTGGCATTAGATATGCCCAATAGATGCCTATTGCCTACAATATGCTCCATCTCTATTGTTGATAGCATTGGGCCTAAATCTTTGAGAAAGCTAATCTATCTCCCTCCTAGCAACTGTCACGACTGGGTTTGAACCTATCAAAATCACAATAATTTTCTCTTTAAAAAATTCATCTAATCTCTTCCATTTTCAAATTACTCATCATGCAAGTGTGCCTTTCTAAAGGCCCTAGACACTTTAGAACCCTTTTGGGACACTTCAAAAAGAAATGAGACACTTCACAAAGAAATGGGACACTTTTCGAAGAAAAGAGACACTTTGGGAACAAAAGGGACACTTTGTAAAGAAATGGGACACTTTGAATTTTTCTTTCCAACATCCTAAATTAACTTATAAATACATTAAAAATCATTAAATCATTGCAAAATCACTAAACAAAAGTTGTAGAATCAACTCACCTCATGGTACAACTCATCGCTCACCATCTACTCTCAAAGCTCATCCAGTCACGAAGGTCTGTAATACCTTCTACTTGGTATCTTCTCATATCACTCATCACTCTCAAGAGACAAGAAGGTAAAATGAAATAGTAAGTGAAAAATTACTTTCTTCTACCTCTTTTAACACATTTTCAACACTTTTACTCTTATGCATTAAATTAGGGTCATTTTCTCTTAAGATTTAATAAAGCATATTTTCCTCAAAACAACATAATGGGGACTAAGGAACTCCATTTTAAATGTCGTTTGATGCATTGGAATCATGATTCCGCACCTAACATCATCAATCATCTATCGTTATGTGGCATGGTACTTACAAATTCCCTATGATATGATGTCCCTTATTCGATGTGGCTAGATTTCTACCTTGATCCCACCTCCGCAAAGCTAGCAAAATCAAGGGGGCATACATCTACCCTCAAATTATATTTCTAGGAGCTAGACAGAAGTATTTTTTGATAATTCACAAACTTGTGTTGTAGGATGTGGTTCCCAATGTTGTGGTTTTGTAGATAACTACATTGGGGGTTTCATTCTCTAGTAGTTTGAATAAGTATCCTTTTATGCAACAAAGTGCACCATTTAGAGTCATTTAGCTTACATATGCACGTAGAGTCATATGGGTGCTAAAGTGGGGGCTAAATGTGGCGTACAAAATTAGACACTCTTGAGAAAGAGAAAATTTCACACTTAATTTAGATCTACTTTTGAGTAGTCTTGTATTATTCATGCTTCAAAACAACATTTATAGGCGCCTAAGACCCATTATTTTTTATCTAGAGGCCCGTTTCACTTAAAAATTCATTTAAATCCTGACAAACAATAGTCAATTCATTCGTGTCCTAAAAACCCACCTTCAAAAACCACTAGTGGACTAGTGGGACCCATTCACCACCTTGTGTGAATGAGTCCCCTTGATTGGACCCATTCACCAAGGGTGCTGAATGAGTCCCTTTTTAGGGAAATTTATAAAAAATCAAGAAGTGCTATTATAGGCAACAAGATGCAGGTCTGAGATCTGAATTTGTAAAAAATTGAAAGTGGATAGATTTTCAATGGATGGCGAATGAGTCCCTCATGAGGTGACTATTAGAGTTAGATGTAGATCCAGATACTTAGTGAATAGAAACTAGTTTCTAAGCATAAAATCCTGCCTTGGGATTGATTCACCCAGGGTGGTGAATAAGTCCCAGTCAACATAAAAGTTGAATTTACCATATTTCCAAAGTGCTTTCTAGTCTTCATCAGTCTCACAGGTGTACACATTCTGAATTATAACTTTCTGTTTAATTTCATTTGTGTTTTATTCATCTTTCTAAGCTTTTTGTAAATGTCACTACATTTTCAAACATTGCATATTTCATTAGTTTTTCATTCATAATCAACCAATTTAATCACTTAGCTACATTTAGATTATTTCATTTATTCATAATCCCATCTTGTATTCCTTAATTTGAGTGAACTGTATCAATTTTAGTGTTCTATCTCTCTCCTTTTAGGTGAAAGATCCTAAGAGTGCAAGAGAAGTACATTGATCCCTTAAAATTGTTGGTTCACAAACATAGCCAGAAAAGGGAAGCCATAAAGGGAAACCCACAAAAATTCACAGTAACAAACCCATGCAAAACCATAGACAAAAAATGCAAACCATAAATGAAACAACAACAACTATATAGTGTTTTTTCAACAACTTATCAAAATTTGAAACAATCAACAATACGTTATTGGAAATCAAAAAAATAGCCTACCACAAACCGTGAATGAAAAATGAAACAATATCACAAAGGGTCTTTTCAATATGCAACTCTTCTTACTTGCTTCAAACACACCTCTTCCCACTAGCTTTCTTGGAAAAAATGAGCACTCTCACATAATAACCTCCGCCCACCTTCGTAGAAGCTGGAAATCACTTGATCAAACTTGGACCTTCAAAGAAGCTTACCCTCCTTGCTCATGGCTTTGATAGTGGGAATCGCAACAAAACGAGACCCAACAATGCCTTATCAAAAAATTTGCAGACATTTGCTATGTTTCCCAAGGTTTTCAATCGCATGTGTTATTAAAACTATCGCCAGTACATGGAAAGCATACAACAATTAATGTTAATGTGAACCAGTGTTTTATTTTGGTGGCCTTCTCTATCTATGCAACAGGAAATCCACCTCTGCCACCTTTTTCATGACTGGTAAAAGGCTTAAAAAATGGGAACCTGGCTAATGGATAACCAGGAGGCTAACAAAAATTCTGACCAAAGTTCACAACCTTTTTTTAACATTTCTAAAGCATAATTTTGTTGAAAAACAAAAATACCTTGAGAAGATTGGTTGATTTCCATTCCCAAAAAGTATTTCATGATTCCAAGATTAATCATTTCATATTCCTTTTTCATGGCAACTTTGAAGTCATCTAACATCAAATTTCCTGTATAGATCAAGTCATCAACATAAAGACAAACGATGAGAATTTCACCTTCAAGATCTATTTTTTTATAGAGAGTTGGCTCATGACAGCTCCTGATGAATCCACTATTGATGAAGTAAGAGTCAATCCAACTATACCAAGCTCTTGAGGCTTGTTTTAAGCCATACAATGCTTTCTTAAATTTGTGTACTTTATACTCTTGTCCTTTGATTTCAAATCCTTGTGGCTGATCTACATATATCTCTTCTTCCAATATGCCATTTAAAAATAAAGATTTGACATCCATTTGGAAAAATTCCCATTCATTTTGAGCTACACTAGAAAAAATAGTTCTAACTATGTCTAATCTAGCCACTCGAGCAAAATTTTCTCCATAATCTATGCCAAGTTGTTGAGAGAAACCCTTGGCAACCAACCTTGCTTTATTTTTTTCTATCTTTCCTTTGTCATTCAACTTTGTCTTATATATCAATTTCACAACAATGTTGGTTTTGTCACTTGGTAGATCAACAAAACCCCAAGTTTTGTTCTTTTCTATGGTTTGAATTTCTTGATTCATTGCATCAACCCAATGTTCCTCTTATACTGCTTCTTCAAAGTGGGTTCTCTAATATGAAAGAAAGGAAAAAAGATGTTCAATTGCATTTTCTTGCTCATATATTTCCCTAAAGCTTCTAGTTCTCTGATTTTTTGTAGAAGATGATGAATCACTATTGGGAGAATTACCATTTCCAAAGTGTTGTTGTTGTCCTTGTACCTATAATGTTGGTGGCCTTGGTGGATGAAATTTCTGATCTAAAGGTTCATCAAACAACTATAATAGATTTTGACCATTCAAAGTTTCATTTTTCATGATCACTCCATGATTTGTTCTCAAGGAACTTGACATCTTTTCTCACCACAAATTTCTTAGTGACAGGATTCTAGAGTCTATAGGCTTTTGATTGTTCACTATAGCTAGCAAAGATACATTTTTCACTCCTATTGTCAGGTTTTTGTTTCAGCTCCTCTATAACATGTGTAAATGCTATGCATCCAAACATTCTAAAATGAGCTATATTCAAATTTATACCAGACCAAGCCTCTTGTGGCACTTTTCCTTGAATAGTAATTGTGGGAGATCTATTTAGAATATAGACTGCAGTAGCAACTGCTTCATCCCAATAATCATTGGACAAATACTTTTCTTGGAGCATGCATGTAGCCATATTCATGACGGTCTGATTTTTCCATTCAACTACTCCATTCTATTGTGGAGTATATCTTGTTGTGGTTTGCATAATGATCCCATGTTGTTTGCAAAAATCTATGAAATCTTTTGAGCTGTATTCTCCTCCTCTATCTGATCTGAGCACTTTAATATATTTACCACCTTGTTTTTTTGCTTAAGCTTTGAATTTTTTGCACTTTGAAAAAGTATTAGACTTGTTCTTGAGGAAATAAATCCAAATTTTCCTTCTAAAGTCATCAATAAATGTTAGAAAATAAAAGTTACCACAAATGGATTGAGTTTGCATTGGTCCACAAAGATCTGTGTGGACTAGTTCTAAGTGTTCTTTTGCTCTATTTGAGGATGATGGGAACTTTTCTCTCTTATACTTTCCAAGAATACAAATTTCACATTGACTATCAAGATCCTTTAAAATAGGGAGACCTTTGACCATAGATTTTTTTTGAAGAAGACTAAGACTCTTGAATGGAAGATGACCAAACCTAGAATGCCATAATTGTGACTCATCCATGCTTGAGACATTGTGGGAAAATGACTGTGATAGATTGGTACTCCTAAGATTTAAATGAAACATTCTATTCTTATTTCTTTCAATTTTTGCTATAAGTCTTCTACTAGGAGGTTTGTCAAAAATACAAGCTGTACCCTTAAATATTATATCATAGCCATGTTCCATCAATTGACCTACACTTATGAGATTGTGTTTCAAGTTTGGAACATAATAAACATCATGTATCTCTTTTCGCTGATTTTGTTTAGTAAGAATAGGCACAATTCCTTTACGTTGAGCTTTTACTTAAGAATCATCACCAAGAGTAATTTTAGAATTTGTAGAAGTATCAATGCATGAAATTAAATATTTCTTACCTATCATATGATTGTTGCAGCCACTGTCTAGCAACCAAAGGTCTTTGGTGTGATTATCTTCAGAAATATGGCAAGAAAGAAACATTGCTTCAGAAGATTTGCCTTCACTGTTGGAGACATGTGCTCTGCCATTGTTTAGGTCTGACTATTTATTTTTGCACTCATATTAATAATGTCCAAATTTCTTGCAATAGAAGCACTGGACTCTAGATTTATCAATTCATTTTCTACCTCTTTGTGCCTGATTTTGAGAGTTTCTAGACTCCCATGATTGTTCTTGTGTTGTCCTTTCTTCACCATGTTGATTTGATCTGCCTCTGTTACTTCTCCCTTTGTTTCCTTTCCTTCTATTTCCTCTACATCTACCTCTATTGAAAGATGCTCGAGTCTTGAAAGCTTGTTCCAAAGACTCTTCTTCCAAATTTATCCTGGCCTAATGTGACAAGAGTGATCTAGTTAGCTCTACTATTGAAAAAGTAGTGAGATCTTTGGAGTCCAAAATAGCTATGACAACCATTTCAAATTTCTTTGGTAAGCTTCTAAGTACTTTTTCAACAATTTTTTGATCTTCAATGGTTTCACCATTAATCCTAATTTGGTTTACAATGCCCATGACTCTAGCCATAAATTGATCAATATTCTCTGTGTTGGACATTCTCAATGTTTCAAACTGAGTTTGAAATGTTTGTAGCTTAATTTTCTTGACTTTGTTAGTACCCTCATATGCATATTTGTGGATATCCCAGGCCTCTTTTGATGTTGTTGCACCTGTAATTTTGGAGAAAATATAATCATCAACAAAATTTTGAATCCAACATTTTTCCCTATTTTCTTTCTTTCTCTGTTCTGCAGCTGCATTTCTTTGAGCATTTTTCATAGCAACTAAGTCTGCTAGAGTGGGTTCTATGTAGCCATTCTCAACTAGTTCCAAATGTTCTTGGGCTTGTACAAAAGACCTCATCTTCAAGGACCAAAAATCATAATTTTTTCCAAGAAGAATAGGAGTATGTGGTAGATTACTAGAGGTAGCCATTTAAATAAAACTTCCAAGATTAAAAGTTCTTCCTTTTGAATACTCTGCAATTCCTTAAGATTTTGTGGCCTTCAAATATTTCAAAAGTTCAAGAGATATTTCAAATCAAACAAGAATTTTAATAGGGATTTTTTACTTCAGCTACTCTCCATTACAATATGAAGAGTGTATCTTTAGCTTTGGGAGTTAACAATGGATTTTTCTTTGACTGCAACCTCAGTACCCACAACACTAATTCAGAAACCTTTTAATGGCTTTCTTCTCTTTTACTAGTTTTAACAATGGCTTTTTCTTTTGTCTTTGCAGCAGCTTCCAAACCACATTTGTCTTCCTTAACTCAATCTAGTTGCTCTCCATTTAAATATGAAGAGGATTATGCAACTTGGACTTGCAGTAGCTCTAATACCATGTCAAATATGACAAAGGAATGAAGAGTAATACAATAGAACACTAAAAATAATGAAAAACATAGCATAAAATAGAGCAGCAGAATAACAGTCATTCATTCATGTTCAAAATAGAGTAATACAAAATTTAGGGCTTTTGTAGCCTTTTGGAAGCAACTAGAAGCAATTAGCAAAAGATGGAGTAAGCTTCAAGTAACTAAACCTAATTTAGAGCTATCAGAAGTCTTCCAAAGTTAATGCAAATACCAACTACACCTACCACAACTTAGCTAACATGGAAAGAGTTTTCTATGTATTGTTGAGTTAATTCTAATATAGTCATCCCACATGAATAAAACCTATTGTTTTCTGCAATTCCATCCTCTTAGCATTTCATGTTCATTCTTTCACTAGATTGAAATAATTGCTACATCGCATTTTCCATGGATTAAAATACATCTGTGATTAATGCAACAAACACTTGTTGATGCTTGAATTGTTTAAATGAATCTTGTTTACTATTTAGTAGGGAGTTGATTGATCAATATTTGTTAAACATAACCTAAGGATGAATACTAAAGGAGCAATAGAACTATGATAAACAAAATATTTATAAAAAAAAATAGAATATTAAAGAGTTAAATTTATTAAAGGAGAAAAGTCTAATATAATGAGTAAAAGATGTATAAATGAGTTAATGAATAGATAATTTTTTATTAATAAATATTGATTGTTGTCAAGATTTATAAGCTTTAAATAAAATATTTCATTTTCTAATTAAAAGTCTTTTCATATATTATGTTTATGAGATAAAATTTCTCATAGGTGTATATCTTATTTGTTATAGTGTAAGAAGATTAAGAGAAATATATATGCATAATGTTTTATAGGCTTCATCCAAGTTGTTTTACCACTTTCCTTTTTTGACATTACCATTCCTTCAAGTTTTGTACCTAGGTTTCATTATTTGAAAAAAAGTGAAATTCTAAAAGTAGAATATGATTTTCCCAAGGTTCTATAGACATGCAAAATTAGCATCATGCATTTAACTAATTGATATTCATCCATTAATCAAATAAATCAAGTCTATTTGATTAATCTCTCAACTCCTCCATTTAAATTAAATAAATTCATCTTTAATACAAACATCATCCCCTTTAGTTAAATAAATCAAAATATTTATTTAAGTCTATAAGCACATTAAATTAGCATTGTGTGCTCAATTCATATTCATTCAATTATCAAATAAATCAAATTCACATTCATCCATTCATGAGGTAAATCAAATTCATTAAATTCAATCTCCTAAGGTCATCCATTTAAATTAAATAAATCAACTTTGTTTAATTTATGTCTCACATCACCCTTTTAATTAAATAAACCAAACCTTATTTAATTAAATTTCAAATGCACTTTCCATCCCTTTCGATTTAAATAAATCAAATAAGTAAAAATAACCTAAACATCATCTAAGCTAATCTAATCCTGATTAATCTAATCTAACCACCCATCACATCCTCTAGCTTTTCCCACTTGCACCAATAAAGCATTTTAATTCATTTATAAATTCCTCATTTTCCCTCAATAAAGCATCTTTTGGGAATATTCTGCAAGTTTGAATATGAAGAAAAGTTGACTTGTCCCTTCCAACATGGCAATAACTTCTCTCTTACATGTCCCTGACTTAGCATTTAACTCTAAAGTTCAATTTTGAATCTCCCCCTCTTTGGCACATTGACCAAAACTTGCACATACTCCATCCACTCACAATGTGACAAGTGGCTTCATTTCATTGGCTAAATCTTTGTTCCACATTCATCCATTTGGCTATTTCTCTCATCAAAATATTCTATAAATGGAAGGCTTATTCTGCATCAAATCCTCCACAATCTCATTCAAAGTCACTCTCTTCAATTGAGAACTGATTTTTCCCACCTCATATCATCTTCAAAGTAGTTTCATCATATATCTTATCTAAAAGGGTTGGGAAAGGGCTATTCTCCATATCAAAATAACACCAATCCCCCCATAAGATCAAGTGTTTGCTTTGTTTAAGAATAAGGAATAGTTATTTTCGGTTGTATTTGATCAAGTATTTCATCTTTTTCCTTGTTCTTTAACAATGAAAATAGATTTTATGGGGAAATCTTATTCTAACCTTGCATGTTGATCTATTACTTTGATTGATTTGCTTTGCTCATGCAAGTTGGAATTGGGGTTCACATTTTGGCACCGACCGTGGGGCAAGTTTTGAAAGATTTTAAACATTTTTTTTGTTGGCTTTCATATGCCTGCCAAATGCATTTGCTTGAGAGTTTTTATCTATTGTTTTTATTCGTACGTGGATTAGATGTATTTGCTTGAAATTTTCTAAAGCCTTTTCAATGAGCTCATTCTTTCACATTTAATTTTAGAAGTTTTTGAGATAATGTTCAGGCTCGACTTTAAATCAATCACATGGGCTTGAAAATTTATTCCCTTCAATGAATGTGTGTTGTGCATATTGTGCCATGGTTGGAGTTTTCAAGTAGCATATCCAAACTACAATCATTGCATTTCATGTGACTACATTTTTGTGAGGCATTTGGTCAAGTAGTTCATCGTGACCTCACCATACTTCCACTTTCCCACTATTATTGCACACTCATGTACGCTAGCAAGTAGGTCTCTAGGTGCCATGTTGATCTACTCTTGTTCCATGAAATAAGGCTTCTATACGCTGCTTCAATCTTTACAATCTTTCTTCCTATAATAGTGTCAAATCAATAGCAACTCTATCATCACATTTTCATCTTTGTGTACAAACACAAGAAAGGATTCTCCCAATCCATGTTGCTAACCCGATTACAATATTAATAGAAGTGCTGTCACTGCTTCTCTTTGCTACCTTGATTTTGCATATTTCAGAAAGGCATTACATATGTAAGGGTTGTGAATCTGGAGTTATTCCAAAGGGCATCACTTTAAGGGAATTTTAATCTTCTTTCTTTCCACTCTAATCAATATCATTACTAAACCAATGATGGCACCTAACAACTATGGCAACTTGTAGTTATCAGAATTTAATATTTGTTGTTCAAAGTTGCTTCTTGGTTTAGTGATTGATTGCTTCACATGACATTAAAGCTAAAGCTCTTCAATTCTCTATATGCTTGCGTAACTAGGACTCTTAGCATATAAATCCTACAAGGCTTCCAAACTATAGCCTTGTAGGAATATCATATTACTCAAATCTACAGCCTTGTAGGAATATCATTAGGTGTTGATCATAGCATGTAAGTTTTTACATTTCTGTGAATGATTCTATCAACTTGATTCATCCTTTGTAAATGTCGCTTGATGCTTTAGTTGGTTTTCATCATTTTCATTGCTGTCATCCTTTTATTGGTACCGTACATCTCCATGTTTTGTGTCAATCAATCATTTCCTTTTGCCTCTTCTTAGAGTTTTGTTCATTTAATGGCACAACATCATCACTTTATTGATTCAAAAAACTATTGTGTTCATCAAGGCAACTTCTACATAACATGTTTGATTCATATGCATTCATCAAATCAAGTGATTGGCTCATAAGGACATGTTTCATGCTGCAAAATTTCACTTAAACACCTACCACAATGGTTGTTGCAGTTGAGAATAAATATCCAATTATTTATAGTTGTTATAGTCAAGAACAATTGAATGTTTCTGACTCTTTTTAGATCAACAATTGAAGAATGATGTAGAGGTGACAGTTGATAAGGTAAAGGTTGACATTAGAATAAAATGGTGAAATTGAATAAAAAAAAAGCAAGATTGGAGTTAAAGATTTGGCCATTAAAACTTAAGATTTACAAAGTGTTTTTAAATGCTTTGAGCTTCCGTCGCATGCCTTAATTTTATTTTTTAGGCTAACTCACCTAGTTTTGTGCTTTAAAACAAACATTTCAAAAAGCTTTCAATTTTCATTGCAAAGGGGTTAAAACAAACTTTAGGAAAATTGACTAGATTTCATTTGAAGTTAACAATTGAAACCACTCTCACTTCTCCTTTGGTGCTTTAAAAAGACCTCAAAATTTCTTTTGAAAGGTTAAAATGAACATGTGCAACTTTTTTTTCGTGATTGCTTACTTAAACTAGCATCCTCGAAAAGGATGTATGCACTTCTCTTGTGCTTTATAGCAATGTTAAGAATTAAAAGGAAATTTTTATGATCTTAGGTTGAGATAAAGTGATCACCTCCACACTTCATTTTGGGTTTAAAATTGAACAAAACATTTTGCGAGTGTGAGTAGAGCATTATTGCATACATTCTCTCTCTTTGTGTGGCAAACAAAGATTGATCAAGTTATAGATATTGTCTTTACTTGCTTTTGTTTATCGTAGATGGCCTGCCTTGGGGAAAAAGTTCTCACCCAACGGAATGACTGAAATGGTAACACTCTAAAGCCAAGAGTATTTCCAACCGGGATATAAATGTGGGTATTGGAGTAAACACCAATATCATGCAGTTGGCTCTAACAAGATGGATCTAAAAAGGGACTCTTGCCATATGGGTCAATCTCCACAAATGGAGAGTCTGAACTAAAACCCTTGTTTGTAGTAACCAACCAATCCATCCAACGAGTTTATCAAAGTGGTGCATTTGAACTTAGATTCCAAGAAGTTACTTTCCATGTCCAATCTTGGTTAAAATATAGAGGTTAAGACTTCATTCTTAACATACCTTTATATTTTTTTCCTTGGTTTCATGTAAAACCATCTCTTCTACTATGAAGGGCATGAGGCAAGCCCACCAAGAAAAATGTACCAATTGAGCTAGGATGTTATATTGCTTGTGAGTCAGTTTGAAAACACAATGCTTGGATCTAAAACATTGAAACCAACATTCAATGAATCATCAAAATTTCAAACCCCTTAGATAGATAAAATACCTTTGAAAAAACCCAAGAGCTATTGCTTACCCTAGGGATTACATCTCTAGAGGTTTCTAGGTAATTGGGTTTACATCTTAATTTTCTCTTACAAAGCTCAACACTAGGAAACCCTTGTCTTGATTTCTTAGAACTTCTACATAACACTTTGTGGGATGAAAAGAAGTTGTGACATTGAACATTTAGTTTGAAACATAATCAAGTGTTTATTTTTGGTAAAAAGAAGTCATTAAAGTAAAGATAACAAATTGAACCCCACACATGTGCTTGTTTATCTTTTTATCATCTTTCGAGCAAACATTGGTCATTTGGTTTGAACTACTCTAAGAGAAAAGCGTGTTCTTCAATATCTTGGTCTAGTAAAAAAAGTATTTCTAAGTCTCTTAGGACCAAATCAAACACTTCATCCAAATTCCAAACATCTATCAAAATCCATCCCACAAACAACTTTAGAGCTTTGGAAACATCATTCTAGGCTTGGGTAAATCATCAAAATCAAAATCACCTTGTTTAGTTAGGTGTATGGGAATGGATCCTTTCTCATACATTTAATTGAATTAGAAATCCTTTGAACAAGTTCATCCTAAGATCACATCCAACATCTTAGGGTTTACAAGTTCATTATCCAATCAAACCAATTAAAATCAAACCCTAAGTCTAGCATTAATCTAAAGTTCCTCAATGTTCAACACCTATATCATTTACCCTTTTCATCCTTCATCTCGTCATTAGTCCTAAAAACCTTAGAGGTTACTTTTACAATGAGGTCAAAACACAAGAAGAACATGGAATATAAACTTGATCCATATATCATGAGTAATCCAAGTCAACCAAAATATCAAAGCCTTACAATTCCAATTGATTTTCAAAACTCAAATTTTTACAATCCATACATGGGATCATTATCTCCTACAAACCTCAATGGTACAACAAATGTGATTCTACCCAATATAAATCTTGGAACACCTTTTCCGATGGTAGATTTAAATCCAGGTCCAACATTACAAATTTATCAAAAAAATACTCAATGCACGAGCCTTCAAATGAACAACATCATCCCATCAAATCCCTACATGCCAATTGAGAATATACCAAGTACAACTATACCAAACATGAAAATTTTGAGTCCAAACTTGGTAAACTTTCAGATGGATATGTTTTCAAATCATACGAATACTATTCAAATTCCAAAAAATATGTTAACAACTCCTTGTATTGATCTAAGTCAAGGTAACACCATCCAAAATCAAAGTTACCTAAATCAAGACAATGTTTAATTTCAACCTATCATGCCAAATCTAAACATCATCCCAAATAAGAACAATGTCCAAAATAAATATACAGTCCATGATCCCATGCAAACACCACAAGTGTACATCCCAAATTTTCTTGAACAAAAGCCAAATCAACTATATCAAGGGTGTCAAGATCAAAATCAAGACCAAGTTTTGCTAGACCAAATTGCTTCATTTAACAAACTAAATAAAGCCTTGAAACAAGAGATATTTTTACTCAAAAATCAATGTACTCTACCATTTATTAAACCATGTCATCAAAGCAGTAAGTTGTGGCCACAACCATGTCAAGAACAATATCTCCAGTGTCAAGAAGTTGGATATCAAGATCAATAGCATCAACAACAAACCCAATCACCATGTCTCCAAAATCAATCACCACAAGGTCAAATCTTGCAAAATAACAAACAGAAATACACACCACTTGGGGGACCCATCGAATTGATTATGCAACAGTTTGCACAAGAAAATATCATTAAACTCTCTATTTACAAGAACTATCAAGAACCCTTGGTTAAACCACCAGGGTATAATGAGGAGCACCATTGTGATTTTCACAAAACAAAGGAACATGCAACATCAGATTGTATTCAACTCAAAAATATCATCCAAGACCTTATTGATCAAAGGATAATCACTATTGGGGGAAATGATCAAGATCTATCCATCAAAGAGCACATTTAACATGTTTCCACTTCATCCAATGATCAAATTACCATACATCAAGAGTCACTTTTCAATCCTGATCAAAATCCACCAACAATACCCAACAATGATCCAATTCAAGAAATGTCAACATCATTTGACCCTATGGTTGAAGACATTGAAAATCCCTACACCACAATTTTTTGAAACAATGATCAAGATCTCTCCATGGATGAGCACCTTGAAGATGTTTCCACCCCATCTGATGATCAACTCACCATACATCAAGAGCTAGTTTTTAGTGATATATTTCAAGGAGTGTTAGAATTATTTGATCCCATTGACATAATTTACAATCCATCGACCAATGATCTTATTGAAAATGTCTCTACATCGTCTTATGAGTTAGAGGAAATATCTCATGAATTTATTCCAAAGCAAGATCAAAATCTTCCACTAAGGTCTAGCAATGGTCCTTTCCAAGACATGTTGACCCCCTTTGACCTCATGGTTACAGATACTGAAGGAACCATGAACTCAACACTTGAAGATATTGAACCACTTACCATGTCTAATGACGACATCCAAGAACCCTTTATAAGCAATCCATCCTTTGAAACTGACCCATGTCAAGAACTTGGTCCAAAACATGTCGAAAGCAATTATGAAATAATTCAAGATCAAGAATTTGTATCTCCAAGAGACTACAATGATCTAATGGAAAATATCCTATCTATACAAGATGTTGCAAATGATGATCATGTCCACGTACTACATACTCCATCTACCCATGAGATGCTTTCTTTGGATGGACATGTAGATGATCTCCCTTCAAAACAAGATTCCTTTACTCCTAACATTATTACACAAAAAGAGTAGGTTATCAATTCCTACAGCCAAACAGAGTTGTCAACATCAAGATCATATATATCAAAAATATAGAATGAAGACATCATGTATGAGGATATCCAGCATTATCCGCTCAAGGAAACAAGTCAAACAGAACAATATAATTTAGAGTTAGCAGAGAAGCAAATTGAAACGTCACCTATGGTTGTCATTTATCAGAGAATGCATTCTAAACAAGCTCTCAGAACAAGAGGAATCAAAGCATGAAGGTACTACTACCACCATACTGGGGGAAACTTCATCTCAAGCAAATGTCAACATAGGGAGCATGAATAATCCTTGTGATAAAATCGATGCCAATACTACAACTAGCCACATCATGAATCTTCATCCACCCATCACCCCATCCACAAATTCGGACCAACGTCAAAAGAAATATTTGAATCAAAGCACAAGGGACATTATTAAATAAAAAGAAGTAGAGAAGCATGAAGGACGAATCAAATTCACATGGATACCAAAACATACAAATAAATATTGTCCCTATCAAACTCCATCAGTCAAAGAAACTATGGGGAAAAATAAAAAGGGGAAAAATATCCATCAAGGATGTCCAAAAAGAAAAAAGCAAGTTTCTCAAGCGACATATAAAGTGTATCAAACGGTTGGTCCTAATTACATGCAAACTTCCATATTCATCCATCATTGCTCATCTTCCCAAGTTTGGAGAGTCAAAGGTTCCAAGCTATCAACCAATCCATCTCTTATCCTTAAATACACTCCATCCACGCCTCCATGCATAATATCCAATTCTCACATTGACTATATGTTGGAAATAACCTTTCATCATAAGGATTTAGAAGGTACTCTATCATGATGTGTACATAAAGACAAAGTTAACTCTGGTATTGATGAAGAAGATCAAGAATCTAAAAATTTGTATTATAGTGCACGTATCTTAGCAAAGAAACTTTTTCAAGCAGGATATCGTTGGCACATTAGGACAAAAGCATCTACATCAACAACACCTTGTGGTTTGACATGAGCTTTAAATCTTTCATAAAAAAAATTAAAAATAAAATAAAATATGAAAATCCAAAAAATTAAAACAAAGAGAAAAAATCAAAAAAAGGATTGAAAATAGTGAAGAAAAAAATCGTCCTCTAGTGAAAACCACATGGGCAGTGCTTTGGGCAGGTACCGTGATGAAAACCTAGAAAACAGGAATCATGTGTAGAATCAAGCATCTACATGTGCCACTTTAGGTGAAAGCATCTTATCTCATCCATAATAAAGCCAACATTCCATCCATCTTAGCCATAATAAATCCAATTATCCACGAACCATTTATCCAATCCATTTTTCATCCATTTGCATACATAGTCCAAGATATTGACAAAGTTTGGTGCACACTTTACGCTTGCTTACAGTAAACATCTTGACATGGGTCATTTTCATTGATCCTATCCTACCTAGCATTATTTGAGCCATGAAGCATTATCCAAATGAGCATTATTTATCTAAAAACCTTATCTTATCAAGAGATAATCCTTATCCCTCCATCCATACACTTATCCGAGCATCGACCCATCACATTCCATACATTGCTAGACACTGGGGGTAGATATTTACATCTTGTTTTAGAAATAAATCTTGTTCTATATCTTCCAACTTATATGGTGATTTGTACATTAGAAAACCTAAAATAAAATTGGTCAAAGAATTTGTGAGCCAAAAATCCAAATCACTAGCCCATCGCATATTCTGACAAGAAGATGTTCATTTTCAAGCTTCATCGAACATCGAACATCAATCCAAACAATCACTATCAGTCACATCTAATTTTCACTTCAAACATCACATCAAATCATCCAAACAATTTTTGTTCCAAATAAAGCTTCAAAATCCTAATCAATCGACTCTAATGAACCCATCATCATCTTGGGGATATATTTCCCAATCCTTGTGTTGCTTAACACTATGCTTGCATTGTTGTGCATCATCGACAATGTTATCGTCATCAATCCTTGCATTGTTGTGCATCCTCAACAATTTTATCATCATCAATCCTGATCAATCAAATCCTTGCATTGTTGTGTATCCTTAACAATGTTATCATCATCATCAATCCACTGATTTGATCAATCAACCTTAGCTTGGTTTTTAACAAAATCTCAAAATAGAGCACTGATAGCATCATACACATCCTTATCCAAATCGTCAAAACATGCAAAAATCCAAAAACATCCAAAACATATCAAAAATCCAAAAACACTCAAAAAATATAAAAAATATCAAAAACATTGGAGTCTGAACTACGTCATCTCTAACCCTTGAACTTAGGCAAGGCTAATCTTTGATCAACTCCCAAGAGATCAAAATCATAAAAAAAATTCAAAAAACACAAAAATACAAAAACATCCAAAATCACAGCAAAATCGAAAAAAAAATCATAATATCTTAGAAAACCCCAAAACATCACAAAATTCAAAAATCAAAACATTTGTAAAAATCTCAAAAAATACCAAAAACACCTCAAAACATTCCAAAAATGTCAAAAACACCCAAATATTTAAAAAAATCCATCTATCTCATCTCGCTTTCACTCTAAATAATCAATCATCCATAATAAATTGATCATCACCTTCATGACTTGGCAACACAAACAAAAATAATCACAACAATCAGCAAAATCAAACGTCAAATGCAAAATCAAAATCAAAGGAACAAATTGTTAAATGCAAAATCAAACTCTTGATCATTTTCAAACATATTAGTCAGCCTTATATCAATAGCCTATCAATCAACTTATCAACCCATCATCATCCTATGTAATGCATGTCCCAGGATATATCATTCTGACAATGGGCATCGTTTAGGATATCACTTATAATTCTTATCCTATCAAAACAAATCCATTTGGCTAGAGATATGAAGAACATTGACTTGTTTGTGTACTTGATCTTTTCTTTTGATTTATCTTATTGTGCTCACTCTAATGACCTCTTGATGATGTCTACTCAAAATGATTTAGAGAGAGAGGAATGGGGAAATGATCATTATCTTTTGTCTATTGTGCTTGTTGGACGTTCTTGCAAAATAACTTGGCAAATACTTGCTTTGTTAGGTACATCCTAGCAAGGTTTTCGTATGTCAAGTGTGAACAAGAATACTCCTATCTGTTTGTTGAGTCAAATTCCATCGCACTAGTTACAATGTCATCCTGGTTCTTTGTACCTTGATGCATTGTATCTACATGTGTAATCAAACATAAGGTAAGTAGCCCTTTTAAAATCCCAATCCTTGATAAGCGAATCATCATCTATCATCATTATCATCTCTAATAAATTCTCATCAGATCATCGACTTGTTGGATCCTCTTGTCATCATCTCATTTCTTCTTTCTTCTCTCCATGCTAACATAACATGACCGATGCATCCACCTTACATCAAAAAACCATTAGCCTACATAAATCATTACTATAAATCATTTCTTCTTTCTTCTCTCCACGCTAACATAACATCATCGATGCATCCACCTTGCATCCACAAACCATTAGCATACATGAATCTCATAATCATATAGGCATCATTGCATCATCCATCTCACATGCATTACATCATCATTTTAAGTTGGTTAGGATAATATAGATTGGTTATTCTAAGCATCTTAAAATCATCTCATTTGCATTATCATCATAACCATCCATCTTGAACCTCTTTATTGCAAGGTCAACCCTCAAATCAAATATTTTCATTTGATCTCTCGAGGGGGCAATGTACTAGTGTACTTCTTTCTGCTGGGGTATCCAAAAAAATTAGAATTTTTTTTATTTTTGACCATGAAAAGTTTATTCTTTGAACGAACACAACAAGTACATTGCTTCAAAGAGGGGAAAAATGTAGACACATTAAATTAGCATCATGCACTCAATTCATATTCATTCAATTATCAAATAAATCAAATTCACATTCATCCATTCATTAGGTAAATGAAATTCATTAAATTCAATCTCCTAAGGTCATTCGTTTAAATTAAATAAATCAACTTTGTTTAATTTATGTCTCACATCACCCTTTTAATTAAATAAACCAAACCTTATATAATTAAATCTCAAATGCATTTTCCATCCCTTTTGATTTAAGTAAATCAAAGTATTTAAATCAAATAAGTCAAAATCACCTAAACATCATCTAAGCTAGTCTAATCCTAATTAATCTAATCTAACCACCCATCACATCCTCTAGCCTTTCCTATTTGTGCCAATAAAGCATTTTAATTCATTTATAAATTCCTCTTTTCCCTCAATAAAGCATCTTTTGGAAATATTCTCCAATTTTGAATATGAAGACAAGTTGACATGTCCCTTCCAACATGGCAATAACTTCTCTCTTACATATCCCCCACTTAGCATTTAACTCTCAAATTCAAATTTGAATCTCCCCCTCTTTGGCACATTTACCAAAACTTGCACATCCTCCATCCACTCACAATGTGACAAGTGGCTTCATCTCATTGGCTAAATATTTGTCCCACATTCATCCATTTGGCTATTTCTCTCATCAGAACATTCTATAAATGGAAGGCTTATTCTTCATCAAATCCTACACAATCTCATGCAAAGTCACTCTCTTCAATTGAGAACTGATTTTTCCCACTTCATATCATCTTCAAAGAATTTTCATCATATAGCTTATCTAAAGGGGTTGGGAAAGGGCTATTTTCCATATCAAAATAGCACCAATCACCCCATAAGATCAATTTTTTTCTTTGTTTAAGAATAAGGAATAGTTATTTTCGGTTTTATTTGCTCAAGTATTTCATCTTTTTCCTTGTCCTTTAACAATGCAAATAGATTTTATGGGGAATTCTTATTCTAACCTTTCATGTTGATCTAATACTTTGATTGATTTTCATTGCTCATGCAAGTTGGAATTGGGGTTCACAAATTCTAAATCATTTTCCATCTCCTTTTGACTTATTTTAATCCATAAATCTAAATCAAATAGGTCAAATCACCTAACCTCCTCTTAATTTAATCAAATTATGATTAATGTTAATCTAATGCATATCCCATCCTCTAGCTTTTCCCACTTGCACAAATAAATGATTTTAATTAATTTATTATATCTTCATTTTCAATCAAAAAAGTATCAATAGGGAATATTCCCCAAATTTGAAAATTTCCTCCCAAGTGTACTGTCTGCCAACATAGCATTAACTCCTCTTACATTGTCTCTTACATGCCCCCCACTTGGCATTTAAAATTTTTTCTTCTCCCTCCAACAAGCCATCTTTTGAATTTCAAATCTCCCCCTCTTTGGCACATTCATCAAAACATGGACAACCTTCATCCTGTCACATCTTGACAAGTGGCATCTTGTCATTTGCTCAAGATTAGTCTCACATTAATCCCTTTGGCCTCTTAGATCTCATCAAACTCTTCCATAAATGGAGAGGTTATCCTTCACTTTGATCATCCATAATCATCTACAACTTCATACAAACTTACTCTCTTCACATTGAGAGCTAATTTTGTCCATTATCTTAGCATTGCATCGTCATCATTGGCTTATCAAGGATTGGGAAAGGGCTTCTTTCCAAAAAAGCACTAATCCACTATGAGATAGGATTTACTTCATGTTTTATATGCTTTAGTTATCTTTTCATTTGTTTGCATTTTGAAGCATGATGTATTATTTCATAGGGATGTTGAAGGTTTGTTTTATTTTAAAACACTAATCATGCTAATGTATTGTTTAGAGTTTTATCCATTTGCAAATTTTCACATCCACATTATGGTGCTAGAAGGAGGGCATTAGATTTTCATTTTTAGCATTCAAATTTAGATTGAGTTTTTTTAATAGCTACTATAGTAGTTTAAACTCTAGATTTCATTTGGTAGAAAGTTTTCGAAAGATAACGTATGCTTGTATTGGAAAGTTTCTAAAAGCTAATGTATGCTTCTGCTGGAAAGTTTCTAAAAGATAATGTGCTTGTCTATGCTTTCTCATTTTAAATACATTTCTATTTGAGTGATAACTCCTGTAACTATTTTCATTGACAAGAGAATTTAATGCATATCCAAAAATAAACTACATGTTTTTATCTATGATTGCATTCTATTTATGAATTTTTTCTTTTCCATATCCAATGACACTTCTATTCACTGCTAGGTTTAGGTGTCCTCCTAAGATATTAAAACCCGTAGAAATAATTGCATACACTACAACAGTATGGGTCAAGGCTACCACTGCTAAGCCTATTACCTCTGACAATCTCACATGAGGGCTACTCTATCTAGCTGTGTGTTTGGGCCATCTTATTCCCTTCCTTGATCTTGCAAGAAACCTCATTTCCTCCCATGGTTTTACCATTACTCTAATCACACTTGCCTAGAACGTTTCCCCTTTGGAGACCAAATATGTATTAGACATCTTTTCCACCAATTGCAACACAATCAGTCAAGTACACCTTCCAAAGATTCCTTCTAAGGGACAAGGCATCTCTAGATTCTGTGAATATCCTAGGAAAAAAGAAACCCTTACATGAGCTCAATTTCCCAGACCTATTTCATAACAAGGTCCTCTTTCATGTTTCATGGGTTCCTTCACCTCTACACTCCCTTTCAAGGGATGAAGGCCATTCTCATCAATACATTTCATGGTGAATGAAGGGAAAATACTATTGGTTATCTAAATGGAATCAAGGTTTTTGAGCAGGTTCGGCACGTGAAGTTATGTGCAAGTCAAAGGTGTCAAATGAAAGGAAAGCTTTTTTAGCATATTGTTTAAGGTGTCATACCAAAACATCATTAACCCTTATGAAAAAATTGAAGCCTAACATAAATTTCAAAGGTTTTAAAATCTGCATTTATGGTCACTGAATTTTCACATATAGCAATGATATTAGTTTGAAATCTTCTTTAAAAGCTTGGGCGTGATTTTCTTCACCTGCCAAATACATTTACTTGAAATTTTATCTATTGTTTTGTTCGTATGCAAATTAAATGTATTTTCTTAAAATTTTCTAAAGCCTTTTCAATGAGCTCATTCTCTATTTGTGGATTAAATGAATTGCATTATAGAATTTAGCATTACACATACCATTCACATTTACTTCTAGAATTTTTTTTTAGGCTCGACTTCACGTCTATCAATCACATTTGCTTGAAAAATCAATTCCTGTTAATAAATGTGTGTCATACATATTGTGACATGATTACTATTTTATTTAGACATTCTATCATATTATGATCTAGACTATAATTTTTAATTTAATAAACATTTTATAGGTTTAAGGTTGCAACTCACCAAATTGGAGAACCTCTAAGCACAGTACAGACGATTTTTGGAGTGCTACCAATACCACTTGCATTCTTGATATGTGGCCCATACAACAGTGAGAAAGATGAAAAAGGTGGCATTTATTATTGTCTATCTTATGAATAGAGCTGCAAAGACAAAAAAAACTAGCTATTATTTCATTCATACGCACATTGATGAGCGAACTCAACAAGAAAAGGCATGGCATTTACCCAAGTCGTGGGTTCATTAGGCAAGGAATTGTTAGCTAGAGGAGGGCACAAATTGGCACAACATTCAAATTCAATTTATGTTTGTTTCTCTCTTCCTCTCTACATTGACATGACATGATCATTTTTTTAACCATGCCAAAAGTAGAATTTATTTTTTGAAAAGGATTGTGTGATGATTTTTGTTATCGATGACATATATTCTAATTTCGGTATTCCTAACATATGATATTTCAATTTATGACATATACGCCTATCTATTTAATCAAATAGTTAATTCCTTCAACTAATATTGTAAATTACAATGATATGGTACATATAAGAATCAAATGGTATGCAAATCATCTAGAGATAACCATAGTGAATCTTGGAGTCTGATGGGTAGTTGTAGTTTACTGTGGGTTGGTAGTGTTTATTTCATTTTAGTCACTTGCAAGTGTATAGCTTTTATTAGAGGATTCATGGAGCGGTCGTAGTAAATGAGACAACTGTTATCATTAAATATCACTGCTTTCATCAATAACACTATTTTCTCATCCATTTCACTGCTTCTATCATTGATCTTGTTGCTCCTCATTAATATTGGATTTCTTTCGATTTAATCTCGCTGGACTTTTTTTTTTGCTTGACAACTAGTGCATTACATTTATAATGCAAGAAAGATAGTTATACCACACAAAAAAAGAGTCACTTTACATTTATACCACTATCAAACTTGCAGTTGTTTTTGTGAAATTGTGTTGATCCTAGAGAAGCAAATAATAGCTTATATGCTATAGTTTATAGATGCCATGAATCCTAGCACTATTTATTTTAGTCTCTACCATTCGTTGTCTTTCTTAATATCGATATTGATGTCCATAATTAGCTATTACAAAGTGGACGTTCTTCAATGTTGAAATATTTATATTTATCAGGAAAGGAAGGTCATCAATTTATACTTTTTGTCTGGGTTGATCTGACATTTATTTGGACTAATTGAAGTTTATATTTATTCTCTAATTGTGGTAAAATCTTGTAGGATAGAAGGCATTCTATTGTGGTTAATCATTAGTGAGATCTTCTACTTAAATGGCTATTGTAGTCAAAAAGTTGAAGGAAATCATAAAGTGTTCCATCATTCATGCTTGAACACAATCACCTTTTCATACAATAAAAGTGTTTTCATTACAAGTTTGGAAGTTGACCATTTGCATATTTCTTCATTTACTTGTTATGTGATTGACTTATTGCAAGGTTGACATTGGAATCGAGCATCATAATCAGGCGAAAGCAAAGCGAGATTGGAGTTGAAAAGGAATTGGGCATTAAAACTTGAAATCAACAAAGCATTTTTAAATGCTTAAGGCTTTTGTTCTATGCTTTAGTTTTCTGTTTTAAATCAATTCACATCTTTTTGGGGATTTAAAAAGAACATTTCAATTTTTGCTACAAGGAACCTAAAAAGAACTTTAGGACAAACTTACTAGAGTTGGTTTTCGGATTTAACAATTGAACAAGGAAAACTTCATATCTCATTTTGATGCTTTAAAATGAATCAAAATCATTGCTTTGTGGACTTAAAAAAAACATGTGCTACTTTTTCTTGTAATTTCTTACCCAAATTAACACCATTGAAAAGATGTATTCGCTTCTCTCGCGCCTCACAATGATCTTGAGAATCAAAAGGATTTTTGGTGGTCTTAGGTTGGGATAGAGTGATTAACTCCACACTTCATTTTGGAACTAAAATTGAACAAACCATCTTGCTAGTTTGAGTAAACCTATCGTGTGTATTCTCTCTTTTTTTTCAACAAAAATCAATCAAGTTACAGATATGTTTGCTCGCTTTTTTTTATCTTACAGGGCCTACCTTGGGGAAAAATTACTCACCCAAGGGAATGAATCAACCAGTAACACTCTAAATCCAAGAGTATTTCTAGCTGGGATATAAAATTGGGTACTAGAAAAAAGTCTAGTACCACGTGGTTGGTCTTGACAAGAAGGGCAGTAATGGTATCTCACCGCATGGGTCAATCTCCATGAACGAAAAGCCCAAATTAAAACCCTTGTGTAGAAAAGCCAAAATACCTATCTATTTGTTGGTGCAAGAATGGTCATTCTAAATCCGCCCCACACTTTTATAGCTTTTAGTAGAGATGGAAAGTATTCCATGGGTGATTCATGGGTATTTATGCTTGGCTTCCCTGAAAGAAGTGTTGAGCCATGGAGGGGAGCTAGTGGGGTCAAGCATCAAACCATCCAATGAAAGTAAGCATAGCTAAACTTGTTCAAGTGGGGACTCAACAAATATTTTCTCAAATATCCATAGGGTTGTGCATGTTCTTGAAATCAAAACACATTACTTGATCAAAAACAGTGGAAACAAACATTTAACATTATCATCAAAACTTCAAACCCTTTAGGAAGGAAATAAACTTGACCAAATTCATGTGTTATTTCTTTCCCTTGGTATTTTATCCTTAGAGGTTTCTAAACACTTGGATTCATATCTCAATTTTCTCCTACTAAGGTCAACATTAGGAAATGTTTCCCTTGATTTTCTAGATTTCCACATAATGGACTTTGTGGGATGAAAGAGAATTAGGACACTGGACATCTATTTTCAAAAAAACTAATCAAGAGTGTGTTTGTGGTAAAAGGAACTCATTAAGAAAAGTTAAGAAACAATTGGACCCCACACATGTGCTTGGCATCTTTTGGTCATATGGTTTTGAACTACTCTTAGAGAAAAGCATGTTCTTCACTCTCGTGGTTTGGTAAACAAGTCCTTCTTAGGTTCATTTAGGATCAAATCAAACACTCCATTCATCCAAACATTTATCATCTCATCTCACAAACAACTTTAGAGCTTTGGAAACATCATTTTAGACTTGGGAAAATCATAAAAATCAAAATCACCTTGTTAGTTAGGAGTATGGGAATGCATCCTTTCTCATACCTCTAGTTAAATCAACACAACTTTGAATGAGTTCATCTTAAGATAACATATAACATCTTAGGGTCTACAAATTCATCATCCAATCAAAAGATCAAAATCAAACCCTAAGAATAGCATCCCTCCAAGGTTCCCAAAAATTCAACACCCATATCATTCATCCCCTTCATCCTTCATCTCATCATTGGTCCTAAATACCTTAGGGGTCACTTTTCCAACAAGGTCAAAACACAAGAAGGACATGGACTATAAACTTGATCCATACATCATGAGTAATCCAAGTCAACCAAGCTATCAAATCCTTAGAATGCTAATTGATGATCAAAACTCACATTTATACAATTTGTACATGGGATCATTATCTCCTAAAAACCTTGATGGTACAACAAATGTGAGTATACCCTGTCAAAATTTTGCAACACCTTTCCTAATTATAGATTTAAATCTGAGTCCAAACTTAAAAATCTATCAACCAAACAATCAAGGAATGAGTCTTCAAATGAACAACATTATCCCACAAAATCCATACATGTCAAATGTGAATATACCAAGTACAACTTTACCAAACATTAACATTTCAAATACACACTTGGTAAATTTTGGGGTAAATATGTTTGTGAATCATACAAATGTTGTTCAAAGTCCAAACAAGATGTTAACGACTCCATGTATTGATCCAATTCAAGGTAACACCATGCAAAATCAAAGTTACCTAAATCAATGCAATGTTACTCCCAACCACAACAATGTTCAATTTCAGCCTATCATACCAAATTATTTGAACATCATTCCAAATCAAAAAATTGTCCAAATTCAATTTTTCCATGGTTTTATATGAACACCACTAAGTATGTGTTCCAAATTTACTTGAAAAGAAGCCAAATCAACTATATCAAGGGTGTCAAGATCAATATCAAGATCAAATTTTGCGAGATCAAATTTCTTCACTTGCCAAAATAATTGACTCATTTCACCAAGATGCATATTCACTCCAAAATAAATACACTCTACCATTGGTTGAACCATGTCATCAAAGCATTGAGTTGTGTCCACAACCACATCAAGAAAACTATCTCCAATTTCAAGAAGTTAGATATCAATATCAACCACATCAACAAATCCAAACCCCACATCTTGAAGATCAATCACCACATATCAAAGATCAATCACTACAAGGTCAATTTAAATTACAAATATCACAGGTTAACAAAAAAAATACATACCACTTGGGAGACCAATTGAATCGGTCATGGAATAGTTGGTGTAGGAAAATCTCACTAAAATATCAACCTATGAGAACTATCAAGAACCAGAAGTAAAATTGCCTTCGTATGATGAGAAGCACCTTTGTGAGTATCACAAAATAATGGGACACACAAGATCAAATTTTGTTTGACTCAAAAATCTCATCCAAGACCTGATTGATCAAAAAATAATAACTATTGGGGACAATGATCAAGATTTAACTACTAATGATGGAATTAACAATCTCTCCACCACAATTGTTGAAAATAATGATCAAGATCTTGAAGATGTTTCTACCTCATCTAAAGATCAAATCAACATACATCAAGAGTCACTTTTTGATCATGTTAAGAATCCCTCAACAATATTCGACAATGATCTATCTCAAGGAGTGTTAACATTATCGACCAATGATCATGTTGAAAATGTCTCTACATCACCTAATGAGTTAGAGGACATATCTCAAGAATTTATTCTAAAGAATGATCAACATCTCTCGCCAAAGTCCAGCAATGGTCCTTTCCAAGACATATTGACATCCTTTGACCTCATGATTGTTGATATTGAAGGAATCTTAACCTCAACACTTGATCCAAATACACTCAAAGTTCAAGAGGATATTGAGCCACTTCTTATGCCTAATGATGATGTCCAAGAACACTTTGTAAGCAATCCGTCCTTTGAAATTGACCCATGTCAAGAACTTGATCCAAAGCATGTTGAAAGCAATTTTGAAATCATTCAGGATCAAGAATTTCTATCTCCAAAATACTACAATGATCTAATGGACACTCTCCTATCTATACAAGATGTCACAAATGATGATCGTATACACATAGTACATACTCTTCCATCTACCCATGAGCTACTTTCGATGGATGGGCACATGGATGCTCTTCATTGAACATTGGATTCCTTTTCTCTAGACATTATTACAGAAAAAGAGAAGGTTATTAATTCCTAGTCAAACTGAATTTTCAATAATAGGATCAAATATATCCCAAATTTAGACTAATGACATCATATATGAAGATATCCAACATTATCCACTCAAGGAAACAAGTCAAACAAAACAAGACATTCTGGAGTTAGTAGAGCAGCAAATGGAAACAACATCATCTATAGTGGTCATTTATCAGAGATTGCTTACTGAACAAGACATCTCAAAGCAGGAAGAATCAAGGAACAAAGGTGCTACTACCACCATACTGGGGGCAACTGTGTCTCAAGCAAATGTCAACATAGGGAGAATGAGGAATCCTTATGGTGAAATTGATGTCAATACTACAACTAGCCACATCATGAATTTTCATCCACCCTTTACCCCATCCACAAATTGGGACCAACATAAAAAGAAATATTTGAATCAAAGTATGAACAATGTTATCAAAGAAAAAGAAGGTTGAAAGCATAATGGAGAAATAAATATAAGTGGATACCAAAGAAAAATTATCCCATTCAAAATCCATCAGTCAAAGAAACTTTGGGGCAAAATAAAGAAGAGAAGAGTATTGATCAAAGATTTCCGCACAAGAAAAATAAAGCTTCCCAAGCGACATACAAAGTATATGAAGCAGTTGGTCCTAATTCCATGCACACTTTTGTATCCACCCATCATTGCTCATCTTCCAAAGTTTGGAGAGTCAAAGGTTGCAAACTATCAACCAATCCATATTTTATCCCTAAACACACTCCACCCATGCCTCCACGCATGATATTCAATTTTCACCTTGAGCAGGTATTGGCAACCACTGTTCATCCTAAGGACTCAAAAGGAATTCTATCATGATGCATACACAAAGATAAAGTTAACTTTGGTATCAACAAAGCAGATCAAGAATTTCAATGGTTGTATTCCATTGCATGTATCTTGGTAAAACATTTTCTTCAATCAAGATATCAATGGCACATTATGATAGAAGCATCTACATCAACAACACCAGGTGGTTCAACATGAGCTTAAAATATTTCAGAAAAAAACCCAAAAAATTAAAAAAATATGAAAATATAGAAAAATTAGAAAAAGGATTGAAAACAGTAAAGAAAAATAAATATTATCTTCTAGTGAAAACTGCTATGGTGGCACTTTGGGCAGGTACCATGATGAAAACCTAGAAAATAGGCATCATGTGTAGAATTGAGAATCTATATCACCAGTTCAACTGGAAGCATCTCATCCCATTCGTAATAAATCCAACATTCCATCCATCTTATCCATAATAAATCTATTCATCCATTTCCATCCATCTTCTAAATTATCTTGATCTTGATGAAAGTTTAGTGCACATTTTACACTTGCTTATGATGAACATCTTGGCATGGGTCATTTTCATTTATCCTATCTTACCCAACGTTATCTAATCCATGAAGCATTATCCAAATGAGCATTTTTTATCCAAACACATTATCCTATCAAAAGATAATCCATATGCATCCATCCATACACCTATCTAGGCATCCATTCATGACATTACATACATTGCTAGACACTGGGGGGCAGATATTTACATCTTTCTTTGAGAATAAATCTTGATCTATATCCTCCAACTTATGTGGTGATCCGAATATTGGAAAACATGAAAGAAAATTGGTCAAGAATTTGTGAGCCAAAAGATCCAAATCACTAGCCCATGACATATTTTGACAAGAAGACATTCCTTAACAGTCTTCATTTTTTATCAATCCAAACAATCACTATCAGTTGCATCTAATGTGTGCTTCAATGTCACACCAAATCATCCAAAACATCTTTTGTTCTAAATCAAGTTTCAAAGGCTTGATTAATGAATTCCAATCAATCCATCATCATCTTGGGAGATTCTTCCAAACCCTCATTTTTCTTAACACTATCCTTACATTGTTGTGCATCCTCAACAATTTTATGATCATCAATCTTGATGAATCAAATCCTTGTGTTGTTGTGTATCCTCAAAAATGTTATCATCATCAATCCCTTATTATCTTACGATATCCCTACCAATCCTTGTGTTTCTTAACACTATCCTTACATTATTGTGCATCCTCAACAATGTTATCAGCATCAATCTTGATCAATCAAGACCTTGCATTGTTGTGTATCCTCAACAATGTTATCATCATCAATCCATAAATCTAATCAATCAATATTAGCTTAGTTTTCAACAAAATCCCAAAATAGATCACTGATATTATCACCCATATCCAAAATGTCAAAATTGGGAAAAAAATCCAAGAAAATTCAGAAAAACAAAAAAATACAAAAACATCAAAACATAAAAAAATAAAAAAACCTCCAAATTATATCAAAATCCAAAAACATTCAAAAAGTCAGAAAAATGTCAAAAACATGCTATCTAAACTACGTAGTCTCTAAGCTTAAATGTAGGAAAGGCTAATCTTTGATGAGCCCCCGAGACACAAAATCCTAAAACATTTATAAAATCTCAAAAAATGCAAAAACATTCAAAAAACACAAAATGCAAAAACATTCATAAAATCTCAAAAAACCCAAAAACATTGCAAAATTTGAAAATCAAAACATTTGTAAAATCTCAAAAATACCAAAAAATAGCCTCAAAACATTGCAAAAACATCAAAAACATCCAAATATTTGAAAAAATTCATCTGTCTCATCTCGCTTTCACTTGCAATAATCAATCATCCATAATTAAAAAAAATTCACCTTCACCCTTTAGCAAAAAAAATATAAACAACCAAAACAATGAGGGATCAACAAAAGAAAACTCCAAATGTGAAATCAAAATTGAAACAAAAAACTTTTAAATGCAAAATCAAAGTCTTGATCATTCAAAAACATGTCAATTGACCTTATATCATTAGCCTTTCAAACAACCTATCAATTTTCCACCATCCACTAACATGTCCTAGGATGTATCCTTCCTACAATGGGCATTATCTTTTGGAAAAACACTTTAGATAAACAAAATAACATGTCAGAATCCACTACCAAGTCCTAGGATGTATCCTTCCTACAGTGGGCATTATCTTTTGGCAAAACACTTTGGATAAACAAAATAACATGTCAGAATCCACAAACATGTCCTAGGATGTATCCTTCCTACAATGGGCATTATCTATTGGCAATAGTTTTGGTTCTTATCCTAAACAAAAAAAATCCCTTTGGTTAGAGATATGAAGAATATTGACATGTTTGTGTTCTTGATCTTTTCTTTTTGATTTATCTTATTGCGCTCATTTTTATGACCTCTCAATGATGTCTAATCAAAATAATCTAGAGTCAAAGGAATGGGGAATTAATCATAATCTTTTATCTGTTGTGCTTGTTGGACATTCTTGTAATATAACTTGGCAAATAATTTTTTTTTTAGGTATGTATGGAAGGTGTTTTGGGTAGCTTTTTGACTATTGCATTGATAGGTTATACCTTTCCATGTTTTGGTTTGAGATGTTTGAAACTTTTGAAGTGCATCCTATTAAGGTTTTCGTATGTAAAGTGTGAAGAAGAATACTCCTATCTATTTGTTGAGTCATAGTCCATTGCACTAGGTACAATGTCATCCTAATTCTGTATACCTCAATGCAGCGCATCTATGCGTGTTATAAACATAAGATAAGTAGCTATTTTAAAGTCCTAGTTCCTGATAAGAAAATCATCCATTTCTCATCATCATCTCTAATAAATTTGGCTTGTTAAATCCTCTTGTCATCATCTCATTTCTTCTTTTCCATGCTAATATCATGCTAGAATAGTTAATCATGATCACCAGTGCATCCATATTGCATCCACAAACCATCATCATACTGCATATCATATCATATAATAAACACCAATCATCTCACATGCATTTTCATCATCACATAATATAGATTTTTTATTCTAAGCATCTCATAAATCATACATTTACATGAAACATATATTGCATAATCATATAGGCATTATCACATCATCCATCTCACAGGCATCATGTCATCATTTAAGTTATTTAGGATAATATAGATTGGTTATTCTAAGCATCTTTAAACCATCTCATTTGCATCATTATCATAACCATGCATATGTCCATCTTGAACCTCTTTGTCACAAGATCAACCCTCAAATCGAATCTTTTCACTCGATCTCTTCATGAGGAAATTTACTAGTATGATTCTTTCTACTGGGGCATCGAAAAAAAAAAAAAAATTTTGAATTTTTATCATGGTAAGTTTATTCTTTGAACCAATGTAGCAAGTACATTGCTACAAAGAGGGGAAAATGTAGACATGCAAAAATAGCATCATGCATTTAACACATTCATATTCATCCATTCATCAAATAAATCAAGTTTATTTGATTAATCTCTAAAGTCCTCCATTTAAATTAAATTAACTCATATTTAATACTAACATCATCCCCTTAAGTTAAATAAATCAAAATATTTATTTAGCTAAGTCTAAATCATTTTCCATCTCCTTTTGATTTATTTTAATCCATAAATCTAAATCAAATAGGTCAAATCACCTAACCTGCTCTTATGTTAATCAAATCATGATTAATTTTAATCTAATGCATGTCCCATCCTCTAGCTTTTCCCACTTTCACAAATAAATGATTTTAATTAATTTTATTAAATCTTCATTTTCCATCAAAAAGGCATCAAGAGGGAATATTTCCCTAATTTTAAATTTTCCTCCCAAGTGTCTTGTCCAAAAACATAGCATTAAATCCTCTTACATTGTCTCTTACATGTCCCCCACTTGGCATTTAAGACTCTTTCTTCTACCTCCAACAAGCCATCTTTTGGATTTCAAAACTCCCCCTCTTTGGCACATTCATCAAAACATGCACAACCTTCATCCTCTCACATATTGACAAGTGGCATCTTCTCATTGGCTCAAGATTAGTCCCACATTCATCCCTTTGGCCTCTTCTCTCATCAAAGTCTTCTATAAATGGAGAGGTTATCCTTCATTTTATTCATACACAATCATCTACAACTTCGTTCAAAGTTACTCTATTCAAATTGAGAGCTAATGTTGTCCATTATCATAGCATTGTATCTTTATCATGAATTAGATTATGAAGGATTGGGAAAGGGCTTCTTTCCATAGAAGCATAAATCCACTATATGATAGGATTTACTTCATGTTTTATATGCTTTAGTTATCTTGTCATTTGTTTTCATTTTGAAGCATGATGTATTATTTCATAGGGATGTTGAAGGTTTGTGTTTTTTTAAAACACTAATCATGGTAATGTATTGTTTAGAGTTTTATCCATTTGTAGATTTTCACATCTGCAGGTTCTTTATTGTTAGATTGTAAATCATAGGATAACACAAAAGTTTACTATTGATAACATTTATTCAAGGGAGTTGATGGTTCAAGAGTCAAAGATAGGATATTTGGATACAAACCATTCAATATTTTTGATATTGGTTTTTATTTAAATGGTAGGATCACATTGGATATTTTGAATCTTATGTTTAAAAAAATAGAAGAGGAAAAGGGAGGAAAGAAATGGCTAGAGACTTGTTGTGTGGTCTCACAACACATCCTAAGAATGTAAGCCTTGGGGACCCAATTCTAAAAATTACCTTAAAATTTTTTTGGCTAGCTAATTGTCTCAAAAGTTAAGTATTAATCAAGGCTTGGAAAGATTTAAAATGGTTCATGTTTTAGTGAAAGTTTATCAAGACCAAAATGTTAGGTTTTCGAGAAATTTGGTCCCAAGTTTATTGTCGGGATAGTTTCATTATGAAAGTGGCATACAACAATGTAGTCGCAAGTTAAAATTCTACAGGTATGAAAGAGGTGGATGGAGGTGGGTTGTCAGTTTTTGTGGTATGTTTGAAGGATGTTGATAAAGTCTTAAGTATTTTTGTAGAAATTTGAGGTTAATTTTTTGTTGATTATTTCCAAATGTAGGAAAAATGGATACCATTTTCATTAATACATTTTTCCTCCACTTTAGTGAGAGTTTTCCCCCATGAAAAACTCACACTAAAGTAGACATTCAAGACACTTAATTATGAAACAATAAAAGAGATACATAGTAATACCCTATAAAGGCCAAGAAAAGAAAAGAAAACTAAAGATCAAGCACAATCATTCCAACACATTGTGGGATGAGACTATTTGTCTATAACATTTGTTGCTCACTCTGGGGTAGTGGAACCTAAGTCCATCCACTAGGTGAGTTATCCCAATTGTGTGTGGTCACTCTGGGGTAGTGGAACCTCATTCCATCCACTAGGTAAGTTATCCCAATCATGTGTGCTCACTCTAGGCTAGTGGAGCCTTAGTTCATCCCCTAGGTGAGTTATCCCAAAGAGGTGGAAAATGAGATGATCATATTGGCCTCCCATACCATATCAAAGTTATTCATCATGACAACTTCGATAAGGCACCACAATTATATGCTTTTGACCATTTTTCAATTTCATGTCTACAAGTTCTGTTAGAGGGGATTCTTCTTTGTTCATGTAAGGTCTTCTTCTTAGGGAACATCGTCCCTAACATATCGAAGAGAGGAAAAATAAAAGAGTATCAAATTGCCACTTATGGGTTGCATTTCACTTTGTATCATGCCACTAAGTGAGATTGTACGCTTAAAAATATCACACCCTTAGAGGACATCAAAACCAATGACACCACTAAGAAAAGGACACATCAGAAGAGAAAAGAAAATTGTGCCATGAAATATGTTGAAAGGTGTCATCAATGTATTCCCCCGCTTGGAAGTGAGTTTTTAACACCATTACTATGAGAAATTTCTTTAAACTATCCAATGTTTTGTCCTAAGACATGAGAGCTTTCCTCAAAAAACCCTATTCCAAGTCATATGTTTACAAAATAAAGCTATACCATCAAGTAGGAAGGAAGAGTTACCCCCAAAAATACATAAGGAATCTATGTATTTGAGGTTAGTGTAGTGTAGAAAAATGCATACCTTTGCATTTTCACACTTAATTTGGACCTATTTAAGCACCCCTTGGGATAAATTTTCTTTAGGTCACTTATTATGGGCCCCTAAGACCCCTTTTTGTCCATCTTGAGGTATGTTTCAATTGTAAACCCAACCAAAATCCTCAAACAACCTTTAATCTTAGCAACCCACCTTTTAAATGGTGAAATAAGCATGGTAGGACCAAGATGCCCTTGGTGGAGTCTTAGTCCCCCTTAGTCCCGAGGTCTTTATTTTTGGCAATTAACAGTGGGAAATAAAAATATTTAATTTAAATTAGCATTTTGTTGCCCTTTGGGATCTAATAATTGGGTTATTAGATAGGAATTCCAATAAAAGTAAGATTCACACCCATTTTCACCTAAGTTGAGATAAGTAAAGAGAGAAGAAGTAAGTTTGAAGGAGAGTTTCAAGAAGCAAGGAATTGAAATCTTGGAGCAGCCTTCTATTATTTTTTTGCAAGTTTTTCAAGTCTATTTTCAAGTAAAGATTTAGCATTTCCAAAGACTAATGATGAAGGAATATGGAGGATCATGAGATAATCTAGGTTGGATATGCAACTAGCCATAATTCCAAGCCTAAAGACTTTTTTCTTGAGTGATTCCATCTTCCATTGTTGTTCTACTTTCTACCTAAGGAAGGTATATTTCATGTCTATGGCTTATTAGGGTGATTAGATATCTCCTTTGTAGATCACATTCATTTGCATCTTAGGAATTCTATTCTAGCACATTTGAATAGGGTTTGTCCATGTTCTAGCTTACATAATCTTAGACCTAGTTAACATTAGGGCTAACCAACATTTCCATATTTAGATCTATGCATCTTCGTCAAGGTTTAATTGTTAAACAAGGGATTTGACCAAGGAAAACCTCCATAAACAAGCAATCAAATTTACTTTGTTTTGTTGGTTATTTACAAGTTCAAATCTACAGATTTGGTGAAGGAGGAAGTGTAGAAATTGAACCTTAGGACCACATTTTGAAACTTATAATATCAAAAAATTCTTGAAAAAATTCAACAAGTAAACCATCTAGACTTGGCGCTTTGCCTTTATTCATCCCAAAAACAACCTCTTCCAATTTAGGCAAAGAAATCATTAATATGATGAAATCATTCATCTCCTCAGAGATTAGGGAGGGAATGCAAGCAAGGATCAAAATCTGCTCATCTTCTATAGGAGGTGAATCATCAGAAAAAAAGGAAAATAAAAATCTCTAGCCTCATGAGACAACTCGTGCAACGAATAAAATGTGGATAGCATACGCGTTAACCAAAGAAGAGCTACAACTTCTATTGAGATGAGCCTACACAAAATTATTGAAGAAAGGAGTATGCTTATCCCCTTCTTGAAGCCAATCAATCTAACCCTTTTGCTTCTAGAAAATCAACTCTCGAAGCTCCCACTAATCCACTACTCTTGCAGACTGGGATTGTAGCATATAACATTGTACACTCTTGAAGAAAGGGGCAATTTAATGCTTAATTTAGATAAATTTTGGCATCCTTGCATTAATTGATCCTCAAAATTACCATTTATAGCTCCCTAAGACCCATTATTTTAGACCTTGAGGCTTATTCCACTCAAAAATCATATAAATCCCAACAAATAACATTTAAATCATTCAAATTGCAAAAAATCACCTCAAAAACCTCAAGTGGTATCCATTCACCGCCTTGGGTGAATGATTCACCTCTGGTGGGACTAAGTCACCAAAAGTGGCAAATAAGTCCCTTTAGGGGCATTTTTCAATTTTGAGTGGGAAATTCACTAACCTTATTCAAATTTTTGATGGATGTCAGCCTTTGATTTCTAAATAATGTTCAATTAGGTATTGATGCCTATGAATATAATTTTTAGGTCATTTTTCACATCATCTAGTTATTTTTAACAAACCAATTCAAAAGTCAAGTATTGAATATCTTTCACAAGAAGATTTATAGGTCTATCTAGAACAAAGTTGAAGCTTTAGGTTAGTATTCAAGGGTTTTTGTAGGTCTTCAAGATCACTATTTATTCAAGATATTGCATTGCTTAGGATTGATCATGGATTCCTATGGAAAATCATGAAGAATTCTAGGTTGAGGAGATGCAACTAGCCATCAAGCCAAGCCTAAGGACTTGTTTCTAAGTGATTACATCTTCCATTTTCTATCTATCTTCAGAATAAGGAATGTTTTCATGTCATTATGATTCCTTTCAATTGATTTAGGGTCTTTTAAAGTGAGTGTTACATTATTCAAGTTTCATTCATGCATCTTATTCTTGCATATTAGAATAGGATTGCATCTTGCTTCAGATTTCCTAGTCTTATACACACTTAGGGCTAGGGTTTTTTTGCATATTTCATTATCTCTTTCAAGGTTTAAATACCAAACTAGGGGTTTTAACTAGGTAAAATCCCCATTAGAAATTAAATCATATTTTCTTTTGCAGGTGTTTGTGTAGATTGGATCCGAGTTTCAGTTTGGGAACAAATTGCAAGTGTTGGAGTACAGATCTATGATTTCTATTTTTAGAAAAGTAGAAAAGTACTGATAAGACATTACTGGTGTATGAGTCCCACTAGAGGTATTTATCAAAACAATTTGTAGATTCTAGTACCCATTCTTTTGAAACTTCTTTTTGGGCAGAAACCCTTATCTCAGACTACGTCACGCAACTTGGCGTATGAGTCCTAGATGGTCAGAAAATCATATTTTCTAGAATTTTAGAGACATTTAGAGTCTTCACTCTAACCTTTATTATATTCTAGGTGTAGTAATTTTTTTTAACTTCTCTATATATTTTTATATTGGATTCAATCTATCTTTCTATATATGACAATGTGTTTTCAAACAATTTACATATTCTTAGTTTTGTATTAAGAATCAGTATCTTTTATCAATTATTTGCATCTATGAAATTTCCCTTAGAAATATTTTAGTCATCATTACATTGGAATGTTATGGGAATATTCTTGAGTGGTCCATTAAGAATTTTGGATACCCATCTCCTTTTAGGTATGAAACCCTAGAAGCATAGGAGAGCCTCCTATCCAAAAATATTTGGTTCAAGGATTCTGCTTGACTAAAATCATCTATGAAACCTAAATCCTATATTTGGAGAGTAATCACATTAAGGTGCACCTATTAATTCCTCTTCATTACCTTAAAATTACCAAAACTCATCCTATTCCATCTCTTAAGGTCAAATTTAACATACTAAAGTTTCTTCACAAAGGTGTACATAGTTGTACCATAAGTAGGGTTGTCATCCCACCACCACTACGTGATAAGATCATGCAAAGAAGACTCCAAAAGCCATATAAGCTAAAAATTAAAGGGAGGATTCTTTTGGGTTATAAAATAGGTTGCTAAAAGTTTGATTGGCCAATGATCAAAGCCCCCATCAATCAAGAATCTTAGAACCAATAACCAATCTCCCTCCTACCCAAAAAATAGTAAATAAGAAATCTATCTAACCTTTTAGAGATCACTTCCTCTCAACTCTGTCTATTATTCCAAGTGAAAACACCATTAGAAGGCTTAATATTAATTAAAGCAAGCAAATCCACATTCACCCAAAAAAGATCAGAAGTAGTCCCAAGCCGAGGCATCCTGTCACTTTTCTCTTCCAAGCTCAACACAAAATTAAAATCACCAGCTAAGATCCAAGGAAGGTATGGAGCACACAATCTAACATACCTTAAATGAGCCCAAAGCTATAAATTTCCATGAATATCAATCAAGGCATAAACATTAGTAAATAGAATGGTCTCACTAGTTTCCAAGGAAGAGGAAACCATGGAAATAGTAGAATGACTAGAAATCCACCAAATTCAACCAATATTTCTTGGATCCCAAAAAATATCCTCAAAAAAAATCCCTTTGGCTATAGGTATGAAGAACATTGGCTTGTTTGTGTACTTGATATTTTCTTTTTATTTATCTTATTGTGCTAATTCCAATGACATCTTGATGATGTCTAATCAAAATGATTTAGAGAGATAAGAATGGGGCATTGATCATTATCTCTTGTATGATGTGCTTGTTGGATATTCTTGTACTATAACTTGGCAATACTTGCTTTGATAGGTGTGTATGAAGCGAGTTGTGCACAACTTGACTATTTAAATGATAGGTTATACCTTTCTATTTTTTGGTCTGATATGTTTGAAACTTCTGAAGTACATCCTAGTGAGGTTTATGTATGTTAGGTGTGAACAATAATACTCCTATCTATTTGTCGAGTCAAATTCCATCTCACTAGATACAATGGCATCTTGGTTGTCTGTACCTTGATGCATCGTATCTATGTGTGGTATCAAACATAAGGAAAGTTGTGTCGTTCAAATCCCCAATCCCTAGATAATCAATACATCATCATCATTCGCCATCATATCAAATAAAGACTTGAAAAATCATAGAATTGTTGGAATTTTGCATCTTCTTGGAATTAAGGGTTAATCCCTCTCATTCTTCTATCCTTTTTCATGCTAACATTCTCTCATGACATTTACAAAAATGTCAACGCATCCATCATGCTTTCATAAAACATCAACATACTCATACATATCATCATAATAGGAAACCTCATCCATGTCATGTGCATTGCATCATCATTTAAGTTGTTTAGGATAATATAGATTTATTATTCTAAGAAGCTTAAAAACATGTCATTTGCATTATCATCATAATATAGATCTGTTAGTCTAAGCATCTCAGAACATAACCATTGATACATCCATAAAGCATATTTTTTGTGAGCTCAACCTTCAATTTGAATTTTTCACCCAATCTCTCGAGGGGTTAGTGTACTAGCATAGTTATTTCTACTAGGAGAATAGTGAAGCATCTGAACAAATCAGGAAATTTTTGGATTTTGATCTTCACAACATCATTCTTTGAACTAATGCAACTAGTACGCTGCTTCAAGGAGGGGAAAAATGTAGACATGCAAATAATCCTAATTGACATTATTCATTTAAATATGATCAATTAACATCATTTCTACTATTGATCAAGTAATTAAATTTATTTGATTAATTCACTTCCTAATCACTAATGTTCATCATATTAAATAAAATAAATCAAATTATTTAATTAAGTATCATAAATTCCTCTCATCTGATTTAATAAACCAAATCATTTAATTCAAATGTCAAATCCAACCCCTAATGAACTAACTCACTTGCACGTAAAAGTAATTTCTTTTAATTAACTAATTACCTCATTTATCCTCTCAAAACCAAATTCTAGGGAATATTCCTTTATTAACTCCCTTTATTTGACTTTCTTACCCAAACATTAATACCTCTTACATCTCAACCACATGCATTAACTATGCACATTCTCAAAAATGTGCCCCATCCTCACCCTTTAGCCTTTGTGACAAGTGTCACAATCTCATTGACTCTCCTTAAGTCTTACATTCCTTCAATCTCTCCATTCCTCAATCCTTCAACCATATTTATAGAGGCCTCCTCTATGAAAAAATCATCCACATTCTTCAACAATCATCCACAATCTTCCACAATCATATGCATTTTAACTATAGACAATCTCATCTTCATCGCATTTTGTTCATTATCATTGGAAGTTTATCAAGGGGGTAGGAAAGTGCTTCCTTTGCACATCAAAGGAGCACCACTCGCAATATGGGATAGGTTTCACACATGCTTTTTATATGCTTTAAATTAGTTTCTTTGATATTTTATGGTTTTATTTGCTGAAATATGTGCCTCAATCATTACTGACATGAAACTCCTTGAAGGAAAAGTTGGTGTGACATCATGGATGTCTTGCCGACTAACTGTTCTAAAGCTCTTGAAATGTTCATATCACTATAATAGGGTTGATGTCTTGCCAACAAGTCTATCGTTGTGACCTTGTGTGTTTGCTATGATGTTTTGGCGAATGGAAACCTTCAGGTGACAGTGTGATCTTATCGGGCTAACTCACGGGTGTCAGGGAGAGGTCCCAGCGAATGATGAATGTCTCACCGATAGCTTAAAGCTATCAAGGTAATATAAAGGGCATGGCGAGAGGTCTCAACGAAATAGGTAAGTCTCGCCAATGATAGGATTCTCATGGTGCCTTCATGGTGACAAAAGATTTTGCTGAGAAGTCTCGGTGACTTGGATAAGTCACCCCAAAAGTCTTTGGGTTAACTCTGGGCACTCGGAGAAATTTTTTGGCGAAGGGTTTAAGTCTTGCCAACTCAGTAAGACTTGGTAATGCTCGATGAAAGGTCCCAGGGATGAAGTGTAGTCTCATCGACTCGGTAAGACATGATGGAGCTCGATGAAATGTAACGGTGAAAGACATGATTCTTGCCGATAGTATGTGACATTCAAGGTGACATGGGATGTTGGCTATGACATCTCGGCAAAAATGGTAGTTCATTCGGTGGAAGCTTAGTCTGTCAGTATGATGTCTCACCGAAGAGCGATAGTCATGCCAAATGGCTCATGCTGGCATGACTTGAAGATTTTGATATGAGGTCTTTGTGAGATCAGTATGTCTTGCCAATGGTTTCTTTGAGTTTGATATGACTTGTTCCATTCAATATGAGTCTCGCCGATAAGAGAAACTTTTGTCAATAGGAACAAAATGGATATTTTTAGTTTCATTATGACTTGTGGTTTTGGTTATAATGACTTGCCGACTGTTGAGACTCTTGGCGATATCGATATGAAGACTTTGTGGCATCGGGGAGACACTGTTAGTGTCTCACTGATATGCCAACAAAGTTTGACCCCCTTTGACGTTGCAACCATCCTATGTGGCATCTCACAGACCAATTAGAGGAAGCAATTTTCAAATGAATGATGGTTTTATTTTTACATCAGTTGCAATGGTGAAGAAAAACTGCATGCAAGGAAAAACCATCTACTTGAAAGGAAATTGTCTATGATTAGCAATGGCAGGTAAGGCTGCATAGAAGGTAAAATCAGAATGTGATAAGATAAAAGCAGATCGATTCTGAGTTCTATAACGAGTCGAATTGTTGAGAGGATTTTTCTGTAATAAGAAGAACAGTGAATGTAGCTACTATGAACTAATACTAGAGAGTTGTATCACTGATTGTATGTAATTGTTGTTACTGTAATAAAAAGAGATTCAGTTTGGTGTGGTGGGTTTTTTCCTGAAAGGGTTTCCCACGTAAATCTGTTGTTTAGTTGTCTTTGTGTATTTGCTCTATTTCTGTAAATATTTCATGTGTGTCTTAATAAGATTGTAATTTGAAAATTAAAAGCCCTACATTGCATTCTTCCCTGTTGATTTGACATTAGGAAAGTGTTTTCGCACCTCTTCTTTGCATACATTATTTTCATTATCAAGTATGCTTGAATATCTCATAGGGATGCTTATTTTGGTTTGCTTTTATTTAATTGTTTTGGTTCTTTTATCTTGTTTTCATAGGTAGCATGATTGAATATTTCATAAGAATGATGGATTTGCTTGTTTTAAATTGACTAGAAATACTAATGGTGCTAATTGTTTGAAGTTGATGTAGATTTAGTGTTCACAAGTAGTTGCTATCCCATCCAAGCATCAAAGGGAGTGATATCCTTCAAGTACTTATGATGAAATATATTTTCAATACAACATGCATAGCTTGAGTACTTGTTCCTAATACAATGGTGTGGGGCCCTTAGAGTGAATCACACAATTCACCATCTCTTTTAAACATCTATTTTTGTGTTTAAAAACACCATTTTGTTAATGGGTATAAATAACTATGAACTAAAAATATATCCCCTCTCCTACACAAAAATACACAAAACAGTTTTTCACATACTCATCCCCATATATGTTCTAATGGTAGCTTCAAATTTTCAAATTTGAAGTGCCCATATAGAAAACATTTCCTTTGCAGACTTAGTAGTACACCTACAAAACCTACCCAAGTGACATATTTTGGAGGCTCAGAATTCGGAGCTAGATGATTTTCATGCCAAATGGATTGTTACTCAACATTCTCCTTACATTCATGTACTCCTTGTCTGATTTCAGAGTCTTAGGATTAGATTTGCTTTTTTTTTAGATCAAAAGCAAATGTAGTTTGTTTAGTTTTACATATGCATTTCTGATAATGTTTCAAGGTGGCCAAATTTGATCCCTAATATCTATTGAAGAATAATAACTAAATAAAATCCATTTTGTACACATACTCAGTGTACCTAGATGAGCTTATGTTTCCAATAACAATACCCTAAAATTTGTTTTTATATTTTTCAAAGTGGTGACTTTGAGAGCCCTGATTGGTTTTGAACAAGTGAAATTGTAGAAAAGCTTGACTTGGCCACTTTGGCATTTAATATCATACACCTCAAGAGGAATTTTTGGACGGTCTTTCGATGGTTTTTATATAATACACGTGAAATTTAAAAAGAGCATTTTCAAATTTTTTTGTACAAAAGAAAGTTTAATTTTTGTTTCTTATTGATTGAAGAAAATTTTCACGAATGCATGAAAATAGGAATTGCATCGCCCATTGCCAATTCTAAATAAAAATGGAGGAGGCAATCAGTAATGGTCAAGTTTGAGTGATGGCTGCAAGAAAACAAAAAGGGAAATTATAAAAATATTTTCAAATGTTTTTATTAAAACAAGAATAATTCTTGTTTCTTATTAGCTACAAAAGGAAATTTTAAAAAACTCATTCATTTCATGGCAATGGTAATATCACTGGTCTTTGTTTTGGATGGGAGAAGTGAAAGCACATTAGTGATGGTCTTCCTTGCTCTAATGGATTTCATTTGGAGGTGCGTGAGAAGTCTGAAGGGAAAAGTTTCATATTTTATACAAATTAAAGGGAAACTTGAGCATTTCGCACAATGAATTTTTTGAAGTGGAAATTATTTACAGAAAGCAAAAGGGGTTAAAATCCTTCCTGACATGAAACTCCTTGAAGGAAACGTCGGTGTGACATCATGGATGTCTAGCCGACTAACTATTGTAAACCTCTTGAAATGTTCATATCACTGTAATAGGGTTGATGTCTTGCCAACAAGTCTATCGATGTAACCTTGTGTGTTCGCTATGACCTTTTGGCGAATGGAAACCTTTGGACGAAAATGCGATCTTATCAGGCTAACTCATAGTTGTTAGGGAGAGGTCCTAGAAAATGGTGAATGTCTCACCGATAGCTTATCGGGGTAACATAAAGGTCACGGGGAGAGGTCTCAACGAAAAAGGTAAGTCTCACCAATGGGAGGATTCTCCTGGTGCCTTCATGGTGAAAAAAGACTTTGTTGAGAAGTCTTGGCGACTTGGATAAGTCACACCAAAAGTCTTCGGGTTAACTCTGGGTGCTTGGAGAAATGTCTTGGTGAAGGGTTTAAGTCTTTCCAACTCGGTAAGACTTGTTAATGCTTGATGAAAGGTCCCAAGGATGAAGAGTAGTCTAATTGACTCGGTAGGACATGATGGAGCTTGATGAAATGTCACGGAAAAAGACATGAGCCTTGCCAAAAATATGTGACATGTAGGGTGACATGGGATGCTTGCTATGACATCTCGGTGAAAATGGTAGTTCATTTGATGGAAGCTCAGTCTATCAGTATGATGTCTCACCGAAGAGTGATAGTCATGTCGAATGGCTCATGCCAGCATGACTTGAAGATTTTGATATGAGGTCTTGGCGAGATCGGTATGTCTTGCCAATGGTTTCTCTGAGTTTGATATGACTTGTTCCATTTCATATGAGTCTCGCCAATAAGAGAAACTCCTTCCGATAGGAACAAAATGGATATTGATAGTTTTGGTATGACTTGTGGTTTTCGTTATAATGACTTGCCGACTGTTGAGACTCTTGGAAATATCGATATGAATACTTTGTGGCATCAGGGAGACATTGTTAGTGTCTCACCAATATGCCAACAAAGTTTGACCCCCTTTGACCATGCGACCATCCTATGTGGCATCTCGCAAACAAATCAGAGGAAGCATTTTTCAAATGGATGACAGTTTGATTTTTGCATCAGTTGCAACGGTGACAAAAAAATACATGCAAGGAAAAATCACTTACTCAAAAGGAAACTTCCTATAATTATAAATGGTGGATAAGGATGCAAAAAATTTAAAATCAGAATGTGATAAGATAAAAGCAGATCGATTTTGAGTTCTATAATGAGTCGAATTGTTGAGAGGATTTTTCTGTAACAAGAAGAACATTGAATGTAGCTACTCTGACCTAATACCAGAGAGCTGTATTTCTAATTGTATGTAATTGTTGTTAATATAATACAAAGAGATTCAGTTTGGTGTGGTGGGTTTTTTCCCAAAAGGGTTTCCCACGTAAATCTGTTGTTCAGTTGTCTTTTTGTATTTGCTCTATTTCTATAAATCTCTCATGTGTGTCTTAATTATATTGTAATTTGAAAATTAAAATCCCTACATTCCATTCATCCCTATTGATTTGACATTAGGAAAGTGTTTCTGCACCTCTGCTTTCCTTACATTATTTGCATTATCAAGTATGCTTGAATATCTCGTAGGGAAGCTTATTTTGGTTTGCTTAATTTACTAACAATGCTAATATTTGTGTGTGTTTGAATATGTAGGTAGGAAAAGAATTCACATTTTGGCATAAAAGAACTAAAACAACTAAATAAAAGCATATGAAGCATGTCAAACCCTATCTCATAGTGGGAGTGTCACTCCTTTGATGTGAAAAGGATGCCCTTTCCCACCCCCTTGATAAGATTCCAATGATAATGAACGAAATGTGATACCATGCAAGATGAAATGTGCCTATAGCAGAAATGTTAAGATTGTCGATATGATTTTGGATAGAATGCTTCTATTTATAGAACTCAAGGGTTCAAGAATGAGAGAAATTGGTGAATGTGCGATAAAATACAAGTTTCACATTCTCATTGGCTCCCATTTTATCCCACATTCATTCATTTCTCTAATTATTCAACCATTGTGTTCTATAAATAGAAGCATTCTATACAAAATCATATCAAAAATCTTATCATTTCTACTCTAGGCACATTTCATCTTGCTTGATAACACATTTTTTTCATTATCATTGGAATCTTATCAAGGGGGTGGGAAAGGGCGTCCTTTTCACATCAAAGGAGCACCACTCCCACTATGGGATAGGGTTTGACATGGTTCATATGCTTTTATTTAATTGTTTTGGTTCTTTTATCTTGTTTGCATAGGTAGCATGATTGAATATTTCATAAGAATGTTGGATTTGATTGTTTTAAATTTACTAGAAATACTAATGGTGGTAATTGTTTGAAGCTTATGAAGATTTAGTGTTCACAAATAGTTACTATCCTATCCAAGCATCAAAGGGAGTGATACCCTTCAAGTACTTATGATGAAATATTTTTTGAATACAACATGCATAGTTGAGTGCTTCTTCCCAATATGATGTTTTGGGGCCCTTAGAGTGAATCATACAATTCACCATCTCTTTTAAGCATCTATTTTTGTGTTAAAAAACACCATTTTGTTAATGGGTATAAATAACTATGAACTAAAAATATATCCCCTCTCCTACGCAAAAATACACAAAATAGTTGTTGACATACTCACCCCCATATATGTTCTAATGGCACCTTCAAAGTTTCAAATTTGAAGTGCCCATATAGAAAAAATTTCCTTTGCACACTTAGTACACCTACAAAACCGTACCCAAGTGACATATTTTGGAGGCTCATAATTCGGAGCTAGATGATTTTCATGCCAAATAGATTATTACTCTCCATTCTCCTTACATTCATGTACACCTTGTCTGATTTTAGAGTCACAGGATTAGATTTGTTTATTTTTTTAGATCAAAAGAAAATGCAATTTGTTTAGTTTTACATATGCATTTCTGGTAATGTTTCAAGGTGGTCAAATTTGATCCCTAATATCTCATGAAGAATAATAACTAAAGAAAATCCATTTTGTACACATACTCAATGTACCTAGATGAGCTTATGTTTCCAATAAAAGTGCCCTAAAAGTTGTTTTGATATTTTTCAAAGTGGTGACTTTGAGAGCCCTGATTGGTTTTGAACAAGTGAAATTATAGAAAAGCCTGAGTGGGCCACTTTGGAATTTAATATCGTACACCTCAGGAGGAATTTTGGAGTTTTGTTTGTTGCATTGGGATCTTTGGTCAAATTGTAACATGTATGCTCAGTTTCAAGCTCCAAGGATAAGTTTTGATAGGTTATTCAATCATTTTCTAATCACGACATGGCCAAAATGGTTGTTCCGAAATGTTTCAAATTTTGAAAATCTACTACTCAAGTTTTATCAAGATAAAATGTCATTTGATACATTATTTTAAATGTACTTTTATTTTGGAAAACATGTCTCTAGGGCCAGTTTATAAAGGGGTTACTTGATTTTTTATGGCTGAGAAAAATTTGGGGAAATGGGTTTTCTATAAATAATTGATTATGGCTGCACACAAAAAAATTTGGCTGCAAGTGTCTTGGTTTTTCCATACTATAAAATCCATTTCAAATGTTCTCAAGAAAAGAAAGTTTAATTATTTCTTCTGATTGGTTGAAAAGTAGTAGCACAACTTCACATGACTTCACGAACTCATCGCCCATTGCTATTTCCAAGTCTCTCTTCCCTTTCAAATCAACGATCAGCAATAGCGGTGGCTTCGCATCGCTCATTGCAGATTGAAGTGTCTTATTCCTCATCAAATTGGCAGTGAGTGATCTCACCTTCATTTCATCACACATCTCTGTTTGACGAGAGATTTTGAGTTTAAATTAGCGATGAGTGTTGGTTGTTCTTTCCATCACCCATCGCCAATTGCTGGCTCTTCCTTCCAAAGCAATGGGAGATGGTCTCTCCTAAGTGATGGTCCCTCAATGGTTTTTATTTAAGACATGTGGAGAATAAAAAGTACATTTTCAAATGTTTTTGTGCAAAAGAAAGTTTATTTATTTATTCTTATTAGTTGAAGAAAATTCTCACAGATGCACGCCAATAGAAATTTCATCACCCATTGCCATTTCAAAATAAAATTGGAGGAGGTAATCAGTTATGGTTAAGTTTGAGTGATGGTTGTAGGCAAACAAAAAGGGAAAATATAAAAATATTTTCAAATTTTTTTATTAAAACAAGAATAATTCTTGTTTGTTATTGGCTGCAAAGAAACTTTTAAAAACTTATTCATTTGATGGAAATGGTAGTATTGTTGGTCTGTCTTTTGGGTGGGAGAAGTGAAAGCACATTAGTGATGGTCTTCTTCCCTCTGATGGATTTCATTTTGAGGTACATGTGAAGTGCGAAAGGAAAAGTTTGATATTTTATACAGATTAAAGGGAAAGTTGAGCCATTCACACAGTGCATTTTTTGAAGTGAAGATTATTTGCAGAAAGAAAAAGGAGTTAAAATGCAAGATGGAAAAACATTTTTAACTTCCTAGGTGAATGGGTTCTGACCTAGAGTTAATATTTTTCATTTGCATGGTGTAATAAAGTTACTAAGTGACTATTTATAGTAGGGTAAAGTCAACAACAAGAAAATAGAGAGCAACTTGAAGAGTCTTCAACAACTAAAGGAAGTTGCAAATCAATGAACCCTAAAGTTCCATGTGTCTTTTTCTGATCTCCATCTAGGGATTTGCACTTTCCTTAAGTGCAAATTTTCTATTTTTAGAAGGAGAGGTTATTTTTGTAATGTAACATAGAGAAAACTGTAATGAGAATATAGAGCATTTAAGAGTTAAGTTTTAGGATCTAAGTCTATGAATATTTATGTAATTTTTATTGCAATACTGGCAAAATAATGTTGAATGTTTCAAGGTTAAGACTATTTTACTCTCCTATGTACTGGTTCTATAGATTATGAATGAAACAATCAAGGTTGTCTTATTTGTCTTTATCAATTTCACATAGGTGTGTGATAACATTAATAATGTTGATAGTCTTGTCTATGAGCTTGAATTGGGAAACACTATTTGGTATGTTCACATTTCTACAAAATGCTATGATACGAATGTGGATGAAGGTTTTATGAGTGTTGGTGAGTCTTTTTTTAGGACATTGAGACATATGGTAATGTGACTAAGTTGTGTTGTTGGGATGATGATACACTTGACCATTATGCAAATCAGTTGAAAGAATTTCAAATGTGTGAGCATTTTTGTTTAACACACAGAAGGATTGCACACTATTTCTTAAGGATGATGTCTTCTCTGAGCCTAATCATTGTGAGGGAATTGGTAAATGTGATAAGGTTGTGTTTTCATATAGTCTTAGTATTTATCCTCGTGTTTTTTAATTTTCCACAAGTTCAAAAAATTCAATGAGTGGCAATGATATGACCTATGTCATTTGGTTGCCATGTGACAGTAAAGCTAAATACAAAGGAAACCTGACACTTGTCTTTGTTAGAAAGAAGTAACTCATGGTGATATGGTGTGATAGAGTCAAGTATGGATTAAAAGAGATCAACTCTTTTAACATATTGGTGTTTGATAAGGGTAAGAATTGGTTTCTATTTTCCATTTGGTGGCCTAGGCCACCAAATGAGGTTTAAATTTTTTAATAAAGACTTTGTCACCCAATGTTTCTGGCACTTGGTCTGCTCTCCTAGAGGATTTTAAATTCTTACTATGTTCACTGAGGAAAAAAATGTGCCCAAAAGGAGCAACTAATTTCACCTTCAAATTTTCAAATTTGAAGTTCCTATATTGAAAATTTTTCCTTTGCACACTCAAAAGTATACCTACAAAATCTGCCCAAGTGACCTATTTTGGAGGGTCCCAATTCGGAGCCAATTGATTTTCATGCCAATTGGATTGTTACTCTCCATTATCCTTACATTAATGTACTCCCCTATCTGATTTGAGAGTCTTAGGATTATATTTGTTATTTTTTCAAGATCAAAAGCAAATGCAGTTTGTTCAGTGTTACATCTGCATTTCTAACAATGTTTCAAGTTGGTCAACTTTGATCCCTAATATCTCATGAAGAATAATGACTGAAGAAAATCCATTTTGCAAACATATTCAATTTACCTTGATGAGCTTATTTTTCCAATATTAGCCACCTATAAGTTGTTTTGATATTTTTGAAAGTGGTGACTTCGAAAGCCCTGCTTAGTTTTGAACAAGTGAAATTGTAGAAAAGCCTGTGTGGGCCACGTTGGCATTTAATATCTTACACCTTAGGAGGAATTTTCCATTCCATTTGTTGCATTGGATTGTTGGGTCAAATGATAACATGTATGATCAGTTTCAGCCTCCTAGGATAAGCTCTGATGGGTTATTCAATCATTTTCTAATCGCGCCATGGCCAGAATGGGTGTTCCAAAAACTTTCAAAATTTGAAAATCTAAGGACAACCCATTTCTTATTTTTGTCTATAACATATACAGCTCCATTTTCATCAAGATTGGAGATAATTTGATACATTATTTTAATGTACTTATGTTGCAACAAACACATCTTAGGGGTTAGTTTACAAAGGAGGTACCTGAATTTTTATGGTTGGATGAAATTTGAGGAAATAGGTTTTCTCTAAATAATTGATTAAGTTTTCATGTAAAAAATCTCGACTCCAAGTGTCTTGGTTTGTCCGTAGTGAATTTTCTTCATTTGGGTTACAGGCATAATTATAAGTCACAGATTTTAATAATGTCTCAAATGTTCATATTTAAAATATTTTGAATATTTTAAATATTGGGAAAAGGAAATGAGGTATTTAGGGAAAATATAAAATCCATTTCAAATGTTCTCAGGAAAAGAAAGTTTAATTCTTGCTTCTGATTGGCTGAAAAGTGGCAGAATGACTTCACACGACTTCACAGATAACTCATCACCCATCGTTGGTTTCAAGTGTCTCTTCCATTTGATATCAGTGATCAGTGATGGAATTGGCATCTCATCGCCCATCATGGATTGAAGTGTCTTCTTCCTCCTCAAATTGGCAATGAGCGATTTCACCTTCATCTCATTGCACATCTCTCTTTCACAGGAGATTTTGACTTTAAATTAGTGATGAGTGATGGCTACAATGTGTATTTCCCATCCCCAATTGGTGGATCTTCTATACAAAGTAATGAGTGATGTTCTCTCCTAAGTGACGATCTTTTGATGGTTTTTATATAATACACATGAACAGTAAAAAGTGCATTTTCAAATTTTTTTGTGCCAAAGAAAGTTCAATTTTTGTTTCTTATTGGTTGAAGAAAATTTCCATGGATGCACGACAATAGGAATTGCATCGCCCATTTCCAATTCAAAAAAAAAAAGGAGGCAAGCGGCAATGGTCAAGTTTGAGTGATGCTTGCAGGAAAACAAAAAGGGAAAATATAAAAATATTTTCAAATGTTTTTATTAAAACAAGAATAATTCTTGTTTCTTATTGGCTACAAAAGGAAATTTTAAAAACTCATTCATTTCATGGCAATGGTAATATCACTGGTCTCTGTTTTTTATGGGAGAAATGAAACCACGTCAGTGATGGTCTTCCTTGCTCTAATGGATTTCATTTGGAGGCACGTGAGCAGTATGAAGGGAAAAGTTTGATATTTTATACAAATTAAAGGGAAACTTGAGCATTTCGCACAATGAATTTTTTGAACTGGAAATTATTTGCAAAAAGAAAAAGGGGTTAAAATGCAAGATGGAAAAACATTTTTAACTACTTGGGTGAATGGGTTTTGACCCAAAGATAATATTTTTCACTTGCACAATGAAATAAAGCCACTATGTGATTTTTTACAGTAGCATAAAATGTTTACATGGGATTTTCACGTCTAGGTAGGGAAAATGATGAAGAATGATATCTTCCTAGAGGATAATATTTTCCTATTGTAGGGCAGTGGAGTGACAAGAAAGAAAACAAAGAGTAGGTTGAAAATTCTTCAACAAGTAAAGGAAATCACAAATAAATGAACCTTAATGTGACATGTGTCTTCTTTTGTTCTCCATTTATGGCTTTGAACTTTCCTTAGCTGTAGATTTCTATTTTTAGGAGAGGCTATTTTTGTAATGTAACATAGAAAAACTGTAATGAGAATAAAAGTAATTTTAGAGTTAAGTTTTAGGATCTAAGTCTATAAATATTTATGTAATTTTGATTGCAATACTGAAAAAATAATACTGAATGTTTCAAGGTTGAGACTATTTTACTCTCCTATGTATTGGTTCTACAGATTATGAATGAAACAATCAAGGTTCTCTTATTTGTCTCTATCAATTTTAGATAGGTGTGTGGCTCAATTATTTTTTATTAACTCAAATAATTAATGTAGATGCTTGAATATGGCTATAACTTTGTATTGAATTGAGTGCTAGGATGCTAGTAAAAAGTAAATGTTAAGACACAATACTGAAATGTTGTAATGCAACATTTCAGGGCTTCATATACTGTCAGGTGAAAATTGTTATCATATTATGTATGTGTTTGAGTTGACTCCATTCCAAGGATGAGGCACTGATCTAAGTGTGCAATTAATGCTGCATGTTTTAGTTAATACAACAACTAATCATCTTTTAAATCTGAAACATAGATTTTTGGACCCTATGGACTACTCTTGCACTTCTAGGGTTTTTCACCTAAAAGGAGCGAGATAGGGCCAAAAATACTAATGTATCACTCAAATTACTAGAGTGCACCTGGATGAATTATGATGATTCTAGAGTGCTTTGGATTCTAATGGAAATTACTAAATTTTCATAGTGGGACTCATTTTCCTAAGGTGGCGAATTAGTCCTCCGCTTGGTGAAAAAGTGTCATGAGCTAGTTTCTATCTGTCTGGATCTGAAATTTGACAAAATTCATATTTTCAGTCCTAAGGTGGGACTCATTCACCACAGGTGGCAAATTAGTCCTCTCCCCAATTTTTGAAAAATCAAGAGACAGCTCTACAACACTAGATCTGTAAAAGTTTGCTTATCAGGTTGTCAAAGTCAGTTCTATAGAAAACAGACAAATAACTCTCTCCAAGCTTGAATTTGACTCAAGTTGACTTGAACCACCTAATTGACTTGGAAATCAATTTGCATAAAAAGAGCTGCAAACAAACATGCAATAGGGGAAAAATGATTGAGGGTTAGTGAATAGGGGTTTTCCTTGGTAAAACCCCACTTTTGGTAATTAAACCCTTGACAAGATAATGAAATGAAAGAGAAAGGTAAACTAAAAACATGCAAGTGCTATCAACTTACCTAACCCTTGATAATGTGAGTCTAAATTAATGTCAATGGCTCCTTCAAACTGCTTGAATAGTGCTTGAAAAGATGATGCAAAATGCTTGAATTCTTGAAATGTGAGATTGAATGCTTGATGAGTGAGATGTAAAATGAGGTGAAAATCACTTATTTATACAATTCTTGTGTCTTAGTATCTGTTCATACCTCATCACAAGATGACATCACGTTATTTTGAATAAAATACCAAAAGGAAATTTGAAATATTTTGAATTTTGCGCCAAGGGGGACTCATTCACGACCCATGGAAAATGTGTCCCACCTAGGACCTAAAAAACAAGTGTCAAGAAAAATGTTGTATTTAATGTTATTTGTTCACATAACATTCAAAAATACACTTAATTAAAACTTATGAGGGCATAAAGAGAACACATAATGCATGAGAAAGGTGTAAATAGTGAAAATATGCTTAGAAGAGTGTGAAAGTTTGTTACAATACTTTACAACACTTCAAAATAGGAATTTTTGATGAGTAAAAAGGTGATTTTTAGGCAAATTGCATTAAATAGAGTCCAGAAGAATGTAGATATGTCTTACAACACTTGACAACATCTTCAGAAGATATCATTCTTTGAGTTTTAGTACCTAAATAAGCATGTTCAACCCATGTTACAACATAAAATAAAAGAAACATAGTTCCAACACCATGAAATAGGACCTAAAAGTCCATGAAAATGACAAGGGGCTATTTTTCTATGGCACATTTAGCCCCCGCTTTAGTGAGAGGATGAACCTTTTTCAAACTCACACTAAAGTAGCCATCAACATTGAGGGGAGGGTTCAAATACACTTACATTAGTAAGATGGAATGAAAATGATCAAGAGGGATGATCAATCCCCTAGGATGAATATCCCATCGAAAACTAGACATAAGAACAAAGGAACACACAAGTGTTGAAAATAGATCTAGGCTAATTGTTTGAAAAAGAGAATGTGTACTCACTCTAGGGCCACAAAACTTTAGGTTGTTTGTGGGATGAAAAATCCCAACTGTATACTCACTTTGGGGCCATGGAACTAGTTGTCCATAGGGTGAGAAAGCCAAAAAAGGTAAGATACATACACTATTTGGTAATCACTCACAAAGACAAAAGTGGCTATAGGGAAAAGTCATCCCGCTAGGTCAGCTTCCCACTCAACTATGTCAAAGTTATACTATTGATAACCTTAACAAGGCTCCATAAATAAAAAGGAATGGGTATCAATTCGAGCTTCATGAGATAATAAAATATTTGTATGCTTAGAACTCATGAAAAAATAAGATGGCACCACAAGCATGGAAGTTGTGTTATGCAAGGTGGCCATAGAAAATGCAACAATGTACAAATGCAAAAGTATAAAATGTAAATTGTAAAAAGATGTTTAAAGGAGTGTTGTTCAGTTTATGCAAGGTTAGTCACTTAGGGAACATTGTATCTAATGCCTCCAAGAGAGGGCCAATCAAATAATATAATATTCACAACTTAGGGGATGTAGTGCATCACACCAGGCCACCAAGAGGAATGTAATATGCTAAGATAGATCACACTTAAGAAGGACATCACACCCAATGTCATCCACAAAGTGACAAAAAAATCATATAAACAACAAGGCTACATAGGAACCAAGAATGCAAATGAATTAATGGTAATTTATGCCCCCCACTTTAAAGGAATTTCTACACATCATTCTATGAGAAATTACTTTAAAGTAGAGAAGAAAGAAAAAGAAAAAGAAGACAAGACATGAGATCCAACTTGGAAAGACCTATGCCAAGTCGTGTATTTTGAAGTTAGAGTGTGCTATGTCAAGGAAAGGGAAAAGAAAAGAAAAAGGGAGCCCCCCCTAGGAAGAATGACACAAAGAGAGTGAAAAAAAGGAAAAATAAAGTCCATTTTGAGTCAACATGGAAGAGACATTGCGGTCTCGATGCTTTGCATTGTCCCTAAAAGGAAAATACAAGCTAAACAGAAACAAAAAGACAAAAGAAAAGAAAAAGATTTTGGGTCAACATGAAGGAGAAATTTTGGACTCAATGCCTTGTGTCATCCTCAAAAGGAGAACACGAGAAAAGACAAATGAAAAACCAAAAGGATTGATTGTGTCAACATGGAAGAGACATGGGGCATCTCTATGCTTTGCGTCATCCCCAAAAGGAGAACACAAAACAAAAAGAGAAAAAGACAAGGACCTTTTGAGTAAACATGAAAGAGACATGGGGCATCTCTACACTTTGCATTATCCCCAAAAGGATACCACAAAACAAAAAGAAAAAAATACAATGCACAACAAATAGAAGAATAGAGGTATGAATAGAAGAAGTGTTCAAAGAGAGAGAACATCAAACACACAATACGAGGGAACACAATATGCACATGAAAAGAAAAATAAAAAGACAAAAGTAAAAAGGCTAGTTAGGAAAATGAAAGTCAACCATCTAAGAGGTCGTTCACCTCCCAATTATGTTCAGTGTAATGTGAGGGCAATTGACTGTCCAAAGGAATAATTACAAGCGCTAAACCAGGAGTCGTACCAGGTTCTTCACTTGGTGGAGAGGATGTATAATCTAATCTCACTATAGATGAAAATAAAGAATTCAAATCAATATGCAATTCTTCATCTATTTTGGAAATCTTTGCGTCGTCATCACCATCTTCATCATCATCAAGATTAATGACAATAGGAAGATGAAGGGTGATTTCTAAAGATGGATGTATCAAAAGATGAGGTTGTTGGATTGGTTCAATTTGTTGTGATTTTTGCATAGGGCTATATTGTGGTGGGTTAGGAGAAGGAGGATGGTCATCTATTACTTCTATCAGAGGTAAAGGTTGATTTTCTTTGTCTTCTTCTATGCGAGATTGATGAGCAAGGAGATGACAGTGATGCCTACATTCCCTAGTACTGCAGTTCTATCTAATTCTATTTTGGAGTTGTGAGGCTGTAAGAGTGGATTGAAACATCACAGGTTCTTTTTCCTCTAAAGGGGGGAGAACAGAAGAAATTGAAGAGGATAGATCAACCACTTTCTCTTTAGCTTTATACACTTGTTTAAGTAGAGGAGGCTAATAAGGGTTTGTTTCATGTTCTCTTGGTTGTTTAAATGATGACAAGGAAATATCATGGGGTGATTGTTCAGGAGCTTTGAGGGTTTTCTTGATGTCAGACTCAGGTTGAAGCGTGGTTTTGTCTATGATAGGAGGTGAGGAAGTAGGTGGGTATGAGTTATGAAGAGATAATTTGGCTATCTTTTTGGCTTTAAATTTTTCATAACCTATGAAAAAGAAGACCTTGTGAGGGGTGATTGGTTCCATAGGTTCAGGCCAAAAGGCTTATAATGAGAAGTTACCTTTGGAAGATAAAGGATTAAATACACTATGATGTATGGTGACTATCTCATTGTCATGTGGAAACTTCAAACACTTATGAACAACTAATGGGACGACTTTCATTGAGTGAAGCTAAGGGAGGCCTAGCTGCAAATGAAATTTGCTAGATTGTGGAATAACTAAAAATTTTACCTTAAAAGCTTTAGGTCCCATTTGTAAGGGTACCATGATTGATCCAATCGTAGGGTAGGAAAAACCATTATGTGTTTTGATCCATGCAGTTGGTTTATTATATTCATCTTGATATAGTTCATGTAATACTAGAAACTCCTCTTTGATTACATGTTCTCACCACAAGTGGGATCTATTAATATCCCATTAGTGGGCTTATCATAGATTCTTCCAGCTATGTAGAGAGGACCATCAAGAACCTTTTGTAGTATGTCTTTAGCAAAAAAAGTGATATCAAGCGACTTAGTGGTTTGGCACTTATGAGGGATAACATCTAACATAGCCACAAAGCTATCCATAGGACTAACTTGGGTAAAAATAAGAGTTGTATCATCTTGTTCACTATTTGTATCAATACTCATTACATCAGGGTTTGAAAGTTCACTAGCCTATACAAACGAGGTAGTATGTTTAGGCATGGGGGTGGTGAAAATTTATAAATTTTGGTTAGGGGATGCAACGAACTTATTTCCTTGATCATTATTACCCTCAATGGAAAAATGGCCTCATTCAATGAGCTCTTGAATTAAATGTTTTAGACACTTACAATATTCAGTTTCACGTCCATTTTGGTGATAAAAGTGAAAATAAATGTTAGGCTTGAAATTGGGTGGTAACAATTGGCTTGGATGAAGTAGTCTAATAGGTGGCAAAGTGAACATCCATTTTTGAATTAACTGGTTCATTGTATTATGGAGAGTATCAAGTAAAGGAGTGAATTGCCTCTTCGAATCCTGATAATGATAAGGAACAGTTGGCTTAACAATGGCTGCTTGATTTGGAATAGACTGGGTTGGTTGTGGTTGAGGTTGAGGAGGTAGATTAAACTATAAAAATCCTCTATTAGGTTTGTAGAAGTTTTGTGTTATTTTGGTATTGATTGATGTGTTCTATTTTTTCAACTTGGCTAGAACTAGATTTTGAATCATGGCTTGAAATAGAATTTTGATAGTCACATAAGGTTGTACATAAATGCATGAATGAAGGAAATTTAATCATGGTGATTTTATCTTGAAGGTTGGTGTGCAAGTTTCCAATAAACATCTTTTGCAGATGTGCATCTAGAATCTTGACATCAATTTGAGCATATAAGGGTTGGTAATGTGAGATGAAATCCATCACATTTTACTCTTTATTTTTTCTACATCTCATAAGGTCTTCCATTTTATTTTTAGGTGTCATATGAACTTGGAAGTTACTAATGAAAGCATCCACCAATTCGTTGAATGAATGGATGGAATGATTGGGAAAGTTGGAAAACCATTCTAATGTAGGATCTTTTAGGGTCCTTGGAAATTTTTTTGCTAAAAGTTTATCATCAAGGAAAAAGTCACTACACAAAGATGTATAAGCATTGACATAGTTAATAGGATCTCCTTTTCCTCCATATTTATCAAACTAAGCCATTTATATCCCTTGTGGCATCGAGGTACGTAAGATTTCAAAGGATAAGGGGCTGCTATAGATATGGTATATTGTTGACCTTGGCTAATGGTGGAAAGTTGATGTTGCATAGAGGAAACAATTGTAAGGAGTTGTGTAAGAAGGGGATCATGGTATGTGGGTGGAGATGGGAGGGAAAATGGTGATGGAGTGTAAGTGATGTTAGGGGAAGTTAAAGGAATGCAAAGGGGTGTGAAAGTGGTGGAAGGTACTTGTGATGCCACAAAAGAAGTAGGAATTCTAGTGGGAATTGGGAAAAAAGTGACCTAAGGCATAATTGTATGGACTTTTAGATTGGTATAAGTTGGTATCAATGCTATGGTTGTAGGGGGAGGAACTTGAGGTCCTCCTTGGCTTACATGAATGGTTGTGGATTGGGTATTTGATGAGGCATGTTTATTGTAAATATCAACAATTTTCTTCATCAATTGCAAGACATCATCACTTTCAATCAAATGATGAAGATTCTCAATGGCGGGTATGGAAGTTGTCAAAAAAATTTCAAGTGACAAGTCTTGTTGTAAATGTACAAATTCCTGATGAATATTAATGACCTTTTCTATCAGGAGGGAATTGTTTTGGTTGTAAATAGTCATTGGATGGAAAGGTGAAGGAATGGAAGTGGTATTGTAAGGGTCTAATGCACCATTGTCCATACTAGGAGTAGGAGCTCATGAAATCCTAAGGTCCTTAATGAAAGTGCTATAGCGGGAAGCCATAAGTCTAGAACTTATTCTCATTAAAGTATTATCAACAGGGCACCAAACACTCATGCAAGGACCAACAAAGGAGGGGTGAATGAAAATGCAAGCTAATCTAAGAGCTCTAAAATTAAAATAACAAATATTCTACTAACTATAACATAGATCCAACTACAGGAAATAGAAATGCAAAAAAATGCCAAAAGAATGCTAGAAATGCTTTCTAAAAAGTGCAGAGGGACTAATTCACCTTGGGTGGAAAATGAGTCATAGTATGATGTTTTTAAGTGTTTTTCAAATAATTAAAGATGATTTAATTGCCCTACAGAATGCAATGACAGATGCAAAATGCAAATTTTCACTCTTTTCAATGAGATTTAATGCAAAAACGAAAGCTAAATGAAGTTTTCACTAATGCAAAATGAAAAGTCCTAGAATGCAATAACAAATCAATGTCCTAATTGAATGATAATGCAAACAGAAACCAAAAATGGAATATGTGAATGAAATAAAAAGTCCAAAGTGTTCAAAAGTCAAGTTCACCAAAATTAAACATACTTTTTTGGGACCCTATGGACTACTCTAGCACTTCTAGGGTTTTTCACCAAAAAGGAGAGAGATAGGGCCAAAAATGCTAATGTATCACTCAAATTAGGATGTATGTAATGTTTTTTAATGTAAATTGACTAATTTGAATGACCGAAAATGAATGCAAAAGTGCAATTACACCTATTTTTGAAAACATATTGTGATATGCAAACAACTATGTAATGAAGAAATAATGCAAAACATAAAGTACAAAGATGAATCGGAGTGCACTTGGATGAATTGTGATGATTTTGGAGTGTTTTGGATACTGATGGAAATTATTGATTTTTCACAGTGGGACTCATTCACCCAGGGTGGCAAATTAGTCCTCGTCTTGGTGAAAAAGTGTTAGGAGTTGGTTTCTATCTATTGGGATCTAGAATCTGAAAAAATTCAGATTTTTAGTCCTAAGGTGGAACTCATTCATTCCAGGTGGAGAATTAGTCCTCTCTCCAATTTCTAAAAAATTAGGAGACAACTCTGCAACACTAGATCTAAAAAAGTTTGCTTGTCGGGTTGTTGAAGTTAGTTCTACAAAAAATGAACAAATAACTCTCTCCAAGCTTTAATTTCACTCATGTTAACTTGAAGCACCTAGTTGAATTGGAAATCAATATTCAAAACCTAATAACCTGTCAAATCTACATATAAAGAGGTGCAAACAAACATACAATAGGGGAAAAATGATTGAGGGTTAGTGAATAGGGTTTTTCCTTGGTAAAACCCCACTTTTGGTAATTAAACCCTTGAAAAGATAATGAAATGAAAGAGAAAGGTAGACTAAAAACATGCAAGTGCTATTAACTTACCTAACCCTTCATAATACAAGTTTGAAGTAATGTCAACGGTTGCTTCAAAGTGCTTGAATAGTGCTTGAAAAGATTATACAAAATGATTGAATGCTTGAAATGTGAGATTGAATGCTTGAATGAGTGAGGAGATGCAAAATAAGGTCAAAATAACTTATTTATACAATTCTTGTGCCTTAGTATCCATTCATACCTCATCACAGGATGACATCAAGTGATTTTCAATAAAATTCTAAAAGGAAATTTGAAATATTTGTAAATTGGAGCTAAGGGGGACTCATTCACCACCATGGAAAATGGGTCCCACCTAGGAACTAAAAACAAGTGTCAAGAAAAATGTTGTATTTAATTTTATTTTTCATGATAACATTCAAAAATATACTTAATTACAACTTATGAGGGCATAAAGAGACCAAATAAAGCATGGAAAGGGTGTAAATAGTGAAAATATGCCTAGAAGAGCATGAAAGCCTGTTACAAGACTTTACAACACTTCAAAATAGGACTTGTTGATGAGTAAAAAGGTGATTTTTTAGGTAAATTTGATTAAATAGAGTCTAGAAGAATGTAGAAATTTCTTACAACACTTCACAACACTTTCATAAAATGTCATTCTTTGAATTTTAGTACCTAAATAAGCATGTTCAAACCATGTTACAACATAAAATCAAAGCAACATAGTTTCGCATCATGAAACAAGACCTAAAAGGCCATGACAATGACAAGGGGCCACTTTTCTATAGCACAAAATCAAATATCAATCTTAGTTCATTTGTGTGAGGAGTTTAATGAGTTACATCTCTCATGTTTAAATTAGGCATTACTATAGAGGTCAGCCAAGCCTTTATAGTATTGTGTCTACTAAGGATCTAAAGGAAAAACATCTATTTACTATGTATTTGGTACTTCAACACACAAGTATCCATAAGTATACTGTTGTGATTTCCCTCTCGATTTAATAGAGCCAAAAGTGTACGAGATTTCAGCATCTTTGATTGAATCTTATTCGTTGCCCATATCAACCCGATGAGTCTAAATATGAGAGAGTGGATACTCTTTAGGACTCAATGCATTTGTTTATTTGGGAACCAACATGTTCAAAGAACTTTGATGACTTTCCCTAACTTTTTTTTGCAAGAGCATTGAAATCTTGAAAGGATTCAAATTATTTCGATGAGAAATCATCGAAAAGGGTGAGATCATATTTATCCTTAGTAAAATATGGATAAGGAAAATCCCCTAAAAAATCAATATGAACAAGTTCCAATACTTGTGTTTCCCTTCATGAATTTCATTTGTAAAAATTTTCTTCTAGATGCTTTCCAAAGGTACAACCTTCACAAAGTCCTTTAGAAAATTTAACCTTTTGTAGTCCATTGACCATATTATGTTGACATAGTTGTTAAAGATAGTGGTAGTTAAGAAGACCAAACTACTCATGCCATTATTTACTAACTTCATTTTAACAAGTTAGTAGTGCTTTTGGAGAAATATCTATGCCAAAATTGGAGAAGCTATATAATTTGGATTGGTGACTTTCTTCCCTTATTTCTATCAACTTGTTGCTTTTCAAATTCTCCCATCTCAACTAAATTTGGAGAGAAATATAATCCCATGACCTTACTTAGATGAGTTATTTGATACACTGAAAGGAATTTAGTTCATAATAAAGGAACAATTAGAAAATTTTAAAATCTTCCTCCTTCAACTTCAAATGACCCTCTCCCATTAAAAGTTGCTAGAATATCATCACCTAAGGTGATTATGGACATACTAGATTTCTCTAAGAATGCAAAATCAGCCTATTAAGAGCCCATATGGTTTGAAACACTAGAGTCTATCATCCATGATAGAGATGAAGATTTGTATCAAGTAAGGCCTTTCTTTTTAACTTCTCTTTGTACTTAACTATTCTCCTAATTTTGTAAAGATGCCTATTAGTAGAGTAGAAAGTTGAGAAAAAGACAAAAAAAATTGGATCTAGATTGGAAAGTACAAAAATAATTGATAGATCCTCTTTCTTATTAATTCCATAATCTTTTAATTGCATTTTTTAATATTTAAATTTAGCGAAAGTACCATAAAGTTGAAAAAATTCTAGGACTAAGACCTAAGAGTTGATCTTTCAACTCATGACTTCTAAGTTCATAAATTTTCCCAAATAGTTTGTTAAGAGCTTCCCAAAAATTGTTGGGTATTTTCAAGTTCTCAACATGGAATCACAAATCAAGAGAAAAAATTAAACATAGAAATCTAAATTCTTGGTCAAACTTATTGAAATACTTTTCTTAGTCCTTAGATGTAGGTTTTCTTTTTCTATTCCCATAGTTACCCTAAATAAACCTCTATTTTTTAAGAACAAGGCTTAATTTCAACTTTCAATAATGATAGTTGAATGGTGTTAGGGGTAGTATAGTAACACTAGACTCCATGCTGCTAGACTTATATTGTTGTTTTATATAAATGTAAAAATGAAGAACATAGAAATATGTTTAAAAGTGAAGAAATAATGTGTAACACACAAAAATACTTCTTGAGGAAGTGTGAAAATATACCACAGAACACCCCCCCTTGGTTATTAGTTTCCCCCTAATTTGGCACATTATAGAAGGAGTTCTTTGTAAATATTTCATATTGTTTGAAAAAAAATTAGCCAAATATATGAGAAAAAGAGAAAAACATTAGGAAATATTTAAGCCCCCTTGGACTGGAGAGAACCACTGGCTAAAAGTTAAGATGCTCTCCTTACCCCTTGCTCACATAAGTCCTAGAAGATTGAATTTGAGGTAGTAAAAAATACGGTGGGAACTAAAGGGCAACCTTGACTAATTGATCTTTCAAGGTTAATTATTTAGTCAGTGGACCATTTATCTCTATCTAAGCAAAAAAATCCTTCATAAAACTATAATTAGATGGCAATAGCTATCTAGGAAACCAAAATATTCCAAATCTATTAGAAATAAATCCCATTCCACTCTATCATCTATGGCTTATTAAAGGAAAAGAAATGTTCTCCTTAGACTTCTTAGTGCTTTGATTTTTATTATTTCAATATTTCTTGATTTTGTTACATGATTTTTTTAAAAATAGTAGTCTAAAAGCCTAAACTATTCATATTGATACAAAATTTAATTACAGAAGAATATGACAATAGCTAAAGGACCAAAAAAGCTAGACAAAATATAGTGAAAATGTCTCCCTAAATTAGACAGAGACATCATGAGGCCAAAAGATCAAAATCCTCTCAATGAAATAAAATGAGGAGGAAACAAGTATATGTTAGCTTTGAAAAAAGAGAGTAAAATATGGTCCTCACATGACATCAGAGTAGGTGTCAAAATCCATTAACCATTGTAATTATGTGATAGTCTTTAGGTTATTAACTTTCTTCAAAAAGTCACACCCCATGCTCATTGTCACTTTATGTTGAGCCAGTGTGACCAAATGGAAATTTCCAAGGAACGAAAGCCACTCAATGCCACTAGCCCTTCACACCCATACTAGAATTCATTTGTGTTACATGACTTGTGATAACTCTAAACAAAATAAATTTATTTTCATATTCATTAAACCTAAAATTAATAAAGAAATTCAATATATTTCATTATAAAACTTTACTAGGTCATCCTTATTTTGGATTGCCTTAAGTAAACCAATTGTATGATCTAAAAGTCATAATTAGTATGAATTTTTAAAAATTTCTCATTTTGAATGGTAGGAGTTATCTATTTGGTATGTTTTAAATTTTACCTTAGTTGAGATAAACATAATAAAAATTCAAATAAATCTAAACAAGCTCCTTGGGGTGACTCATATATATGGATATTATCAAAACTAGTAGTTGTGTGTAGTGACATGCAATGATGAGTCGATAGGTGGAAGGAAGTGCAAATGGAAGGAATGCAATCTAGGAGAGAGAAAAGGGTGTGTGCATATCTGCATGTAGAAAATGGCACTATATATTGTAAGTGTTAGTTGGAACATTGATTTTGTCTTGTTATATCTTATTACCCCTATGTGTAGATATGTATGTATGCTATAGCACATTCAAAAAAAATTGATACATACCAAGAGAGATAAAGTTCCCACATTTAAGAATCCTTATGGCATCATTAATAACCCTTTTATGATACCTTTACACTAAAATACTAGGGCACAAATATAGGTACTAATACATGTAGGTTATGTCAAAATCATAATAGAATTATCTGAAAGCTTATAATATTTTTGATTTTCAATAGGACATACAAATGTCAAATAAGTATATTTTCACAAGTGATGGACAACCATAACAATAAAGAGATAATTACATTTGTAGGTTTTTCTTGATGTTAATGGAAAAGTAGATTGGTACAAAAATTTTGAACATTTTTTCATTTTTTTTGGGAATATAACTTTACTTGTGATCGAAATATATCTCAAAAGATTGCATATAAAATTTTTGGGTGCAAGATTTTCTAATAGAGATTTTTTTCTCAATGTAATCAATGCTCAAAAAAATATTTAATATTACACATAATATATAGCCTAGATGAAACATATCAATCTTGTCTAGATCTTATGTCAGAAACATAGAGATCTGCACATACAAAATATAAAATGAAACACAAAAAAATGAGGCATGCTCTCCACCCTAACATATTGGGTCATGGAGCCTCATGGGCTCTCACAAAACACCTAAGCAAGAACATACAACATCCACCACTCTATTCAATGGTGAAATCAATGTTCCTTATTACACTTAATATAGAGTCTATGAGGATCTAATTATTTATTTGACCATTGTGACTAATTTTGCAGTCACTATGATTATTATGAAAGGTCATTTATAACAAGTTAACTCATCAAAATCCAAATTATAGTTGGCATATGCTCTACAAGAATAAGAAAAAAAATTGAATTTTAGCGCAATGATCATCTATCATTGGTAGACAGTATCTAAATTAGGAGATATAAAGAGTTCTATAATTTATAATAGATAATATGCAATGCACATGTAATAGAAGGGATGAAAAATATAGGCATACCTTGTGCACATGAAAAAATGTAGTATAAAGACAAGAAAAGAAGGAATCCTCTCCACCCTACCATATTGGGTCATGGAGCTTGTCATGCACTCTCACCAAACCCCTGAGCAAAAAAATAAATTGTCCACCACTTTGATCAATGGTGAAATCAATGTTTCATCCCTTGCTGACTTTATACAAGATCTAATGGCATCAAAACTTCCAAGAGGGAGGATTGTTTGGCTTGAGTATGCTCTGCAAACATGAAAAGATAATGTGAAGTTTAGTGCAATAAAAATGTGCCATTGGTAGACAATAAATAAATAAAGAAATATAAATACTTATACAATTTATAACAAATAATATGCAATGAAGCTCTAATAGAACACAACAATTAAATTAAATTTAGGCATACCTTGTGCACATAATGGATTGCATTATGAACACAAAAAAGAAGGCCTACTCTCCATGCTACTATATTGGCTCATGAAGCCTCATGGGCTCTCACCAAACCCCCGAGCAAAAACATTAATTGTCAACCACTTTGATCAATGGTGAAAGAAATGCTTTGGCACTTGAGAAAATTGGTTGAGTTCAAATCAATGCTATACATTTTTAATAAATTGACATGTAGTTGTGAAATAAGAAATGGAATAAAAGATATATAGCCTTACATTGTATACAAATAGAATGTAGGAAAAGGCCATACACAATGCATACATGTGATCATAAAGCTATTTAGCATTTTGGAGATCTATACAGCTTGTATAGAAATTGAATGTAGTTGTAATCTAAAATGGTTTGAATTAGATATAGGTACATACAAGGAAAATGTGAACTTTAGTGCTAGGAAAACATATTTCATTGGTAACCAATATCTAAATTGCTAAATTTAAACTATTAAAAAATATGCAATACCATGATTACATATCACATATACAAAATGATAAGGAAGCGAATTTAGAAATGGTGGAAATTATATATGCATGGAAATTAAATGGGAAAGAGAAGCAATACAATTACCATAAATAATAGAAATATTTCATGATGATGGCAATGAACACAATTGTTAGAGAGATCCTCTTGTTTGAATCATAGTACACTGTAATTGTTGGTATGTATCCTACAGTATCTAGCAAAAAAGAAAGGTGGATCTATGCATAGCAAGAAAATACATTGTCCACCACTTTGATGAATGGTGAAATAAATGTTCCTTATTACACTTAATATACAGTCTATCATTCAAAAAACTCTTTTTTGAGGTTGAAAGAAATAATAACACAAATACATATCTGCGCATATGGAAAATAAAATAAAATGAAATGTAACAAAGGAAAGCCTACACTCCACCCTACCATATTGGGCCATGGACTATCATAGGATGGTAAACATATATATCCATAAGTATTCTTCAAACATATGAATCTTTTCTGCATCTAATGTCAGAAACAAACAAATGTGTACATAAGAAATATAAAATCAAACACAAAAAAACGACACCTACTCTCGATAATACCTATATATCGGTGCAGATTTTGTTTTCAAAGTAGGTATATAGGCATTGCATGCCTTGGATGCATTTGTAGAGGTATGTTCCTTGGATATATATAGATACAAAAAAAATGTGCGGAAATGTATGTATGTGGAATTACATAAAGACAATAGGTGGATGATGGGCAATGAAAGGTCACATGACAACTAAAAGGGATAATCACCATTACAATAAACAAGGTTGTAAGGACCAAATATTTAGCTTTGACATTATTGACAGTGAGTAGAAATTTATTGATAGTGAGCAGGCATAAATACAAATCACTTTTTTTGTGTTTTTTTGCATGGGGGTGGTTGGTAAAGCAATAGAAAAGTCTTTGTGATGAAACCATTGATCAAAGTGATGGACAATGGATTTCCCCTATGTGTAGATATGTATGTATGTCATCGTAGATGCAAAGAACATTGATACATCCTGATCCATATTTTTATTTTGTTGGGACATTCTCTCAATGATAAGCTTTATTTTAACTATTATATGGAACATTGATGCAACCATTGATCGGGTATGTGTAGGATCATGGTGGGCCAAAAAGTTGCAATATGATGGCTATGTGCCTGGCAACTTTTTTTTACCCAAAATTGATGAATCAAAAGGGGATTTTAAAGGAGATTCGTAGCTTTCCATCAATATAAATTATGCTTTACTTTGAATTTGATAAGTAATTATTATTCATTTTCTATTTGAATTATGACTAAGTCCTGATTGATAGGTTGATTGAAAAACATCTATAGCTTTCAAACGATATCACATTTTTTGCATCCAAAATATGTGTCACATTCTCTGCTTCACATACTATAGGATTAAAAAAATAAAAAATTGAATTTCATGAAGTTTTGACCAAGTTAAGGTGGTTAGACATACGAGTTTTTTATATTTTTAAAAATTTGTAATAAAAAGTTCATAATTAACTATTAACTTGGAAAAAAATTACAAAAAAATATGCATCACATCAGGACATGAGTCATCTACTTATATCTAAAATATTATAAAAAAATATTATCATTTTATTGTGCTTAGGGTGGTTAGATAGACACCTACTTCTTATTTTTTCCTTGAAATTTAAGTACTACTGCATTGAAATTTCAAATTTTCACCAAATATATATTTTTTTAAAACAAACCTAGTATTTTAGAAACTACATTCAATTTTGTATAGATTCTATTCTTACATATTTTTGAAATAATATAGATAACTTACTCAAATTTTTATGTCATTTTTCCTAACTCTAACTGTTGGTACCAATATTGTTTCATTTATGGATTTCATTTTGTGGTGATGGTTGTAATTCTCTAGCTTAGACTATATTGTATCATTCATGGCCACTGTTTTGTGTGAATGGTTGAAAAATAGTTAATATTGTGTCTTTTGTGTGGGTTTTTTCATCTAGCTTATTGTTGAAACCAATATTGTTTCATTTATGGTTTACATTTTGTGGTGAAGGTTTTAAATCAGTTTGTTACTATGAGCTAATGTTTATAAGTAGACAACACACATATATAGCCGTACCTAGACCTTTCAATATAGAAATCAAAATGGGAGCAACAGAAATAAACATCACTTGGCATAGGCTAGCATGGCAATATCACTCGTTTGCATCTGTTTTCACATATGTTCATAGCTGCACATAGGGATGAATGTTGTCCATCGCTAACTTCACAAATATACATATCTATATATAGGAAAACTAAAATGGAACAAAAAAAAAAGGGCCTTATCACCACCATATTATATTGGGTCATGGAGCCTAATAAGCTCTCAGTAGACCCCTAAGCAAGAACATACACTACCCACCATTGTGATTAATGGTGATATCAATGTTTCTTATTAGGCCTAATATAAACCCTATTATTGTAAGAATTCCATTTTGAGGAGGAAAAATAAAAAATATCTTATGAAAACAATAAACATAGGGAGAAATATATGTTTTCTACATCTAATTTGACATGCATACATATCTACACACAAGAAAAGCAAAATAAAACACAACAAAAGAAGCATATACTTTTTTCTGGCAATATATTTTGAAGCAACATACTCCTATATATGCATTGAATGCATGCAATAAATGAAGATGTAGGTGGAAAAAAAATTGTACATTAATAAATATATAAACACAACAGAAGCACATACTTTTTTCTGGCAATATATTTTGAAGCAACAAATTCCTATATATGCATTGAACACATGCAATAGATGAAGACGTAGGTGGAAAACAAATTGTACACTGATATATATATATATATATATATATATATATATATATATATATATATATATATATATATATATATGCAAAGGTAGATGCAAATATATATGGATTGTTGATTTTTTCCCAATAGATTTAAAACTGAGAAGGCTGATTGAAATTTCATCCAAAGTTGACACATATAGCCTATCGGCCAAAAGTTTCCATATAGAGGCAATCATTGCAAAGCAATAAATATTATTTCATTTATGGTTTCCATATAGACGCGATGGTTGCAAAGTAATAAAATAGACCAATAACAACATTGTTTCATATATGATTTCCATATAGTTCCAATGGCTACAATAATATTTAGAGTTCTAAATGTTATTTTCCATAAGTCATTATTGACTATTGTTTTGTAGCTTTACCTGGTATGAAGATTGTGAGCCACCATAGTGACGAGTATTTTTGCAAAAAACATACATACATATGCGCACCCAAAGTTGTTAATACATGTGAAAGAAATATATATATAAGTTTAAATACACATATATGTGTATGCTAGTTGGGCAGAGGAAACAAACATCACTTGGTACAACTTGTCACAGAAACATTGTTTCATGTTATTTTCAATAAGGCATTGTTCAATGTTGGGTTGTAGATTGAGCTGCACAACTTATGCAACAAACATTATAGCCAATAACCATATGATATCCATATGGAACATGGAATTATTAATAGACATGAAAAAGTAGTAGGGAGAACATTTAAGAAGCATTAGATGTATATACAGGCATACACACTCACACATAGGGTATGTGTAGGATCATGGTGGGCCAAAAAGTGGCAATATGATGTGTATGTGGCTGACGACTATTTTTTAATCCAAAATTGATGAAATGAAAAGGATTTTTAAAGGAGATTCTCAGCATTCCATTGATATAAATTATGTTTTACTTTGAATTTAATAAGTAATTATTATTCATTTTCTATTCAAATTATGACTAAAGTCTTGATTGATAGGCTAATTGAAAATCATCTATAGCTTTCAAATGGTATCACATTTTTTGAATCCAAAAAATGCATCACATTCTATGCTTCACATACTATAGGATTAAAAAAAGAAAAATTCAATTTCATGAAGTTTTGACCAAGTTAAGGTGGTTAGACATACGATTTTTTATATTTTTTAAAAAGTTGTAATAAAAAATTCATAATTAATTATTTACTTGGAAAAAATTACAAAAAAATATGCATCACATCGCCGCATGAGTCCTCCACTTATATATAAAATATTATAAAAAAATATTATCATTTTATTGTGGTTAGGGTGATCAGACAGACACCTACTTATTTTTTCTCGAGAAATTTAAGTACCACTAAATTGAAATTTCCAATTTTCACCAAATAGATTTTTTTTTTTGTTAAACATACCTAGTAGTTTAGAAACTAAATTCAATTTTCTATAGATTCTATTCTTACACATTTTTGAAATAATATAGATAACTTATTCAAATTTTTACATCAAGTTGCCTAACTCTGATTTTTCTAAAATTTTTTGCCAGTTAAGGGCCTATTTTTTCCATGATGATCTTGCACATACCAATCAAGATATATCATAGACAAATATATCTACACAGAACTCTATCAAGATATTGTATGCATTGAGAACATTTAAAACAAGATCAGAATGACAAAAATAAAATGACAAAATTTCCATTACATCTTATATTTTAATCTTGTACAACGATAGATTTTAATAAGCTAGACTAAAGAAAAATTACAAAAGTGTTGCATAGGCTGTAGAGAATATTCATCATTAAAAATTCAATAGAAAATATTATAACAATTATAAATTTTTATACAACTCCAAGAAAATGGAAGATAACCATATGTGACATGCTTTTATAAATGCAAAGACAGGACAACACTTAATAGTCATGGATTCAATGGAGCCAACATTATAGCCAACAACAATTGTGGAAAGATAAGAGTATATGGAAATTGAAATAGATAGAAATAAATTAACTATATTGATATTAAAAAAATGTCACAGATACCTATAAATATTGAATTCTACATGTATATATGCATACAAATCCATTATAGACACATATATCTACACACATATGTATCAAAATGTTGTATGCACTCATAAATTTGAATTACATGCATATATATTTATGTATATGCATACATAAATGTATACATGCATACAACCATGTCCACAAGTATATATAAGAATAGTTGTAAATACTGATACATGTGTTAAATAGGATGACATAACTATATAACCAAACAACATAAAATAAAATGAGGAACATAGACTTAAGCAGAATAAAACTATAAGAAACATAAACAATACAAAAGAAAAAAAGTGTATCCTTTTTTTTTAAACATTATAAGTTAAACTTCATTTTCTTAATATATAACCAATTGAATGAGTAACAAAGCAACAATAGCAGAAAGGAAAGGTCTTATGATGTGACAAGCACTACAAACTAAGAAAAGGAAACAAATATCTAATAAAAAAAACTATAACAAATATCCAAAGTCACAATTAGGCATGGTTGTTTGGCATTCAAGGTAGTATGACAACTATCACTAGAGACTACTGCATGGTAGGGGAAATTGTAGACAAATCTGACAACAACAGCTTGCACTCAGCTTCAAAGTTAATTCTTGTAACTTTGACTATTGTTATTTTAAGCCTTGTTTCTGCATTATAGGTCTAATTTTTAATAAGAATAGTGAAAAAAATGAGGTGTAGGTGACCCCATTGATAATAGACTCAGCAGTCATAGTAGTAGAAGACTCATATTGCAATATGTAAAGCTCTTTTGTTGACATATGCAATAAGCTTATCGTAGCCTCACCAAAAGTAGCCCAAATCTTTCCTATGTGGTCTTCCATATTTAACTACAATAAATATCAAAATTCACAATAAACTATTGTTGACTGTCATTTATGGTAGAACAACATATTTTGGGAAAACTCTTCAGACTTTTTCTTGCATTGTCTACCATTGGCGTGCAAGGTACATACAACGTAACAAAATGCATTAGTTTTAATATAATTTATTGTTTCCTTGATAGTAGCCTACAAAGTTTCTTGCAAGCCAAGGCAGTGATCCAATACATATCCAATAATGACTCTCCCATTTTCCAAAGCAACCTTTTGAGGCACTATCCGGGAGGGCTCAAAGGCATGTGGCTCAATATGTCCTTGTTGGATCAAGGGATGTGCTTCTGGGATGTCAGGATTTATTTATAGAAGAGTCCCTACAGTTGTGTTCACAACCATTCCATTGAAATACACAACACTCACATTTTAAACAAATATGACAACTGAACTAGGGGTGTACAACCTTTCCAGGTTGTCATCATTTTCTTCCCATTTTGAGCCCCACAAATTAACATCAATGTAAAAGGATAAAAAATCATTAAGTTTAACAGTCATGTGAATTGTTTTAGACTGATCCTTCATTGTATAGTCAATACCTTTCATACATGCACCTTAGTCCCAATAATATCAATCAAACTATTATTGTTGCAATTTTCAATTTCATTTATTGGTATGAATTTAAATACTTTCTTTAGCACAAAGGCCTCATTGTCATAGAATTACAAATTTTAGTTTTGATCCAAAATGATTTCCATGTGGTTTTTCAACTTATTAAATTTCCTATCTACTTGTCTCATTGAGCCTTTTGAAACATAATAAGTACGACCCACCTCAACGCTATCATAATGCAATTCTACTATGTTATTAAAGCTAGTGATTCGTATTTTTTTTCCCTCACTATCAATAATGTCAAAGATGAATACTTGGCCCTCACATCCCCATTAGTTGTAATGGTGCATATCACTTTTTCGTTGTTTTCAATAAAAGGGTAAAATGGGTTTTACAGGGACCCGAAACCAAAAAATTTACAAAATAGAAGAGAGGACAAAAAAGTCCAACCACAAAACCCAGCTGCCCAAGAAAAGATCAGCAGCAACCATTTGCACAAAACTAGAAAGATCAAAATAGAGGAAAAGTAGAAACCCTAGACATTACTTTAGAGTCTTGAGGACAAACTCAGTCTCCTCCTCTAGCTTCTGCATATCAATGATGCCCTTTTTAAAAGTTTGAATCACACTAGAAGTAGGGAGGACCTTGTGTTTCAAGTTGGCTCTAGTTATTTTGGAAATACTCACGTCTATTTCCTGGCTTTTGTCCTCTGTTTCCTCCAGATCCACCACCAAAGAACCCTGCTGGGTTTTGTCGAGCTTCTCTCCCATAGCATTAATGATAATGGTGTTGTGTCTAGCCATTCTATTATTTTGCTCAGCTATGGTCTTGATAGTGTTTATAATATAATCAATTTTGGAATCAATGTCTCTGTTACTATGACCATGGACCCCTCTATCCCCAACTTTCTTTTCAATCTCAGCAACTTTAGCAACCACAACTTCAATTTTGCTTTGTAGTGCCCAATTTTTGATTTTCAACTCATTGATTTTAGTGAAAGTCCAGTCCAAGAGTTTGGAGTGGGACCCAGAGTTGGCTTTAGCAAGGTTCAAAAAATCTAGAGATGGCTCATCGCCAATATTAGGAATAGTTTTCTCAGAATTAAGGTTAACAGGGGAGTCATCTTCAACATGTTTATTTGGCATAGGTTCAGCATTAACCATCATTTTGTTGGCATCAGACTCCTTCGAGTCAGAGGATTCTTCATAATAGGAAACAAGACTTTTAGCATGGGGTTTCTTGTGAAGGGAGGCATTATCAAGCTCAAGCTCAACACGGGATTTACTAGAGAGGAGAGTAGGGGTTACAAGATTGATATTTGTAGGAGCATTATACAATCTTTGGGATGTATTAATCCCAAATTTTGAGGCTTGTTTGGATTGGGAGGGTGACTCATAGCCAACTATTTGGTCTTCTTGATCTCTAAACAAATATCTAGGTTTTCCAATTACCTAGCAATCTAGAATTTTGACATCTAAGGACAATATGATAACCGCCTTGGAAATAAATGAACATCAAATACTTATAAAGGAGATCCCCACAAATAATAAAGCATAAAACAACAAGTACAAGTAGTGCAAAATAATATCTAACCTTGATCCCACAACTTCCTACATAGATAGTTAGTCAAGCACAAGATGGAACCTATTTTCAATGCCCCTGTAAATAAAAGGTCATTGTATTTTGTAGGAGAAGTCCCCATTTGCATGTGGGTTCCATAAGAAATGATGACTTTTTAGCGGTCAATTGGGCTTTGATCACCTCCTATTTTTTGAAAAGACATTATTTAGAGAATCAAACATGGGACAACATCTCTAGCATTAATAGATCATATCACATGTGATATCAAGGCTAGATGTACATTTGTATCCTACAAGGAAATTTTACTCAGCAAAGTGGAAGCAATGAGATGTTCATGGCTATGACACAAGTCTAGAAACAAACAATGTTGACACATTTGAAAATTGTAACATTTTTTCCCCTAACACATAGGTACTCCCAAATGGCTAGCAAAAAAAAGGAAAATCAAAGATAAAGAGTTTGAATATAAATTAGTTAGAATATATATCACAACAACTATTAATTCAAATGAAACATATATATAGTTTTCTCAATGCACATAGCAAAGTTTCAATTTAATTATCAGCAACAAAAACAAAACACGGAACATACTCACAAGACTACTGATTGAGGATTGTTCATCAACCTGGGTAGAGAAAGAGTTCATCAACATTGTTGTGGCTACTCTTTTAAAAGATGAGAGTTGCAACATCGATGATTGACTACAAGCTCTATGAATTCAAAAGACAACATGATCTCTCAATTTTTTTGCACAGACATCAAGAATATGACAATAAAGGATTAATAAAAAAAAATGCTCAATGATTCATATAACACTTAATATACAATTTATTATTATTCCAATTTTCTATTTCATTCTTTTAATCTTTCAATGTTTTTTCTATAAACATCAACAATATGAGGAAAAAGAAATAATTAGGAAAAAGGCTTCAATGTTCTATATAATAGTTAATATACAGTATATCATTTGGAGAATGCCTTGTCAAGGTTCAAAAAAATAATTATTATTTTCACAAAATAAAAAAACATTGGGAAGAGTACGTACATGTACATTGTTTACATCTACATTAACATGCATACATATCTAAACATAGGAAAATTTAATATTGTTTCATATATGGCTTCCATTTTGTGCCAATGGTTGCAACACAATAAAATAGTCTATGTTTTTTTCCATAATGCATTGTTAATTGTTGTTCTCTAGCTTTGTCTATATCGTTTCATTTTTGATACATAATAAAATAGTAAATGTTATAGAGTTTATGTTATTATCCAAAAGGCATTCTTGACTATCATTTCCACTCATTATGTTTCCCCTATATATAGAAATCTACATGTATATGTGATATTAGATACAAAAAAAATTATTATAGAACACTTAAAATACACCTTATGATTCCAAGGGTGTCCCAAAAAAATAAAGATATGGATCACTATGTATAAATATTCTTTGCATTCACTTTGACAAACATATATTCTTGCACATAGGGGAAAGACATTGTCCATCTGTATGATCAAATGTCTGCACAATTTTTGACAAGGCATTGTTTGTTGTCATTATGTGGCTTTACCGACTATCATAACTATGAGCAAGGAGAGCAAGCTTTTGTGAAGGTGCAAGTTTTATCATGCAGTGTCAAGCTACTATCCAGCTAGGAGCAGGTTTTTCTTGTGTTTTCCTACATGGGGTGATAGTTGGAAAAGAAATAAAAAGGTGTCTATTGTGATAACTTATTGCCCATTTTTTCCAAATGCTAAAGAAAGCAAGGAGAAAAGAGAAAGCAAGTGGGAAGAGGTACACTTGTACCAAGTAGGAAGAGGTGCAATTCAAAAAGACCCTTTATATTTCCATTTGTTCTTATATATAATTGTGGACATGGTTGTATGCATTTATACATCTACATATACATATATAGAAACATGTATGCATGCAATTCAATGTTCTTAGTGCATACAAAATCTTGATATAGTTGTGTGTCGACAAATTTGTTTGTAATGCATTTGTATGTGGTAGTGTGTATGTGTGTACTTACATTTTCTAAATGTATCTTTCAGGATATGCATCTATATATATAGATATTTCTAGTTTTCAATATCAATATAGTTATTTTCTTCTTGTCTCACTCAATTGCTACATACTCTTATATTTCCATAATTTCTATTCACTATTTTGAATTTCTATATGTATATGTGTCTATGTATGTGCCTATATACATTTTCCACATGTATTTCTAAAGCCACAACTCAACAATCACCAATGCCCTATGGAAAATAGTACAGACTCTCATCGTAGGCCACACAAAGATAGCCAACAATACCGTATTGAGAAGAGAATGAACTATTTTATTACTTTCCAACCATTTTCAGTAGACACAAACCATACAACAAACACTAAATTATGACTTTCTTTTGTTGTGTTTCATTGTTCTTTTCCTATGTGCAGATATGTATGTATGCAAAATAAGATTTAGGCAACATTCATATAAACTCATCCCCCTATTTATTTCATTTCTAGGAGATTTTTTATTTTTTTCATCCTCAAAAGGAATTCTTGCAATAATAGTCTTCATATTAAGCATAACCAGAAACATTGCTTGCCACATACAATGTGTTGAAAAGCTTTTTGAAGTTAGGAAAATAGTATAGACTATTTTATTACTTCAGCTCTTACTATATTGTTTCATATTTGATTCACAATGCAATAGTAAATGTTATAGAATTTATGATGTTTTCCATAAGGCATTGTCAATTGTTGGTCTATAGATCTTGCTATATTTTTTCCTTTCTAATAAGATGTCATTGAAAACTATAATTTACTAGGTTGTTTTTGAAACTAATATTGTTTTTATTTAAGGTGTGAGTGTGTATGTCTGTATATGCATTTTCTACACGTATCTTCAAGGTTATCTGTATAACTTGTGAATATTTGAGCTATTTATGTGTCCTTCACCTTTTTTTTTTGCTAGCCATTTGGGAGCAGCCTATCCGCTACAGAGAAATGGTTCTAGTTTTCTGACGTGTCAACATTTCTATGTGCTTTCTTCTTTATATCCAGAAAAACTCATTTTTTTTCTTCATGCTACAACACCTTATCAAAAATAAAATAGTATAGCCTATTCAATAACCTCTTATTAAAAATGAAACAATACACCCTAACCTAAAAAACAACAATCACCAATGTCTTATGGAATCAATGCTATTTGCATCTACTATGCATACATACATATCTATGCATAGAGGTCATACACTGTCCATCACGTTGATCGATAGTGCCATTACTAAGACTGTTGTATTGGTTTTGGAAAGTGGGAAGAGGTACATTTGAAGTAAGAAGGTAGAGATGTGGGTGGAGGTACATATTGCGAAAACCTTTCTAGTGTATTTTAGAAACAATTATGCTATTTTCCATAGTAAATTGTTCATTGTTGTTCTCTAGCTTAGGGTATATTATTTCATTTATGCTCTCTATGTAGCCATGATGCTTCGAAGGAAATATTGTGTTTTTTTGCATTGTATTTCTACTGTGAATTGTTTTGTTTTGTGGGTTTTTCGATTTGGGTCACTGTTGAAAGCAACATAGTTTCAAAAATAGTTTATGTTATTTTCTCATAGGTCATTGTTCATTGTAGTTCTCTAGCTTTGGGTATATTATTTCATTTATTGACCCAATGTAGTCGTGATGGTTGGGAGGCAATATTGTTTGTTTTTTTCATTGCAATTTTATTGTGAATTGCCATGTTTTATGAATTATTGTGTTTTTGAAACCAATACATTTTCATTTATGGTTCACGTTTTGTGGTGAAGGTTTTCAATGGGTTTGTCACTATCATATTTTTATTGTTGTATGGTTTCTGTGTAGTTGCAATGGTTGTAAGTAACACCCGCCATTTAAATCCTTGGAAAACATAGTGAATGTTTGTGCAATTTTTAACAAGGAATTGTTGGGTGTGGTTTTGTGGCTTTACCTTCTATCAGAAGTGTGAGGAGGGAAAAATTCTATGAACATGCAAGTGCAATTATCTATTGTGGAATTTTTGTGAAGATGGTTGGAGCCTATTTTGTGTTTTTTGCATGGTGCAATCATTGCAAAACCAATGATTTTTTTTCCAAATGTTGGTGCACATTTCTTCTTACAAGAACATATATAGGAATTACATGCTCCAGCTACATTTGTAGGAATCTATTGCCCAAATATATATAGACACAAAAAGTATATGTGGGAATGTAATGATATACAGTTTATGTTAATTTCCATAGGGCATTGTTGGTTTGTATGAGGTGGCAATGGTTGTAAGGGAAACATTGATGAACAACTCCATGTGTAGATTTAGATGTATGTCATAGTAGTTTCAAAATACATTGATACAAACTTAAACATTTTTGGAATAATAAGCCATATTTTGAGTGTTATATTGAACATTGATGCCACCATCTTTGTAGAACTTCTTCCTTAAATAACCTCTAAAAAAATTTCAACACATTATATGTGGAAAAATGTTTCTTATTATGCTTACTATAAATATGAGTATATATGAATGTTGTGTATATCTAATTTTACATACATACATATGTGAACACAAGAAAAGAAAAATGAAACACTACATCAGATGGAAAAACCTGTAGAGCAGAAAAATTCACAGTGACAAACCCATCCAGAACCATTTCCACAAAAGGTGAAGTATAAATAAAACAATATTTGTTTCAATAAATAATATAGTCTTTTGTAGAGTACAATCAACAATGTGCATATATGTGCATCTAACTTGATATAAATACATATCACTATAGCTTTTGTTTTGCAGTTGCATATATATGTATTGCATGTGTTAAATACACCTTTTTAGTTATTATTTCTTTCAACCTCAAAAAAGGAGTTGTTAGAATGATAGATTGTATAGTAAGTGTAATAAGGAAGATTGATTTCACCATTGATTAGAGTGGTGAATGATGTATGTTGTTGCTCAGGGGTTTGGTGAGAGCACATCAAGCTCCATGACCCAATATGATAGGGTCAATAGCAGGCCTCATTTTTTTATGTTTGATTTTATATTTCCTATCTGCAAATCTATGTGTTTTTGACATTAGATGCAGAAAATAATCATTTTTTTGAAGACCACCTATGGATATATCTGTGTAACAACCTATGATGATCCATGGCCCAATATGGTAGAATGGAGAGCTTGGTTTCTTTTGCTGCATTTATTTTATCTTCCCTATGTGTAGATATGTATTTGTGTGAAATTAGATGCAGACAACATTCATATGCACAACAACCTCTATCTTAACTACAATAAAATACATCAATATCACCATTGATTACAGTGGTGGATAATGTATTTTTGGTCTGCCACTATAACCAATAGTGAGACCAATGTTTCATCTCACAATTAATATACAACCTGCCATTCTAACAAATCCTTATTAAGTCATAGAAAAATAAGAACTATCCTTAAAGACACACAAAAATAGCTAAGAATTCCTTATCAAGAAGAACATGAGCTGATTTATTATTTTACAACCATCACCACCACATAGAAACCATAAATCAAATAATTTTTTCAATGCCATAGAAGATAAATTAGTAATGTACTATGTATAATAGCATAAATTGTTTTATTACTTCAACAAGTATTAAATGAAAGGTCTAGAAAAGTGGAATGCAACATATCAACCAATAAGAGAAATAGGTATGTACCTTTGAGTCATTTTATTATGCAATAATTGAATTGTGAATGTATTATTATAAGTAAAAATACTATTATCATCTTGATTGAACCTTAAGGTTTTTATTCTAAAATTCCATGACTAAATCTTTGACTCTCAACACCTTGCTATGCTAATTAAGTATCATATGAACCATGAGTGGAATTCATTCCAATAAGAATTATATATCTAATGAAACATTATTTAGAAAGGAAAAAAAACATTAATATTTATTGTTTTGAGAAGATAGTTTTTATTTGGGAAGACAATTGTTATTTCTTTCATCATCAAAAAGGAACTCTTACAATAATAGGATTTATATTAAGCATAATAAGAAACATTGGTTGCCACATACAATGTGTTCAAAACCTTTTTGAAGCTATTCAAGGAAGAATTCAAATTCTTTTCCCAAGGTTTCCTTATCAAGAATGAAACAATATAGCCAAAGTTAGACAAGAACACTTAACAATTCCTTATGGGAAACAACATAAATTGTATAGCATTAACTATTTGGTTATGTTGCAACCATAACCAAAAAATGAAAGCCACGAATGAATAAATGGTAGCTATTATTACAACCTTTGCCAGCACACACAAACCATACGATAATTAATGTTGATGCCAAACAACATTTAAGAGAGAAAGAATCCAAGCTACATTTTTCATTAATTTATTGGCTGAGAAAGCTACAAATTCAAAACTTTTTTTTAATATAATAATTCCTTGCTTCAGACCAAGAAATATATTATATGCAACAAAAGGTTTGAATTTGTAGCCTTCTCAGTGAGTCAATTGAGGGAAAATTTAGTCTGGATTTTTTCTCTCTTCATAAATTTGAAGGGGAGGAGTTACGTAGTGAGGGAAAAATATGGTATACACAACTATTTTGATATAGAAATTTATATATAAATAGATATATACATGTTTACATAAAGATATATACCTTAGGTTTTTATTCTTAAATGTGATGACTAAATCTTTAACTCTCAGCACCTTTTTATTCTAATTAAGTATCATATGAAACATGAGTGGAATTCATTTTAATAAGAATTATATATTTAAAAATATATATTTAGAAAGGAAAAGAAAACATGCATATTTATTGTTTTGAGAAAGTTTTTTATTTAGGAAGAAAGTTGTTATTTGTTTCATCCTTAAAAAATAATTCTTACAATAATAGGCTTTATATTAAACATAATAAGAAACATTGGTTGCCACATACAATGTCCAAATCCTTTTTGAAGCTATTGAAGGAAGAATTCAAATACCTTTCCCAAGGCTGTGTTATAAAAAATGAAACAATATAGCCAAAGCTAGAAAAGAACACTTGACAATGCCTTATGGAAAACAATATAAACTACATAGCATTAACTATTTGGTTATGTTGCAACCATGACCACTAAATGGAAGCCAAAAATGAATAAATGATAGATGTTATTACAACCATCACCAACACATGCAAACCATACAACAACTAATGTTGATGCAAACTAGTGTTTACTTTCATTGGCCTTCTCTATCCATGCAGTGAAAAATCTGCCAACCTATTCCCAATGTTTTCCAAGTGCCTCTGCAACCTATTTTCATTACCACCATTAAGGCCTAAAAATCAGAAGGATGACAAATAACCAAGGGGGCTGACAAAAATTTTGACCAAAGTTCAAGAACATCTTCCACCTTTTTCATGGCCGCTAGAAAGCTCAAAAACTAGGAAGGTTGACGCGAATCTTGACCAAAGTTCACACAAGTAGCCTATTAGCTAACAAGGTAGAGAACAAAAATCAACATAAACTATATAACACTGACTACTTTATTGTGTTGCAACTATATTGACACAATCAAAACCATAAATCAAACGATATTGGTTTCAAAAGAAACCTAGATAGTAAAACCAACAAGATACAAAAAAATGCATTGTAACAAACCCGTGCAAAACTAAAGTCTTTTCTCAAAAAAACCTTATTGAAAACACAACAATCTATCCTTTTCAATAGAGCCTTATCAAAAATGAAACAATGTAACCCAAGATAGAGAACATCAATCAACAATACCCTATGTAAATCAACACTAACTATATAACATTAACTATTTTATTTAGTTGCAACCATACCCACAAAACACACAACAAAAATTAAACAATATTCATTTCAATAGTAACCCAGATGTAGAAACCCACAAAACACAAACCATAAACAAAACAATATGCTTTTAACAAACAATATAGTCTTCTCTTAATAGAACCCTATTGAAAATGAGATGATATAGCCTTTTCAATAGCACCTTATTGAAAATGAGACAATATAGCCCAAGCTAGAAAACAACAATTAGCAATACCTTATAGAAATCAACATAAAGTGTATAACATTGACTATTTTAAAGCAAAAGAACAACAATCAACAATGGCCTATCGAAATCAACATAAACTATGTAATGTTAACTATTTTATTGCATTGCAATCATATCCACAAAAATGCAATTTGGGTTGAACACTGACACAAATGCAAAAGCCCACAAAACACAAAAAATTATAGTTATAAAGCCATACAAAAATATAATCCTTTCTCAACACCACCATATCACAACTTGAAACAATATAGCCTTTTCAACAACACCTTATCAAAAATGAAACAATGTAGCCTAAGCCAGACAAAAACAATCAACAATGCCTTATTGAAATCAACATAAACTATATAACGTTAACTATATTAAAGCTAGAAAATAGCAATCAACAATGCCTTATGGAAATCAACATAAACTATGTAAGGCTAACTATTTTATTGCATTGCAACCATAGGGACAAAATGCAAGGAATAAATCAAAAAATATTCATTCAAACAATAGTCCACATGGAGGAACCCACAAAACACAAAAATGCACAGTAACAAACCGATGCAAAAATATTGTCTTTTCTCAACAACACCTTATCGAAAATGGAACAATATAGCCTTTTGACTAGATCTTATCAAAAATGAAACAATATAGCCCAAGCTAGACAACAACAATAAAAAATACACAAAACCCATGCAAAACTATAGCCACAAAACCCATGCAAAATGATAGCCACAAAATTCCAACAATAAATGATACAATATTGCTTCTAACAAAAAATATAGTCTTTTCTCAATTGCGCCTTATCAAAAATTGAAACAATATATCAGTTTCAACAACGCCTTATTGAAAATGAGATAATATAACCCAAGCTAGGCAACAACAATTGACAAAAACTTCATAACATTAACAATTTTATTTCACTACAAATATAGCCAAAAAATGAAAGCCATAACAACAAACCCACAAAAACTCATAGTAAGAAACCCATGCAAAAATATATTCTTTTCTCAATAGAACCTTATCGAATATTGAAAGAATATAGCCTTTTCAACAACACCTTATCAAAAATGAAACAATATAGCCTAAGCAAGAGAACAATAATGAACAATGCCTAATGAAATCAAACATAAACTATATAACATTAACTATTTTATTTTGTTGCAACCATAACCACCAAACGAAAGCCATAAATTAAAAAATATTGGTTTCAATAGCAACCCAGATGGAGAAATCCACAAAACCATAGCCACAAAATGCCAACCATAAATGAAACAATATTGTCTTTAACAAAAAATAATAGTCTTTTCTCAATAGCGCCTTTTCAACAACACCTTATCAAAAATGAGAGAATATAGCCCAAGCTAGAAAACAACAATCAACAAAAAATACATAACATTAACAATTTTATTATGTTCCAAACATAGCCACAACAAAAAATCCATAAATAGAAACCCACAAGACTTCATTGTAACAAACCCATGGGTATGTGCAAGATCATCATGGAAAAAACAAGCCTATAAGTGGCAAAAAAAAAAAGAAAAATCCGAGTTCAGAAACTTGAGATAAAAATTTGAATAAGTTATCTATATTATTTAAAAAATATGTAAGCATAGAATCTATATAAAATTGAATTTAGTTTCTAAACTACTAGGTTTGTTTGAAAAAAAAATCTACTTTGTGAAAATTTGAAATTTCAATGCAGTAGTACTTAAATTTTAGGGAAAAAATAAGTAGGTGTTTATCTGACCATCCTAACCACAATAAAATGATAATTATTTTTTATAATATTTTAGATATTAGTAGAGGACTCATGTCCCAATGTGATGCATATTTTTTTGTAATTTTTTTCCAAGTAAATAATTAATTATGAAATTTTTATTACAACTTTTAAAAAATATAAAAAACTCATATATCTAACCACCTCAACTTGGTCAAAACTTCATGAAATTAAATTTTTCTTTTTCTAATCTTATAGTATGTGAAGCATAGAATGTGAAACATGTTTTGGATTCAAAAAATGTTGTATTGTTTGAAAGTTATAGATGTTTTTCAATGAGTCTATCAATTAGGACTTTAGTCGTAATTTGAATAGAAAATGAATTATAATTAATTATTAAATTCAAAGTAAAAACTAATTTATATTGGTGGAAAGCTAAGAATATCCTTTAAAAACCCTTTTCATTTCATCAATTTTGGGTAAAAAGAAAGTCATCAGCCACATACCCATTATATTGCCACTTTTTGGCCCATCATGATCTTGTGCATACCCCCATGCAAAATAATACTCTTTTCTCAATAGAACCTTATCAAAAATTGAAACAATATATAATTTTCAACAACACCTTATCAAAAATTCACAGTAATAAATGCATGCAAAAATATAATCTTTTCTAAACAAAACCTTATAAAAAATTGCAACAATATAGCCTTTTCAATAGCACCGTATCGAAAATGAAACAATATAGCCTAAGATAGAGAACAATAATTAACAATGCCTAATGGAGTCAAACATAAACTATTTTATTCCATTGCAACCATAACCACAAAAGAAAATCCATAAATCAAACAATATTGGTTTCAACAGCGACCCAGATGGAGAAACCCACAAAATTCCAACCATAAATGAAACAATAATTATTTTAACAAACAATATAGTCTTTTCTCAATAGTGCCTTATAAAAAAATTGAAACAATATAGCCTTTTCAACAATAGCTTATAAAAAATGAGACAATATAGCCCAAGCTAGACAACAACAATCAACAAATACTACATAACGTCAACAATTTTATTCTATTGCAAACATAGCCACAAAATAGAAGCCATAAAGAGAAACCCACAAAAATTTCACAATAACAAATCCATGCAAAAATATACTCTTTTCTCAATAGAACCTCATCAAAAATTGAAACAATATAGCCTTTTCAACAAAACCTTTTTGAAAATGAAACAATATAGCCTAAGCTAGAGAACAATAATCAACAATGCACAATGGAACTAAACATAAACTATATAACATTAACTATTTTATTTTGTTACAACCATAACCATAAAACGAAAGCCATAAATAAAACAATATTGGTTTGAACACCAACCCAGATGGAGAAACCCACAAATCACAAAAAATCTTAGTTACAAACCCATTAGAAACTATAGCCATAAAACGCGAACCATAAACCAAACAATATTCATTTTTTACAAACAATATAGTGTTTTCTCAACAACACCTTATCAAAATTTGAAATAGTCAATAGTACCTTATCAAAAATCAAACAATATATCCTACCACAAACTGTGAACCACAAATGAAACAATATCACAAAGGTTTTTTCTGATATGCACCTCTTCCCGCTTGCTTCAAACACACCTCTTCTTACTAGCTTTCTCTACACTTTCTTGTTTCTTGAAGCCTATAAAAAATTGCATAACGTTAAAAATTTTATTTCGTTGCAAACTGTGGCATAGAAAATTGGACACTCTTGAGAAAAGAAACAATTTAATTCTTAATTTATACCTAGTTTTGAGTACCCCTACAATATTAATCCTTCAAAAAAACATTTATAAGCCCCTAAGATCCATTATTTTTTATCTAGATGCCCTTTTCACTCATAAAATCATTTAAATCCCAACAAACAATGCTCAATGCATTCATATCCTAAAAACCTGCCTTCAAAAACCACTAGTGGGACCCATTCGCCACCTTACGCGAATGAGTCCCCTCTAGTGAGACCCATTTGCCAAGGGTGGCTGATGAGTCCCTTTTAAGGTAAATTTAAATTTTGAGCAAGAATTCAATTAATTAAACTTAAGTTCTTGGTGGATGTCGACCTCTTAGGTCTAAATAATGGGAAAATTAGGTGTTGATGCCTATAAATACTCATTTTAGGTCATTTTTCACATCTCTTAGTCATTTTACAAAGCAATTTCAAAAGATACATTTTAGGAGTCTTCTACAACAAGTTTTATTTGCATTTTCAACAACAAATTTGAAGATTTGGACAACAATTTAGAGTTGTTGCAGGTCTTCAAGCTCACTTCTTGATCAAGATTCAACATTGCAAAGAGTTGTTCATGGATGCCTATGGTGAATCATGGAGAAACCTAGGTTGAGGGGATGCGACTAGCCATCAAATCACACCTAAAGACTTTTTTTCAAAGTGATTCCATCTTCCATATTCTTTCTATCTTCAAAATTAAGGTTTACATTTCTTTTTCATGCCATTTACATCTATTTGATATGTTATAGGGTTTTTAGGGTTGAAGTCTTATATCATTTAGATGACCTTTGTACATCTTATTCTAGCACAATAGAATAGAGTTTTGACATACTTCAAATTTTCCTAGTCTTTAACACACTTAAGGCTAGGGTTTTATGTCAATTTTTGTTCATTCAAGGTTTGATTACCAAACTAGGGGTTTGACCAAGGAAAAACCCCCATTAGACAACACATTTTAAATTGTTTTACAGGTATTTTTGAGATCCTGATCCAAATTTCCATCAAAAGTGCTATACAGGTGGGAAGGTCTAGGTCTGGGATCTGAATTTGTAAAAAAATTAAAGTGGACTGATTCACCAATGGATGGTGAATGAGTCCCTCATTAGTTGACTTTCAGATTTAGATGTAGATCTAGATACTCAGTGCGCAGAAACCAGCTTCTGGGAACCCTGTCCTAGGATTGATTTTCCCAGGGTAGCGAATGGGTCCCAGTCAACATAAAAGTCAAATTTACTAGATTTCCATAGTGCTTTCTAGTCTCCATTAGTCTCAAAGGTGCACACATTCTAAATTAGAGCTTTTTTTTTAGTTCCATTTTTTTTTATTCGTCTTTCTAATATTTTTGTGAATCTCACTGTGTTTTCAAACATTGCATATTTCATTAGTTTTGCATTCATAATCAATCAACTTCATCACTTAGCTACATTTAGATAATTTCATTTAGTTATAATTCCATCTTGTATTCCTTAATTTGACTGAACCATATCAATTTTAGTGTTCTATCTCTATCATTTTAAGTGAAATATCCTAAGAGTGCAAGAGAAGTACATAAAACCCTTAAAATTGTTTGTTTATTTTGGTGAACCTACATATTAAATATTATATCTTTCTGATTTGAATTTGCATTTGCACCCTAAGACTCAATTTCATTTTCTTTTACATTTTTTTTAATCCTAGGGCTTCTTAAAATTGTATTAGTGAAATTATCATTTAGAGATCATTATTGCATTGCATTTGATTACATCATTCAAAAAATCTTTATTTTCAGTCTTTATTTGAATTTTACAAACTTGAACACTTTCAAAAAATTCAAAAAAAATTGAAAATAATTAAAAATACCTATTGTGGGACTCATTCACCATGTTGGGCGAATCAGTCCCAGAGCACTTTTTGCATCAATGTTTTCAAAATTTAGCTTCCTATTTCACACTTTTTTATTTTTTTCAATTCCTTTATTGTTTTAGTTCAGTTACTTTATGTTATATTTAAATTATTTGCATAAATCATCATTTCCATTCATGGCATTTATGGATAGTCTTAGATTTTTGAATGTTTCCTCTTCAACATTAGTTCCTAGTTCTTTTAAATCAGATTCATCAATAAATAAAAATGACAAAAAACCAAAAACATCAAACCAACCTTGCAAGTAAATGATTCAATTTAGAAATACCATCTCATCCAATCCTCTTAGTAGTGATAATATACACAAGTTAGATGAAGTTCTTCAGGACTTTATCTCACTTACTTCATCCTCTAAAGCATGCCGTTAGAAACCTAAAACAATTGACGATAACCTATCCCACAAACCTTTTAGTAGTCATGACCTTGACTTGTTAGATGAATCCCTTCATGACGTTTTCTCATTTGAATCATCCAGTAGGGTTTGTTGTGAACAATATAAAGCTAAGGACATTAATGTGATTCAACCTCAACTCATTCTTTAAACACCCTCACATAAACTTCATCCTTCCAATAAACTTGAATTCATTCTTTACCCACCTAAAACTAATGTGTTGCAGCAATCCAGTAATCTTACTGTTGCTCATACAGATAATACCCAAAACAATCTATAACCAGCACAACCAACCCAACCCTCTTTACCTTCACCTAATCTACCTAGTGCTCATTGCTTTCCCTCATACACAAAGGAGTATGATCTTGTTGAACAACTAGTGAATACTCCTTTAAAATTTCCCTTTGGGATTTACTTCAAAAATCACCAAATTACCACACTATTCTTTAAACAGCCTTACAACACATAGTAGTGTCTCCTGGTACAACTCTGAGTGATGAGACATCTTTAATACATGGAATTCATAAAATTAATCTAGACATTACTTTTCATCAACATGATCTCCCTCCTTTAGAATTGTGAAAACAAAATGAAGCCTTTATGATAATTTCTCAATTCAATGAAATAGGTATACAGAGAACCCTCATTGATAATGTTTTTTCACTTAATGTGTGTAGTGTGAATCTCCTTGATAGATTTACTATTGACAAATCACAAATAAAACCTGATTCCTTATCCATTCGAGGATTTGACAATACAAAAAAGCAACCACTCGATGTAATCACCTTGCATATTAAACTTGGGGTGGCTACTATACAAACTCCTATTCATGTCATGCCTTATGATATTTTGTATAATATTCTTTCAAGTAGACCATGGATCCACAAGATGAATGCAATGCCTTCAAATTTTTATCACATAATGAAATATGTCTATAACAACAACATTTATCAAGTTGAAATAGACCTTGAGCCTGAATGTTGCTTGCACCTTGAAAAAGAAACCACAAGTCCTCTGAATACATTAATTCCAACATCAAATATAGAACCTCTCAAAATTGAACAACAAGATTAGGAATTACTGTCTAAATTATTTGGTGATGATTGGGGATCCTTAAAATTGATGCCTTCATTTAAGGGAGAATACATAATCACACAAAAGAAATATGAGAAACAAGATCAACCAACCATCATGTCAACTCAAAATTTGGAAAGATCTTCTCAAACATCTATCTCCTCTAATTTTGAAGAAAACACAATGTATACACCAAATTTTGGTGAGATAGATTATCAATCTCCTCCTAATCTGAAAGAAATGGAAAGACTTTATGGAAAAGTCTATGAACTTGTCAAGCAATTAGGATATACTGGAAAAGGGTGTGGAAAGCATGAACAAAGCATTCATGCCCCTATAGAACCTAATACACAAGAGACAAAAACTAGGTTGGGATATTCTTTTTCCAAGATGTCAAAAGCTACTCAAAGACCATCTTGGAATATCACCACTATTACATGTCAACCAAAACACAAACTCACAATAAAACACCCTAAATTTCTTGATATGAACTTATCACCATCATGGAAGTATGTTGACAATGATGAAACTTTAAAAGAAATGTTAGGAGTTTATGATAACACATCCTCTACTATGAGTTCCCATGAAATGAGTTACTTGTGTTGTAATAATTACCAAGCAAAACGATAGCGATATCACTAAAGAACCATATGATCCTGAAGTTCCTAAGTCTAATGCACTCTGCTTAGGAGATATAATCGATGTGCTAGTGGACATAGAGGATACAGACAAAGTTATTAAAAGTGGGAAGTGCCTTGATGATGAAGAATAAGAGGACAGTACAACTTCATGATTTTCTTGAAAAAAATCTTGTAAATACTCTGATATGCAAGGAATTGACCAAAAAATTGTGACACACAACATTGTTCTCATTGAAAATGCTAAACATATTCACCAAAAGATACAAAAAATACCCTATCATAGCCTTGCATGTTAAAGCAGAGCTTGAAAACTCCTTGATGCAGGCTTCATTTGACCTATTGATTATTCTCCTTGGATCTCAAAAATTATAGTAGTTGCTAAACCCAATAATCATATTAGGTTATGCATGGATTTTTGGGATTTGAATAAAGCCTTTTTGAAAGATGAATTTCCGCTTCCTAATATTGACATGATCATGGATTCAACTACTGGACATTATTTGTTGTCATTTATGAATGGATTTCCTAGTTATAAACAAATCCTTATCAATCCTCAAGATCAATACATAACTACATTTTCAACAGTTTTGGGAATGTTTTGTTGGGCTGTGATTCCTTTTTGGTTTAAAGAATTTCCGAAAACCTTATCAAAGAGAAATGACCTTGATATTTCATGATTACATACATAAAATATTGGAAGATTGTGTTGATGACATCCTTGCTAAATCCTTAACAAGACAAGACAATGTACATGTTCTTCAAAAAATATTCAAACGAATGCGTAAATTTAACATTACATTAAATATAAAAAAGTGTCTTTGGCATAGTTAGTGGTAAAACTTTGGAGTTTTTCATATCTCATAGAGGCATTGAGGTGGACAGAAAGAAAATTGATGTCATTATTATCATGCCACCTCCTAAGAACATTTCTCAATTATGCACGTTACAAGACCAAATTCAAGCTATCTATCATCGCTACATCTTTAGCTAATCACACATTACCCTTCACACATCTTCTCAAAAAGGATGTACCTTTTGATTGGGATGAGGATTGTAAATAGGTTTTTGATAGTTTAAAGGAATACCTCCCAACTCCACCTATTTTACAACCATTGTTCCAAACAAACCATTTATCCTGTATATAGCAGCATCACCCCATGCTCTTGCAACATTGTTGGCTCAACAAGATGAACATGGAAAAGAACATCTTATTTATTACATTAGTCAAAATTTAATTGATTATGAAAATTGATATCCACCAATTGAAAAACAATTCCTAGCTCTTGTATTTGCTACTAGTAAATTGTGACATGATTTACTAAGTGCTAAAATACAAGTCATAACAAAATTTGATCCCCTTAAGCATATTTTTAATCAAATAGATCTTTCTAGACACTTATCTAAGTGGGTGATGTTGTTAACTGAGTTTGAAATTTAGTTTTTTTCACAAAAAACAATCAGAGGACAAGACTTAACCGATCACTTATTTGTCGCCCCTTCTCTCGCTTTACCTAATAATGACTCCTTTCTTGATGATAGTGTCTTGAAAGCATTTGTTAAAACATGAGAATTGTATTTTGATGAATCCAAGTGTCGAACAAGTTCCATTATTACAATGGTATTAATTCCACCTAATGGAAAGCCTATTCCCTTGTCCTATCAATTATATTTCCTATGTACAAATAACACCGTTGAGTATGAGGTAGTAATCGCAAGATTGCAAGCTATTTTAACCATGGGTGGAAATGATATCAAAGTAAACATGAAAATTTATCAAAGTACAAGGATCTCTCATTGAAACTATTAGAGAATTTTGAATCATTCACCATCGATAACATCCCATGAAAATATAATCAACATGTGGATGTGATGGCCAGTGCAACCTCTCTTATATCCCCACATGATCCTTCAACAGATTTCACCTTCGTTATTCACCCCATCATGAAACCTTTGATTTATACTCACTTAGATGACCTTTTAACCACAACTCAAGACAACTCGAATGAATGGTATGATACAATATACAATTATTTAAAATATGGTACCATTCATGATCCCAAAACAAGAAATACTCAAAATTGTTTACACAAACTACCAACCAAATACGTAATCCTCACCAATGTGTTGTATAGAAGATCCTTCAATGGTCTCTTACTAAGGTGTCTTAAGGATACTGAAATTCCTATAGCCCTTGAGCAGGCTCATGCTGGTGCCTCTGGAGGTCATTTTGGATGACTGTCATTAGTGTGAAAACTTATTTATATGGGATATTATTAGTGACATATGTAGAAAGACGACACTGGGCCCAGTGGCTCAGAGTATCTGCTTAAATCTAATCTAGCTAGAAAAGTCCTTAGCTTGCACACTGTCCCTTCTGGGAACCAAAACCCTACAGCCCTTTCTGGTAATACCTATGCTGAGCTTGAGCCTGATAGATCCTCCCTTATGAACAATTATTTTGATAAGAAACCCCAGGCCAAAATCCTTGTTTCCTACTTTGAAGAATCCTTTGAGTCAGAGGAGTCTAATGCCAACAAAACTGAGCTTTGCGCTGAACCTTTGCCGGACAAACATACTAATGATGACACCCCTGTTATTCCTAACCCTGAGAAAACTTGTCCTAATACTTGAAAAGAGCCCTCTCTGGATGTTCTTAACCTTGCCAAAACCAATTTTGAGTCCCACTTCAAACTCTTGGAATGGACTTTCATTAAAATTAATGAGTTGAACGTAAAAAATTGGGCCCTTCAAAGCAAGATTGAAGAGTTGGGTGCTAAGATTGCAAAGATTGAAAAGAAAGATGTGGATCACAGTAATAGAAACATAGACTCCAATGAGAATATAAGGAATACCATCAAAACCGTTGCTAAGCAAAACAACTGAATGGAAAAACACAATGCCATTATCATTAACACGATGACTGAAAAGCTAGATAAAGCCCAGTAAGGATCTCTAGTGGTGGATCTGGAGGAAATAGAGGACAAAAGCTAGGATACGGATGTGGGCATTTCCAAAAGAACCAAAGCCAATCTGAAGTGCAAGGTTTCCCCTACTTTGAAGATGATTCAAATTTTTAAAAAGGTGGTCAATGATATGCAGAATCTGGAGGTGGAGACAGAGTCTGTCCTCAAGATTCTAATTAACGGCTGGGGTTTTTGGTGCTTACTTTGATGTTCCTTTTGGTTTGACCTTTCTGGTCTTTTTTGTTTGGTTGTTGCTGGTATTTTTTGGTTGGAATTTTGTGTCCTCTTCTCTATTTTGTAAACGTTGTGGTTTCGGGTCCTTGTAAAACTTGTTTTACCCCTTTTATCAAAACAATGTCACAAATGTCAAGAATATAGCAATTTGATCCATGCCCCTGCTTCTAAGCTTCGTGCCCAAATTCCCATTTTGTCATTTTTAGTATGGGGATTGGATCTTATTGGAAAAATTTCACCACCCACTTTTGTTGGACATACATTTATCACAACCGCAACATATTATTTCACAAAATGGGTAGAAGCTATTCCTTCTTGATCTACAAATGCTAAAGTAATTTTTGGTATCATATTTGAACACATAATTGCTCACTTTAGACATCCTTCAACAATCATTTTAGACAATGGAACCCCATTTAAGAATAATGAAGTCAAGAAATTCCTTGAAACATTCAACATCCAACATCACTTTTCTACGCCATACTATCTGCAATCCAATGGACAAGTTGAAAGGACTAATAAGATCCTTGAAAAAATCCTAAAGAAAACGATTAACAAACATCATAAGGATTGGCATATGCAATTACATTATATGCTTTGGGCTTAGTGAACAAGTGTTAGATTGTCCACAAGAACTACACTTTATAACCTTGTTTATGGTACTAATGCAATTATGCCCTTTGAGTTAGAAATTCCTATGCTATGAATTGCTCTTCAAGACCTTATTGATGATGCCACTTCTAAAGATGAACGATTGCATCAGCTTGAGATGCTCGATGAAAAGCGCATTAACACTCTTGAGCATCTCCAAGCTTATATTAAACAATTACAAAAAAAAATAACACTCATGTCAGTCCTCGAACGTTTCATAAGGGTGATTTTGTTCTCTATGAGAATCAACACAATAATAACACTAACCATGAGGACAAAGATAAATTCAGCCCTAATTGGTTAGGACCTTACATAATTGGTACCAATTATGGGTCTAGTGCTTATGTCTTAACTGAGTTCGATGGAACACCCCTTAAGGAACCTATTAATTGCATACATTTGCATTGGTATTATCTCTAGTCTTCCTGAAGAGTATGAATTATAAAGTAGTGTTGTCTAAAGTTATTTGGTTTCATTCTAAATAATTTTCACATTGCTTCATTCCTAACACCTAATCATGTGTTTTCCTTGAACATTATAGTAATTATTTAAGTTCTTTTTATAATTACTTTAGATTTCATACTATTCATCCTCCTGTGATGTTAAGTTTGATCCTTATAATAATTATAAGTGTATCTCATTTAACATACTTTATTTAATTCAACAATGTTGTATCTAAAGTGAAATTGAATTTTTTTTTTACATTAGATCACATCAATCATGTTAAATCATGAAGTCATTAATTAAATAGCTTTAACTAAGTTATTTAATTAATCACATTTGCATTTAGTATTCAAACACATTAAGACAAATTGTAACAACATCAAATGCTTTTATATATATATATATATATATATATATATATATATATATATATATCTCAAAAGTTTTATGTATATTTCAATATAATATACAAAATCACCAAGTTCTATGAGAGCTAGACCCCTTAGGATTTAGCGCACATGATTTGTTCCTCGAACACCATGAGATAGTCGTGTGCAATCATGATCATGATTTGCTAACTCTAAATGCATACTCCAAACCTTGTACTCGACCAAGAGCCACAAGCCGATCCTTTGCCATCTGATCCCCCTCCACTCATACTTGTGCTAGCTCTACATGCAGTCTCTCCACCTCTACTAGAATCAAGGATGACCATTTTGAGCCCTTAGCTCTATGGAGTCATCTCCTAAAACTCTTGTATATTATCCATAGCCTCGCGAAAGGTCTAAGAGACTCTAGCTCCTCCTCCATGATCAATGGGGTAATGTAGTCAGGATCTATCTCCTCCTCATTGATGAATGTGGTGACTATCTCTACGACAGCCTGACGATAGAACTCTCGCCAATTTCTCTTCGCTCTTACAAGATAGAAAAGGTATGGAATTCGTAAACATCATCATGATATATATATAAAGCATAAAATTCCAAAGTACATGTATAAAATTAAATATCATCGCCTATGTCTCTAGTTGGCTGAGGGATATCAACCTCTTCCTCTTTAGGGTGCATGGAGGATGTGCTAGTCTCTCTCTAACCCTAATTCATGATGTCTATTGTAGTTATTGCACGTGATATGGTCATATGAGTCTATGAGGACTATCCTTGCTTATGTTGATCATCAGTTGCTACCTCATCACCCTCACTCAGGGGTGGCTCCTCCTGATAATCATCCTCATCCTGCTCCTCTTCTCCTCAATCCTAGTCCTCATAGTCAGGATTAGCCTTTCAATCATACTCATTATTGATAACATCAATAAATATGTTTATTTGCTTGTATCATACATCCCCAACTCTCTCATTTGGCTCATCCCCCTCATCTAGTGCTGGTCCTACATCACCTAAACAAACATCCATATAGGAGCTGGTCATGTCAGTGATCACCACTCCTTGTGCTCATTTGTGCTGTCGACATCATCATCAATGTCAAAGGCTAGTGGCCGGTCATGATTTGAATCATTAGAGTCACTCTTGTGAACATGATCTATAGTGATTTGAATGGTATCACCCAGCCTCTGGTCACTCCACACACATCTCCTAATGAAGGGGAACACCCTTGGTGGTTTCTGCACCCATCCAAACTATTTCATGACTTGGCCATAATAGAATAAACATATAACATAGTCATGTCACCCAACAAAAAAAATTCCATTTGCATCCTTTGCAACTATCTTGTGGGATCTGGCCACTATAATGTGAGTAGATAAGGTCTCCATAGGATCTCGTCCTCATCCAACTGGTCAAATCTCACTCTCAAAAAATGCATATCTCCATACTACCATAATCATCATAGAGGATAGTCAAAGGATCGTGGATATCATACAACTATAGAACATACAAACCAAACAAGCCTGGTGCATGTAATATGTTGATGGCACCACACATGTAGAGGTGTGCAGTGCACCATATTGTCAATCTCTTGAAACATAAAACATCCAAGATCATAGTAAAGGGATGCAGTGTCCCCAAGCATAGACTATCTTATGCTCTACCATCTCTCAAATCAAGTGTACCAATCTGCCGTCCAAGTGTGTCGCTCATCCATCAAGATTGAGAACAAGAGCCATTGTATGCATCATAATTTATCTCACAATGGGGGCTCATAAATATAAAATCATAGGAAGCTCAACTCATGCTCTCATGTGCTCATCATGAATATGTCCACCCAAGTAGTACTACATGTCAACCTTCTCGTGGAATGTCCAATCCCCTCAAAAATATAGCCGCTCTCCCTAAATAGGCAATCAGAGAATATGTTGTACATTGTCTAGGGTGATGGTCCTTGGAAGATGAAACGTACATGTGTCAGCATCCCAATGCGCACATAGGGCCATGAGCATGATGTCATGGTATCTCATAGGTGGTATCAGATATGCCCAATAGATGCCTACTACCTACAAATGCTCCATATCTGTTGTTGATAGTGGTGGGGCTAAATCTTTGAGAAAGATAATTTATCTCCCTCCTAGCCACTGTCATGATTGGGTTGGAACCTATCAAAATCATAACAATATGCTCTAACAAAAATTCATCTAATCTCTTCCATTTTCAAATTACTCATCATGAAATTGTGTAAAGTTACTCTAGTGTGCCTTTATAAACGCCCTAGAAACTTTAGAACCCTTTTGGGACACTTCACAAAGAAATGAGACACTTTAGAAAGAAATGGGACACTTTGTCAAGAAATGAGACACTTTGGGAACAAAAGGGACACTCTGTAAAAAAATGGGACACTTTGAGAAAAAAATTCCAAGATCCTAAATCAACTTATAAATGCATTAAAAATCCTTAAATCATTGCAAAATCACTAAACGAAATTTGTAGAATCAACTCACCTCATGGTACAGCTCGTCGTTCACCATCTGCTCTCAAAACTCATCCAGTCACGAAGGTCTATAATCCTGTCTACTTGGTATCTTCTCATATCACTTGTCACTATCAAGATACAAGAAGGTAAAATGAAATAGTAAGTGACAAATTACTTTCTTTTACCTCTTTGAACATATTTTCATCACATTTACTCATGCATTAAATTAGGGTCATTTTCTCTTAAGATTTAATAAAGCATCTTTTCTTCAAAACACCAAATGGGGGCTAAGGAACTCCATTTCCAATGTTGTTTGATGCATTGCAATCATGATTCCACACCTGAAATCATCAATCATCGATCATTATGTGGCATGGTACTTGGAAATTCCCTATGATATGATGTCCCTTATTCGACGTGACTAAATTGCTACCTTGATTCCACCTCTGCAAAGCTAGCGAAATCAAGGGGGCATACATCTACCCTCAAATTAGATTTCTAGCAATTAGAGAAAAGTATTTTTTGATAATTCACAAACTTGTGTTGCAGGATGTGGTTCCTAATGTTGTGGTTTTGCAGATAACTACATTGGGGACTTCATTCTCTAGTATTTTGAATAAGTATCCTTTTATGCAACAAAGTGCACCATTTAGAGTCGTTTAGCTTACATATGCATGTAGAGTCATATGGGTGCTAAAGTGGGGACTAAATGTGGCCTAACACATTAGACACCCTTGAGAAAAGAGATAATTTCACACTTAATTTAGATATACTTTTGAGTACTCCTGCATTATTCATGCTTCAAAACAACATTTATAGGCCCCTAAGATCCATTATTTTTTATTTAGAGGCTCATTTCACGTAAAAATTCATTTAAATCTTGACAAACAATAGTCAATTTAATTGTGTCCTAAAAACCCACCTTCAAAAACCACTAATGGTCTAGTGGGACCCATTCACCACCTTGGGTGATTGAGTCCCCTTGATTGGACCTATTTACCAAGGGTGGCGAATGAGTCCCTTAGGAGGCAAATTTCAATTTTGAGTAGGAATTAAATTAATTAAACTTAATTTTTCTGTGGATGTCAACCTCTTAGGTCTAGATACTAGGAAAATTAGGTGTTGATGCCTATAAATACTCACTTAAGGTTATTTTTCATGTCTCTTATTCATTTTACAAAGTATTTTCAAAAGTTAAGTTTGAGGAGTCTTCCACAACAAGTTTTATTTGTATTTTCTACAATAAAGTTGAAGCTTTAAGACAACAAACCAGGGTTTTTGCAGCTCTTCAAGCTCACTTCTTGATCAAGATTCAACATTGTAAAGATTTTTTGATTGATTCGTGTGGTGAATCATGGATAAACCTAGGTTGAGGAGATTCAACTAGCCATCAAATCACACCTAAAAACTTGTTTTCAAAGTGATTAAATCTTCCATTTTCTCTCTATATTCAAACTTAAGGTTTGCATTAATTTTGTATGTCATTTACATCTACTTGATATGTTGTAGGGTTTCTAGGGTTGAAATCTTCCATCATTCAAATCACCTTTGTACATCTTATTCTAGCACAATAGAATAGGGTTTTGACATACTTCATATTTTTCCTAGTCTGTAACACACTTAAGGCTAGGGTTTTATGCATATTTTTGTTCATTCAAGGGTTGATTACCCAACTAAGGATTTGACAAAGGAAAAACCCCCATTAGAAAACACATTTTAAGCTTTTTTGCAGGTATTTTCTGAGATCTCAATTTGGATTTCTATCAAGAAGTGTTCATATAGGCGACAAGGTGTAGATTTGAGATCTGAATTTGTAAAAAATTGAAAGTGGACAGATTTTCCATGGATGGTGAATCAGTCCCTCATGAGGTGACTATCAGAGTTAGATGTAGATCCAGATACTGAGTGAACAGAAATTAGTTTCTAACCATAAAACCCTATCCTGGGATTGATTCACCCAGAGTGGCGAATGAGTCCCAATCAACATCAAAGTCAAATTTACCAGATTTCCAAAGTTCTTTCTAGTCTTCATCAGTCTCACAGGTGTACACATTTTGAATTACAACTTTTTGTTTAGTTTCATTTGTGTTTTATTCATCTTTCTAAGCTTTTTGTAAATGTCACTACCTTTTCAAACATTGCATATTTCATTAGTTTTACATTCATAATCAATCAATTTCATCACTTAGCTACATTTAGATCATTTCATTTAGTCATAATTCCATCTTGTATTCCTTAATTTGAGTGAACCATATCAATTTTAGTGTTCTATCTCTCTCCTTTTAGGTGAAAGGTCCTAAGAGTGCAAGAGAAGTACATTGAACCCTTAAAATTGTTGGTTCACAAACATAGCTAGAAAAGGGAAGCATCAAGGGAAACACACAAAAATTCATAGTAACAAACTCATGCAAAACCATACAAAACAAAATGCGAACCATAAATGAAACAATATACGTTTTTACAAACTATATGGTGTTTTCTCAACAACAAATTATCAAAATTTAAAACAATCAACAATACCTTATTAGAAATCAAACAAATAGCCTACCAGAAACTGTGAAAAAAAATAAAACAATATCACAAAGGGTTTTTTCAATATGCAGCTCTTCCCGCTTGCTTCAAACACACCTCTTCCCACTAGCTTTCTTGCTAAAAATGGGCACTCTTACAGAATAACTTCCACCCACCTTCACAGAAGCTGGACAACAGTTGATCAAACTTGCACCTTCAAAGAAGCCTACCCTCCTCGCTCATGGCTTTGATAGCAAGTATAGCAACAAAATGAGACCCAACAATGCCTTATCAAATTTTTTTAGATATTTGCTATGTTTCCCAAACTTTCAAATCGGAGGTGTTATTACAACCATTGCCATTACATGGAAAGTATACAACAATTAATGTTGACGTGAACTAGCGTTTAATTTTGGTGGCCTTCTCTATCCATGTGGCAAGATAACCAGGAGGCTGACAAAAAATTCCGTCCAAAGTTCAAAGACATCTGCCACCTTTTTCATGACCATCGTAAGGCTCAAAAATTGGGGAGGCTGATGAAAATTATAAAAAAAATTCACACAAATAGCCTATCGGCTAATAAAATTATTAGATTGAAATCTCATGTGTAAAGTTTTACTATCATATGAAAAAAGTTCAACTCTATTATACTAGTTGCATGTGTATTTATTTCAATAATTTTTTACGAAAAGATGTAAATTATCTGCAACAATCAATTTAAAAAAGATACTGATTATTTCATATCAATAGCACAAACCATATTTACACTAGTAAATTTCAAATAGAAACTAGTTGTTCCTTAAGAATACTCGATCACATATTACAAAACGTTTTAGATATTTATTTAGTATTAATAGTATATCTTTGAGTGAATTCCCTATATTCCCATTAAGTCAAAGCGAAAAAGTGAATAATAGTATCTATAGTAAAATTTAATTCCTGATGTTTATTTCAGTATTTCCTTAATAAAATGGAAGGGTTTGCTCAGTCAAACCTTCTAATTTGAATAGCAAGTGCTCTACGAAAATGAACGGCGATACACATTTAAGGAAAAAAGTTTCTAGTAATTGGTAAATTGCTTCGTCTCCAATACAACATAGGACTTTGAAAATGAACGGTCATTGATTGCAAAATAGATACACGTTGATGAAGAAAAAGGATACGTAATTCGTCTCCAATACGCCATAGGACTTTGAATGCCTCACTGTGGAAGAAGTTATTTGAAGTATAATTGTTCGTTATCGCTCCCCTATAAATGGATCGCAATGATGCATTGCATCCCACCTCAACCTTCCTCTACAAATTGTTTATTAAGATTTATCTCCATATTTGAAAACTCTCAACCCTAGCCATGGGAAGTTTGTTGCGGATGAAAATGAATGCATTCCTTGCCGTCCTTATCCTTATGTTTATGGTTCATGTCTCTGCTCGATATAACTTACAAACATGGAGCAATCCGATCATATTTCACCTACACCGTGTCCCCATAATAAATGCCCCCCATTACTTCTTTACAAAAAAAATGCTTTATCAGACGAGAACTGGGCATATGTGCGGCTCGCTCATAATATCGAAGTCGCTGCTTCCGAGTTTCAGGGAAAGGACATCCGCTGAAAGCCGTTATCGTTCCTCGTCTATCCCAATCCATAGACACTAGTCATGCCACATGAATAAAACCTGTTGTTTTCTGCAATTCCACCCTCTCAGCAACCACCTGCTACATCGCATTTTCGATGGATTAGAATACATCCGTGATTAAGGCAGCACCTACCTGCTGATGCTTGCATTGTTTAGATAAATCTTGTTTACTATTTAGAGGGGAGTCGACTGACCAATATTTGTTAAACATAACCTAAGGATGAATACTAAAGGAGCAACGAAAATATGATAAACGCAATATTTATTAAAAAAAATAGAATATTAAAGAGTTAAATTTATTAGAGGAGAAAAGTCTAATATAATGAGTAAAAGATGTGTAAATGAGTTAATGAATAGATAATTTTTGCTTAATAAATATTGATTGTTGTTGAGATTTATAAGCTTTAAATCAAATATTTCATTTTCTAATTAAAAGTCTTTTCATATATTTTGTTTATGAGATAAAATTTCTCACTAGGTGTATATCTTATTTGTTATAGTGTAAGAAGATTAAGAGAAATATATATGTATAATGTTTTATAAGCTTCATCAAACTTATTTTACCACTTTCCTTTTTGGACATTACTATTCCTTCAAGTTTTGTACCTAGGCTTCATCGTTTGAAAGAAAATAAAATTCTAAAAGTAGAAGATGATTTTTCCAAGGTTCTGTAGACATGCAAAATTAGCATCATGCATTTAATTAATTCATATTCATCCATTCATCAAATAAATCAAGTTTATTTGATTAATCTATAAAGTCCTCCATTTAAATTAAATAAATTCATCTTTAATACTAGCATCATCCCTTTTAGTTAAATAACTCAAAATATTTATTTAACTAAGTATAAATCATTTTCCATCTCCTTTTGACTTATTTTAATCCATAAATCTAAATCAAATAGGTCAAATCACCTAACCTCCTCTTAATTTAATGAAATCATGATTAATGTTAATCTAATGCATATTCCATCCTCTAGCTTTTGCCACTTGCGCAAATAAATGATTTTAATTAATTTACTAAATCTTCATTTTCCATCAAAAAAGCATCAAGAGGGAATATTCCCCAAATTTGAATTTTTCCTCCCAAGTGTCTCGTCTTCCAACATAGCATTAACTCCTCTTACATTGTCTCTTACATGTCCCCCACTTGGCATTTAAAATTCTTTCTTCTCCCTCCAACAAGCCATCTTTTGAATTTTAAATCTCTCCCTCTTTGGCACATTCATCAAAACATGCACAACCTTCATCCTCTCATATCTTGACAAGTGGCATCTTGTCATTGGCTCAAGATTTTCCCTGCATTCATCCCTTTGGCCTCTTCTCTCATCAAACTCTTCTATAAATAGAGGGTTTATCCTTCACTTTGATCATCCAAAATCAACTACAACTTCATACAAAGTTACTTTCTTCACATTGAGAGCTAATTTTTTCCATTATCTTAGCATTTCATCTTCATCATTGGCTTATCAAGGATTGGCAAAGGGCTTCTTTCCAAAAAATCACCAATCCACTATGAGATAGGATTTACTTCATGTTTTATATGTTTTAGTTATCTTTTCATTTGTTTGTATTTTGAAGCATGATGTATTATTTCATAGGGATGTTGAAGGTTTGTTTTGTTTTAAAACACTAATCATGCTAATGTATTGTTAAGAGTTTTAGGCATTTACATATTTTTTACATCCACATTATGACGCTAGAAGGAGGGCATTATATTTCATTTTTAGCATTCAAATTTAGATTGAGTTCTTTTTATAGCTATTCTAGTAGTTTAAATACTAGTTTTCATTTGCTAGAAAGTTTCTAAAAGCTAATGTATGCTTTTGTTGGAAAGTTTTTGAAAGCTAACGTATGCTTTTGTTGGAAATTTTCTAAAAGATAATGTTCTTGTCTATGCTTTTGCATTTTAAATACATTTCTATTTGAGTGATAACTCCTACAACTATTTGCATTGACAAAAGATATTAATGCATATGCAGAAATAAACTACATGTTGTCTTTATCTATGATTGCATTTTGTTTATGAATTTTTTCTTTTCCATATCCAACAACACTTCTATTCACTGCCAAGTTTAGGTGTCCTCCTAAGATGTTAAAACCTATAGAAATAATTGCATACACTACAAAAGCATGGGTCAAGGCTATCACTACTAAGCCTATTATCTCTGAAAATCTCACATAAGGGCTACTCTATCCAGCTGTGCATCTAGGCCATCTTATTCCTTTCCTTGAGCTTGCAAGAAACCTCATTTCCTCCCATGGTTTTATCATTACTCTAATCACATCTGCCTAGGAAATTTCCCCTTTGGAGACCAAATATGTATTAGACCTCTTTTCCACCAATCCCAACACAATCAGTCAAGTAGACCTTCCAAAGATTCCTTCTAAGGCACAAGACACAAAAGATGTCAAATTATGTCTTTTTTACATCTTCTACGACCTCCCTTTGGTTCATATAGTGTCTCCCTCACCTTTTTCTCTCTAATGCAAGCAAGGCATCTTTGGATTCCATGAATATCCCAGGATGAAAGAAACCCTTCCATGAGCTCAATTTCCCAAACCTATTTCATAACAAAGTCCTCTTTGATGTTTCGTGGGTTCCTTCTCCTCTACTCTCCCTTACAAGGGATGAAGTCCATTCTCATCAATAAATTTCATGGTGAATGAAGGCCAAATGCTACTGGTTATCCAAATGGAATCAAGGTTTCCGAGCAGGTTCGACACGTTAAGTTATGTATAGGTCAAAGGTGTCAAATGAATGGAAATCTTGTTTAGTGTATTGTCTAAGGTGTCATACCAAAACATCATTAACCCTTCTACATAAATTGAAGCCTAACCAAAATTTCAAAGTTTTAAAATCTACATTTATGGTCACTGACTTCGCACATACCAATGGTATTAGTTTGAAATCTTCTTTAAAAGCTTGGGCACGATTTTCTTCACCTTCCAAATGCATTTACTTGAAATTTTATCTATTGTTTTTTTCATATGCAGATTAAATGTATTTGCTTGAAACTTTCTGAAGCCTTTTCAATGAGCTCATTCTCTATTTGTAGATTCAATGAATTCCACTACAAAATTCAGCATTATGCATACCATTCACATTTACTTCTAGAAAAAAAAAATAGGCTCGACTTCACTTCTATCAATCACATTTGTTTGAAAAATCAATTCTCGTCAATAAATGTGTGTCGTACATATTGTGCCATGACTACTATTTTCTTTAGACATTCTATCATATTATGATCTAGATAGTAATTTTCAATTTAATAAACATTTTATAGGTTTAAGGTTGTAGCTCACCAAATTGGAGAACCTCTAAGCACCGCACAGATGAGTTTTGAAGTGCAACCAATACCACTTGCATTCTTGATATGTAGCCCATACCTTTTGTTCAATAATACAGCAGTTAGACAGATGAAAAATCTACCATTTATAGTTGTCTATCTTATGAATAGAGCCGTAAAGACAAAAAAAACTAGCTATTCTTTCATTCATATGCACATTGATGAGCGAACTCAACAAGCAAAGGCATGGAATTTACCAAATTTGTGGGTTCATTAGGCAAGGTGTGGTTAGCTAAAGGAGGGTGCAAATCGGCACATGAATTAGATTCAGTTTCTATTTGTTTTCTTTCTTCCTCTCCACATTGACATGACATGATCATTTTTTTAACTGTGCCAAAAGTAGAATTTCTTTTTGCAAAGAATTGTATGACGATCTTCTTACTAATGACATATATTCTACTTTCGATATTCCTAACATATGATATTCTAATTTTGACATATACGCCTATTTATTTAATCAAATAGTTAATTCCTTCAACTGATATTGGAAATTGCAATGATATGGTATGGATAAGAATCAATTGGTATGCAAATCATCTCGAGATAACCATAGTGAATCTTGGAGTCTGATGGGTAGTTGTAGTTTACTATGGGGTTGGTACTAGTGTTTATTTAATTTTAGGAACTTGCAAGTGTATAGCTTTTATTAGAGGATTAATGGAGCAGTTGTAGTAAATGAGACAAGCGCTATCATTAAATATCACTATTTTCATCAATAACACTATTTTCTCATCCATGTCATTGGTTCTATCATTAATTTTTTTGTTCCTCATTAATATTGGATTTATTTTAATTTAATCTTGCTGGACTTTTTTTTTCTTGACAGCTAGTGTGTTACATTTATAATGCAAGAAAGACAGTTAAATGCTGCACACAAAAAGAGTCACTTTACATTTATAACACTATCAAACTTGTAGTTGTTTCTGTCAAATTGTGTTGATCTTAAAGAAGCAAATAATAGGTTATGTGCTATAGTTTATAGATGCCATGAATCCTAGCACTATTTATTTTAGTCTCTACCATTCACTATCTTTCTTAATATCGATATTGATGTCCATAATTAGCTATTACAAAGTGGACATTATTAAGTGTTGAAATATTTATATTTATCAGGGAAGGAAAGTAATCAATTCATATATTTTGTCTAGGTTGATTTGACATTTATTTGGACTGATTGAAGTTTATATTTATTGTCTAATTGCATAAAAAAATTGTAGCATAGAAGGCATTCTATTGTGGATAATCATTAGTCACATCTTCTACTTAAATTACTATTGTAGTCAAAAAGTTGAAGGAAATAATAAAGTGTGACATCATTCATGCTTGAACACAATCACCTTTTGGTAAAATAAAAGTGTTTTCATTACAAGTTTGGTAGTTGAGCATCCACAAATTTCTTCATTTACTTGTGACTTAATTGACTTATGGCAAGGTTGACATTGGAATCAAGCGTCAAAATCAGGCAAAAGAAAAGCAAGATTGGAGTTGAAAAATAATTGGGAATTGAGACTTGAAATCAACAAAGCATTTTTAAATGATTAATGATTTTGTTCTACGCTTTAGTTTTCTATTTTAAATCAAATCACATCCTTTTGGGGATTTAAAAATAACATTTCAATTTTCGCTACAAGGAACTTAAAAAGAACTTTAGGAAAAACTTACTAGAGTTTCTTTTTAGATTTAAAAATTCAACAAGGAAACTTTCATATCTCATTTTGGTGCTTTAAAATGAATCAAAATTAGTTCTTTGTGGACTTAAAAAGAGCATGTGCTACTTTTTCTTGTAATTGCTTCCTCAAACTAACACCATTGAAAAGATGTATGTGCTTCTCTCACACATCACAACAATCTTGAGAATCAAAAGGCTTTTTGTAGTCTTAGGTTGGGATAAAGTGATTACCTCCACACTTCATTTTGGAACTAAAATTAAACAGAACATCTTGTGAGTGTGAGTAAACATATCATGTGTATTCTCTCTTTGTTTATCAACAAAGATCAATCAAGTTATAGATATGTTTGCTCGCTTTTGTTTATCTTAGAGGCCCTACCTTGGGGAAAAAGTACTCACTAAAGGGAATGACTCAATTGATAACACTCTAAAGCCAAGAGTATTTCTAGCTGGGATATAAAAGTGGGTACTGGAACAAAGGCCAATACCACGTGGTTGGTCCCAATGAGAAAGGCAATAATGGTCTCTCATGATATGGATCAACCTCCACAAATGGAAATTCCAAATTAAAACCATTATGTAGAAAATCCAAAATCCCTATCTCTTTGATGGTGCAAGAATGGTCATTCTGAAGCCACCCCACACTTTATAGCTTTTAGTAGAGATAAAAAATATACCATGGGAGATTCATGGGTACTGATGCTTGGCTGCCCTGAAAGAAGTGTTAAGCCATGGAAGGGAGCCTGTGGGGTCAAGCATCAAACCATCTGTTAAAAGTTAGCGTAGCTGGACTTGTCCAAGTGGGGACTCAATAAATATTGTCTCAAATATCCAATGGTTCTGCATGTTCTAGAAATCAAAACACATTGCTTGATCAAAAATAGTGGAAACAAACATTTAACATTATCATCAAAACTTCAAACCCTTTAGGGAGCAAATAAACTTAACCAAATTCATTTTTTATTGCTTGCCCTTGGGATTTTATCCTTAGATGTTTCTAAACACATGGATTTATATTTAAATTTTCTCCTACTAAGGTCAACACTAGGAAAGTTTTGCCTTGATTTTCTAGATTTCCACATAATGGACTTTGTGGGATGAAAGAGAATTAGGACACTAGACATTTAGTTTCAAAAAGGTTAATCAAGAGTGTGTTTGTGGTAAAAAGAACTCATTAAGAAAAGTTAAGAAACAATTGGACCCCACACATATGCTTGGCATCTTTTGGTCATATGGTTTTCATGCAAAAATTGTTCTTTTCATTTTGACTACTCTTAGAGAAAAGCATGTTCTTCACTCTCTTGGTTTGGTAAACAAGTCCTTCTTAGGTTAATTTAGGAACAAATCAAACACTTCATTCATCCAATCATTTATCATCTCATCTTCCATACAAATTTAGAGCTATGGAAACATCATTTTAGACTTGGGAAAATCATCAAAAATAAAAATCACCTTGCTTAGTTAGGACTATGGGAATGCATCCTTTCTCATACCTCTAGTTAAATCAACACACATATGAATGAGTTCATCCTAAGATAACATCTAACATCTTATATTCCACAAATTCATTATTCAATCAAAACATCAAAATCAAACCCTAAGACTAGCATTCCTTCGAAGTTCCTACAAATTCAACACCCATATCATTCATCCCCTTCTTCCTTCATCTCATCATTGGTCCTAAATACCTTAGGGATCACTTTTGCAAGAAGGTAAAAACACAAGAAGGACATGGACTATAAACTTGATCCATATATCATGAGTAATCCAAGGCAACCAAGCTATCAAAGCCTTATAATGCTGATTGATTATCAAAACTCGCATTTATACAATCCATACATCAGATCATTATCTCGTACAAATCTCAATGGTACGACAAATGTGAGTATACCCAGTCAAAAGTGTGCAACATCTTTTGTGATGGTAGATTTAAATTTGAGTCCAAACCTACAAATATATCAACCAAACAATCAAGGCATGAGTCTTCAAACGAACAACATTATCCCACCAAATCCATACATGTCAAATGTGAATATATCGAGTACAAATTTACCAAACATGAACGTTTTAAATACACACTTGCTAAACTTTGGGGTAAATATGTTTGTGAATCATACAAATTTTGTTCAAAGTCCAAAAAATATGTTAACAAATTCATTTATTAATCCAAGTCAAGGTAACACCATGCAAAATAAAAGTGACCTAAATCAAGGAAATGTGACTCCCAACCAAACAATGTTCAATTTCAACCTATCATACAAAATTTGAACATCATTCCAAATTAGAACATTGTCCAAAGTCAAATTTTCCATGATTCCATACAAACACCACAAGTATGTGTTCCAAATTTACTTGAACAAAAGACAAATCAACTATATCAAGGGTGTCAAGATCAAAATCAATGTCAAATTTTGTGAGATCAAATTTCTTCACTTGCCAAAATAATTGACTCATTTCGCCAAGACACATCTTCACTCCCAAATCAATACACTCTACCATTGGTTGAACCATGTCATCAAAGCATTGAGTTGTGTCCACAACCACATCAAGAACAATATCTCCAATGTCAAGAAGTTAGATATCAATATCAACCACATCAAAAAACCCAACCCCAAAATCTCGAAGATCAATCACCACATCTCAAAGATCAATCACTACAAGGTAAATTTAAAGTACAAATCTCACAAGGTAACAAACGAAAAATACACATCACTTGGGAGACCAATTAAATCGGTCATTGAATAGTTGGTGTAGGAAAATATCATTAAAATATCCACCTATGAGAACTATCAAGAACCAAAAGTAAAACCTCCTTGGTATGACAAGAAGCACCTTTGTGAGTATCACAAAATAAACGGACACACAACATCAAATTGTGTTCAACTCAAAAATCTCATCCAAGATCTGACTGATAAAAAAAAAACTATTGGGGACAATGATCAAGATTCAACTACTAACAATGGAATTGACAATATCTCCACCACAATTGTTGAAAATAATGATCAAGATCTTGAATATGTTTCTACGTCATCCAAAGATCAAATCAACATACATCAAGAGTCACATTTTGATCATGATAAGAATCACTCAACAATATCTGACCATGATCTATTTCAAGGAGTGTTATATTTATCGACCAATGATCATGTTGAAAATGTCTCTACATCACCTAATAACTTAGAGGACGTATCTCAAGAATTTATTCTAAAGCATGATCAACATCTCTCACCAAATTCTAGCAATGGTCCTTTCCAATACATATTGACATCCTTCAACCTCATGATTACCGATATTGAAGGAATCTTCAACTCAACACTTGATCCAAATACACTCTAAGATCAAGAGGATATTGAGCCGAATCCTATGCCTAATGACAATGTCCAAGAACCCTTTGTAAGCAATCCGTCCTTTGAAATTGACCCATGTCAATAACTTGATCCAAAGCATGTCGAAAGCAATTATGAAATCATTCAAGATCAAGAATTTGTATCTCCAAAATACTACAATGATCTAATGGACACTGGGTGAAGGCACAATAGTGGTTTACAATTTGATGGAGGAAAGAAAACTCACAAAAAATCAGCCCAAGGAAAAATAAATTATTTGGGGGATCGAAAGAACTTGTAGGTTAGCACGAACCAAAAAAACATTCGGTTGAACCAGGGTTTGACCGAACCAAATCAATGCATGCACAAAAAAAAAAGTTTGAAAAACCCCTTTTGGGAAGGGGGTTCAGTTGAACTTTGGTTTAGTCAAACCTAAGTTCGAACGAACCACTAGGGGTTTGACTGAACCCATACGGGTTTGACCGAACCCCCCTTTGCCATCATTCTCCCCCTCAGGCACTTTGAAAACCTTTTTTTTTACGTTTCAAAGCTCGGATTGAGGATGAAAACCCAATTTGAATCAAGTAGTCCTTACAACGAGCTATCCTATGAATATAATTTTAATATGTTTTGGTTTTATTATGTATTTTTTTTAGTTTTATTAAACATAGGTTTTTCATTGAAAATGAAGATCTCTGTTCTACACATGTGGAAAAATAGCAGATTATCAAAAAAAAAATTGAAAAATATGAGTGCACTAGATATTGAAGTTGTTAATCCAATAAAAAAGAAAAACTGAATTTTGATATATACATAAAAAGTTACGCATTATACGGTCGTGTTCTATCTCAATTGTAATTGTTTTGACTTCAAAACATGATTAAAGAAAAAATATTCAATAAAAAACTATCTAATGAAGTAGAAGCACTAGATGTTAGAGTTACAAATATAGATTTGAAAGAATTATGATTTTTTCCCTCATGGAAACAAAGTTTTATGTGTTATACAGTGTGTGTCACTTTTTAAAAATGTTGATTTTTGAAAAAAACCAGTTTTCGTGGGAGATGGAAAAAGAAGTGCAATTTGATTCCAAAAATTTTAAAAAAAATATTTTTAGAAACTATAGACAAAATGTGATGAGACTCTAGTTTTCATCATCTTCAAATTCCTCATGATTTAGCTGCTATAGGTGCCCAAATGTGAAGATTTAGTTAAAAATAATAATTTCAGTGTCCAATTTGGCCAAAAATTATAAACCACTATTGTGGGATCACCCCACTCTCCTATCTATACAAGATGTCGCAAATGATGATCATAGCCACATAGTACATACTCCTCCATCTACCCATGAGATGCTTTATGTGGATGGATGCGTGGATGATCTTCATTCACAACAAGATTCCTTTACTCTTGACATTATTACACAAAAAGAGCAGGTTATTGATTCCTAGACAAATTGAATTGTCAGTAGTAGGATCAAATATATCCCAAATTCAGACTAAGAACATCATATATGAAGATATCCAGCATTATCCACTCATGGAAACAATTCAAATAGAACAAGACATTCTGGAGTTAGTAGAGCTACAAATGGAAACAACATCATCTACAGTGGTCATTTATTAGAGATTGCTTACTAAATAAGACATCTCAAAATAGGAAGAATCAAGGAACAAAGATGCTACTACCACCATACTAGGGTCAACTATGTCTCAAGCAAATGTCAACATAGGGAGCACGAAAAATCCTTATGATGAAACTGATGTCAATACTACAACTAGCCACGTCATGAATTTTCATCCACCCTTTACCCCATCCAAAAATTGGGACCAACATCAAAAGAAAGATTTGAATCAAAGTACAAGTAATGTCATCAAAGAAAAAGAAGTTGGAAAGCATAATGGACAAATCAAATATAAGTGGATACCAAAGAAAAATTATCCTTATCAAACTCCATTAGTGAAAGAAACTATGGGCCAGTATTGGCATGGTTTGATGGTTTAAGGGTAGCGTTGTTGTTTGTGCCACCAAGGTTCAAACCCCATTGGGGTGGTATTGTTGAATGGTTGTATTCCGTTTCATAGCTCCAGTCAAAAGCATTTACCCCTTGAATAAAAAAAAGAAGAAGAAAGAAACTATGTGGAAAAAGAAATAAGGGAAGAGTATCCATCAAAGATGTCTACACAAGAAAAATCAGCCTTCCCAAGCGATGTACAAAGTATATCAAGCAGTTGGTCCTAATTCCAAGCACACTTTCATATCCACCCATCATTGCTCATCTTCCCAAGTTTGGAGAGTCAAAGGTTCCAAACTATTAGCCAATCCATCTTTTATCCCTAAACACACTCCACCCATGCCTCCATGCATGATATCCAATTCTCACATTGACTAGGTATTGGTAGCCACCATTTATCCTAAGGATTCAAAAGGCATTCTATTGCGATGCATGCACAATGACAAAGTTAACTCTGGTATCAAAAAAGCAAATCAAGAATTTCAAATGTTATATTCCATTAGACGTATCTTGGAAAAGCAGCTTCTTCAACCAGGATTTCAATGGCACATTATGAAAAAATCATCTACATCAGCAACACTAGGTGGTTCAACATGAGCTTAAAATATTTTAGAAAAAACTAAAAAATATAAAAAAATATGAAAATTCAAAAAAATTAGAAAAAGGATTGAAAAGAGTAAACAAAAAAATATTTTCCTCTAGTGAAAACCACTATGGTGGTACTGTTGGAAGGTACCATGATAAAAACCCAGAAAATAAGCGTCATGTGTAGAATCAAGCATCTGCATGCACCGATTCAGGTGGAAGCATTTCATCCCATCCATAATAAATCCATCATTCCATCCATAATAAATCCATTCATCCATGAACCATTTATCCAATACATTTTCATCTTTTTCCATCCATCTTCTAAATTATCCTTATCTTGATAAAAGTTTGGTGCACACTTTACACTTGCTTATGATGAATATCTTGACATGGGTCATTTTCATTGATCCTATCTTACCCAATAATATCTAATCCATGAAGCATTATCCAAACGAGCATTTTTTATCCAAACAAATTATCTTATCACAAGATAATCCATATCCATCCATACATACACCTATCCAGGCATCCATTCATGACATTCCATACATTGCTAGACATTGGTGGAAGATATTTACACCTTGCTTCGGGAATAAATCTTTATCTATATCCTCCAACTTTTGTGGTGATCCAAACATTGGCAAACATGAAAGCAAATTGGTCAAGCATTTCTGAGCCAAAAGATCCAAATCACTAGCCCATGGCATATTTTGGCAAGAAGACATTCCTTATCAATCTTCATCTTTCATCAATCCAAGCAATTACTATTAGTCACATCTAATGCGTGCTTCAACATCACACCAAATCATCCAAAACATCTTTTGTTGCAAATCAAGCTTCAAAATCCTAATTAATCAAATCCAATCAATCCATCATCACCTTGGGAGATTCTTCCCAATCCTCATTTTTCTTAACACTATCCTTACATTGTTGTGCATCCTCAACAATGTTATCATCATCAATCTTGATCAATCAGACCCTTGCATTGTTGTGTATCCTCAACAATGTTATCATCATAAATCCATTATTATCTTGAGATATCCTTCCCAATCCTCATGTTTCTTAACACTATCCTTACATTGTTGTGCATCCTCAACAATGTTATCATCATCAATCTGGATCAATCAAATCCTTGAATTGTTGTGTATCCTCAACAATGTTTTCATCATCAATCCATCAATCTGATCAATTAACCTTAGCTTGGTTTTCAAAAAAATCTCAAAACCGATCACTGATATCATCACACATATCCAAAATGTCAAAATCAAGTGAAAAATCCAAAAACATTAAAAAAAATCCAAAAACATCAAAACATCAAAAATAACCAAAAACACTCAAAAAGTCAAAAAAATGTCAAAAACATGTTATCCGAACTATGTCATCTATGAGCTTAAACGTAAGCAAGGCTAATCTTTGATGAGCCCCCGAGAAAAAAAATTCAAAAACATTCGTAAAATCTCGAAAAACACAAAAACATTCAAAAAAAACAAAATCCAAAAACATTCATAAAATCTCAAAAAACCCAAAAACATCACAAAATTTGAAAATAAAAACATTTACAAAATTTCAAAAATACCAAAAAATAGCCTCAAAACATTGCAAAAACATCAAAAAAATCCATCAGTCGCATCTTGCTTTCACCCACAATAATCAATCATCCATAATAAAAAAACAATCACCTTCACCCTTTGGCAAAACAAACAGAAACAACCACAACAATCAACTAAATAAAACATCAAATGTGAAATCAAAATTGAAACAACAATCTTTCAAAATGCAAAATCAAAGTCTTGATCATTCGTAAACATGTCAATCAACCTTATATCAATAGCCTTTCAAACAACCTATCAGTTTTCCACCATCCACTAACATGTCCTAGGATGTATCCTTCCTACAATGGGCATTATCTTTTGGCAAAACACTTTGGATAAACAAAACATGTCGCCATCCACTAACATGTCCTAGGATGTATCCTTCCTACAATGGGCATTATCTATTGGAAATCATTTTGGTTCTTATCCTAAACAAAAAAAAATTCACTTTGGCTAGAGATATGAAGAACATTGACTTGTTTGTGTTCTTGATATTTTCTTTTTGATTTATCTTATTGCACTCATTCCGATGATCTCTTGATGATGTCTAATCAAATGATCTAGAGAGAAAGGAATGGGGCATTGATCATTATATTTTGTCTATTGTGCTCATTGGACATTCTTGTAATATAACTTGGCAAATACTTTCTTTGTTAGGTATGTATGGAGGGTGTTTTGAGCAGCTTGTTGACTATTGCATTGATAGGTTATACCTTTCCATGTTTTGGTTTGAGATGTTTGAAACTTCTAAAGTGAATCCTAGCAAGGTTTTTGTATGTTTGGTGTGAATAAGAACACTCCTATTTTTTTGTCGAGTCAAAGTCCATCGCACTAGGTACAATGCCATCCTGGTTCTTTATAGCTTGATGCATCGTGTCTACGTGTGTTATCAAACATAAGGTAAGTAGCTTTTTTAAAGTCCCAATTCCTGATAATCAAATCATCCATCTCTCATCATCGTCTCTAATAAAGCTCTCTTGTTGAATCCTATTGTCATCATCTCATTTCTTCTTTTTCGTGCTAACATCATGCTAGAATAGTTATTCATGATCACCAATGCATCCATCTTGCATCCAAAAACCATCATCATACTGCTTATCATATCATATAATAAACACTTATCATCTCACATGTATTTTAATCATCACATAATATAGATTTGTTAGTCTAAGCATCTCATAAATCATACATTTGCATAAAACATACATTGCATAATCATATAGGCATTATCACATCATCCATCTCACATGCATCAAGTCATCATTTAAGTTATTTAGGATAATATAGATTGGTTATTCTAAGCATCTTAAAACCATCTCATTTGCGACAACATCATAACCATCCATATGTCCATCTTGAACCTCTTTGTCAAGAGATTAACCCTCAAATTGAATCTTTTCGCTTGATCTCTCGAGGGGGAAATGTACAAGTATGATTCTTTTTGCTAGGGCATCCAAAAAAATAGATTTTTTTAATATTTTGATCAAGGTAAGTTTATTCTTTGAACCAACATAGCAAGTACATTGCTACAAAGAGGGGCAAAATGTAGACATGCAAAATTAGCATCATGCATTTAACTAATTCATATTCATCCATTCATCAAATAAATCAAGTTTATTTGATTAATCTCTAAAGTCCTCCATTTAAATTAAATAAATTCATATTTAATACTAACATAATCCCCTTTAGTTAAATAAATCAAAATATTTATTTAATTAAGTCTAAATCATTTTCCATCTCCTTTTGACTTATTTTAATCCATAAATATAAATCAAATAGGTCAAATCACCTAACCTCCTCTTAAGTTAATCAAATCATTGTTAATGTTAATCAAATGCATGTCCCATCCTCTAGATTTTCCCACTTACACAAATAAATGATTTTAATTAATTTACTAAATCTTCATTTTCCATCAAAAAGGCATCAAGAGGGAATATTCCCCAAATTTGAATTTTTCCTCCCAATTGTCTTGCCCTCCAACATAGCATTAAATCCTCTTATATTATCTCTTGCATGTCCCCCACTTGGCATTTAAGACTCTTTCTTCTCCCTCCAACAAGCCATCTTTTGAATTCCAAACCTCACCCTCTTTGGCACATTCATCAAAACGTGCATAACCTTCATTTGCTCACATATTGACAAGTGGCATCTTGTCATTGGCTCAAGATTAGTCCCACATTCATCCCTTTGGCCTATTCTCTCATCAAACTCTTCCATAAATGGAGAGGTTATCCTTTATTTTGATCATCTACAATTATCTACAACTTCATGCAAAGTTACTCTCTTCACATTGAGAGCTTATTTTGTCCATTATCTTAGCATTGCATCTTCATCATTGGCTTATCAAGGATTGGGAAAGGGATTCTTTCCACAGAAGCATGAATCCACTATAAGATAGGATTTTCTTCATATTTTATATTCTGTAGTTATCTTGTCATTTGTTTGCATTTTGAAGCATGATGTATTATTTCATAGGGATGTTGAAGGTATTTTTTTTTTAAATCACTAATCATGCTAATGCATTGTTTAGAGTTTTAGCCATTTGTAGATTTTCAAATCCACAAGTTCTTTATTTTTAGATTCTGAATCATAGGATAACACAAAATTTTACCATTGATAACATTTATTCAAGGGAGTTTATGGTTCAAGAGTCAAATATAGGATATTTGGATGCAAACCATTCAATATTTTTAATATTCAATTTTCTTTAAATGGTAGGATCACATCGGATATTTTGAATCTTTAGTTAAAAAAAATAGAAGAAGAAAATGGAGGAAAGAAATGGTTAGAGACTTGTTGTGTGGTCTCACAACACATACTAAGAATATAAGGCTTGGGGACCTAATTCTAAAAATTACCTTAAAAAGTTGTTGGCTAGCTAATTGTCTCAAAGGTTAAGTATTAATGAAGGCTTGGAAATATTTAAAATAGTTTAGGTTGGAGTGAAAGGTTATCAGGACCAAAAAGTTAGGTTTTCGAGAAATTTGGTCCCAAGTTTATTGTTAGGATAGTTTCATTATGAAAGTGGCATACAACACTATAGTCGCAAGTTAAAAGTCTATAGGTATGAAAGACATTGATGGAGGAGGGTTGTTGGTTTTTGTGGTATGTTTGGAGGATGTTGATAAAGCCTTAAGTGTTTTGGTAGAAAGATGAGGTTAATTTATTGTTGATTATTTCCAAATGTAGGAAAAAGGCATACCTTTTTCATTAATACATTTTCTCTCTACTTTAGTTAGATTTTTCCCTCATGACAAACTCACACTAAAGTAGATTTTCAAGAAACTTAAGTATGCAACAATAAAATAGATACATATTAATACCCTATAAAGGCCAAGAAAAGAAAATAAAACTAAAGGATCAAGCATAATCATTCCAACACAATGTGGGATGGGAATATTTGTCTATAACATGTGTTGCTCACTTTGGGGTAGTGGAACCTCAATCCATCCACTAGGTGAGTTATCCCAATTGTGTGTGCTCACTCTGGGGTAGTGGAACCTTAGTCCATCCACTAGGTGAGTTATCCCAATCATGTTTTCTCACTCTGGGGTAGTGGAACCTTCGCCCATCCACTAGGTGAGTTATCCTAATGATATGCTAGGAATTGACCCAAATTTTTTGACACACAACATCATTCTCGCTGAAAATGCTAAGCGTATTTGCCAAAAGATACAAAAATAACCCTAACATAGCCTTGCATGTTAAATCAGAGCTTCAAAAACTCCTTGTTGCAGGTTTCATTCGACATATTGATTATTCTCCTTGGATCTCAAACATTGTAGTAGTTGCTAAACCCAATAATCGTATTAGGGTATGCACAGATTTTTAGGATTTGAATAAAGCCTCTTTGAAAGATGACTTTTTGCTTCCTAATATTGACATGATCATGGATTCAACTATTGGACATGCTTTTTTGTCATTCATGGATGGATTTTTTGGTCATAAACAAATCCTTATCAATCCTTAAGATCAATACATAACTACATTTACAACTTGTTGGGGAATGTTTTGCTGGGTTGTGATGCCTTTTTGGTTTAAAGAATTCTAGAGCAACTTATCAAAGAGAAACGACCTTCAGATTTCATGATTACATACATAGAATCTCAGAAGATTATGTTTGATGATATCCTTGCTAAATCCTTAACAATACAATACAATGTACATGTTCTTTGAAAAATATTTGAACGAATGTGTAAATTTAACAGGAGATTAAATATAAAAAAGTATCTTTGGCATTTGTCATATCTCACAGAGGCATTGAGCTAGAAACAAAGAAAATTGATGTCATTATTAGCATTCCACCTCCTAAGAACATTTCTCAATTGTGCACGTTACAAGGCCGAATTCAAGCTATCTATCATTTCAGCACACCTTTAGCCGATCACATGTTACCCTTCACACATCTTCTCAAAAAAGATGTACCTTCTGATTGGGATGAGGATTTTAAACAGGCTTTTGATAGTTTAAAGGAATACCTCACAACTCCACCTGTTTTACAACCCGTTGTTCCAAACAAACCATTTATCATGTATATAGCTAAGTCATCCCATGCTCTTACAACATTGTTGGGTCAACAAGATGAACATGGAAAAGAACATCTTGTTTCTTACATTAGTCAAAATTTAATTGATTATGAAAATTGATATTCACCAATTGAAAAAAAATGCCTAGCTCTTGTATTCACTACTAGTAAATTGTGACATTATTTACTAAATTCTAAAATACAAGTCATAACAAAATTTGATCCCCTTAAGCATATTTTTAATAAAATAGATCTTTCTAGACACTTAGCTAAGTGGGTGATAATGTTAATTGAGTTTGAAATTTAGTTTGTTTCACAAAAATCAATCAAAGGACAAGCCTTAACTTATCATTTATTTGAGGCCCCTTATGTCGCTTTACCTAATAATGACTACTTTCTTGATGATAGTGTCTTGACTGCATATGGTAAACCATGAGAATAGTATTTTGATGGATCCAAGTGTCAAAAAAGTTCTGGTGTTGGAGTGGTATTCATTCCACCTAATGGAAAGCCTATTCCCTTGTCCTATTGGTTAAATTTCCTATGTAAAAATAACACCGCTGAGTATGAGGTAGTAATCACAAGATTCCAAGTTGTTTTAACCATGGGTGGCAAAGATATCAAACTAAACATGAAAAATTATCAAAGTACAAGGATGTCACAATGAAACTATTAGAGAAGTTTGAATCATTCACCATTGATAACATCCCATGAAAATACAATCGACATATGGATGTGATGGCAAGTGCAACCTCTCTTATATCCCCACATGATCCTTCAACAGATTTCACTTTCGTTATTCACCCCATCATGAAACCTTTGATTTATACTTGCTTAGATGACCTTTTAACCACAACTCAAGACAACTCACGTGAATGGTATGATATGATATACAATTATTTAAAAGATGGTACCATTCTTGATCCCACAACAACAAATACTCAAAATCGTTTACGCAAACTACCAACCAAATACGTAATCCTCGCCGATGTGTTGTATAGAAGATCCTTCAATGGTCTCTTACTAAGGTGTCTGAAGGATACTTAAATTCCTATAGCCCTTGAGCAGGCTCATATTGGTGCCTCTAGAGGTCATTTTGGAGGACTTCCATTAGTGCACAAACTTATCTGTATGGGATATTATTAGTGACATATGTAGAAATTCTATTTTTCTTACGCTAAACAATGTCACAAATGTCAAGAATATAACAATTTGATCCATGCCCCTACTTCTAAGCTTCGTGCCCAAATTCCCATTTTTCTCCTTTTTAGTATGGGGATTGGATCTTATTGGAAAAATTTCACCACCCAGTTTTGTTGGACATACATTTATCACAACCGCAATAGATTATTTCACAAAATGGGTAGAAGCTATTCCTTCTTGATCTACAAATGCTAAATTAATTTTTGTATCATATTTGAACTCATAATTGCTCGCGTTAGACTTCCTTCCACAATAGTTTTAGAAAATGGAACCCCATTTAAGAATAATGAAGTCAAGAAATTCCTTGAAACATTCAACATCCAACATCGATTTTATATGCCATAGTATCTGCAATCCAATGGACAAGCTAAAAGCACTAATAAGATCCTTGAACAAATCCTAAAGAAAACTATTAACAAACATCATAAGGATTGGCATATGCAATTACATTATGTGCTTTGGGCTTATCGAACAAGTGTTAGATTGTCCACAAGAGTTACACCTTGTAACCTTATTTATGGTACTAATGCGATTATACCCTTGGAGTTAGAAATTCCTATGCTATGAATTTCTCTTCAAGACCTTATTGGTGATGCCACTTGTATCAGCTTGAGATGCTCGATAAAAGGTGAATTAAGGCTCTTGAGCATCTCAAAGCTTACATTAAACAATTACAATGAAAAAATAGCACTCACGTCAGTCAAATACAAAATCACCAAGGTCTATGAGGGCTAGACCCCTTAGGCTCTGGTGCATGTGATTTGTTCCTTAGACACCATGAGATGGTTGTGTGCAATCATGATTACAATCCACTAACTCTAAATGCATACTCCAAACCTTGTACTCGACCAAGAGCCACAAGCCAATCCTCTACCATCTGATCCCCCTCCACTCATACCTATGCTACCTTTGCATGTTGTCTCTCCACATCTACTAGAGTCTAGGATGACTTTCATGAGCCCTTAGCTTGATGGAGTCATCTCCTCACACTCTTGTATGTTATCCATAGCCTTGAGAAAGGTCTAAGCGACTCTAGGTCCTCCTCCATGATCAGTGGGGGCATGTAGTTAGGATCCATCTCCTCCTCATTGATGGATGTGGTGACTATCTCTATGATAGCTTGATGATAGAACTCTCGCCAATTTATTGTCCCTCTTGCAAGAGAGAAAAGGTAAAAAATAAATAAACATCATCATGATATATATATAAAACTTAAAGTGCCAAAGTACATATATAAAATTAAATATCATCACCTATGTCTCCATTCGGCTGAGGGATATCAACCTCATCCTCTCTGTGGTGCATGGAGGACATGCTAGTCTCTCTCTGACCTTGAGTCCTAATGTATGTTGTAGCTAGTGCATGTGATCTAGTCATATGAGATTGTGAGGACTATCCTTTCTTCTATTGATCCTCAGTTGCTACCTCATCACCCTCACTCAGGGGTGGCTCATCCTCATAATCCTCCTCATCCTCCTCCTCCTCTCCTGCATCCTAGTCCTCATAATCAGGATTAGCCTTTCAATCATACTCATTATTGATAACATCAATAAATATGTTTTTTGCCCTGTATTGTACATCCTCGACTCTCTCCTTTGGCTCATCTCCCTCATCTAGTGTTGGTCCTACATCACCTATATGAAAATCCATATAGATTTGGTCATGTCACCAACCACCACTACTTGTGCTCATTTGTGCTATCGACATCATCATCATCAAAGGCTAGTGGCTAGTCATGATTTGAATCATCAGAGTCACTCTCTTGAACATGATTTATATTGAGTCAAATGGTATCACCAAGCCTCCAGTCACTCCACACTCATCTCCTAATGACAGAGCACACCCTTGGTGGTGTCTAAACCTATCCAAAATATCACATGACTTGGCCATAATAGAATGAACATACAACATAGTCATGTCACCCAACAAAAAAAATTCCATTTGCATCCAATACAACTATCCTATGGGATCTGCCCATTGTAATGTGAGTAGATAAGGTGTCCATAGGATCTCATCCTCATCCAACTAGTTAAATCTCACTCTCTAAAACTACAGATCTCCATACTACCATAAGCATCATAGAGGATAGTCAAAGGCTCATGGATATCCTATAGCTATAACACATGCGAACTAGACAAGCCTAGAGCAAGTAAAATGCTCAAGGCACCACACACGTATAGGTTTATAGTGCACCATATTTTCAATCTCTTGAAACAAAAATCATCCAAGATCATACTAAAGATGTGCTAGGATGCAGTGTCCCCAAGCATAGACTATCTTATGCCCTGCCATCTCGCAAATCAAGTGTACCAATCTGTCATTTGGGTGTGTCACTCATCCATTAGGACTAAGAACAAGAGCCACTATATATGCATCATTATCTATCTCACAATGGGGGCTCATAAATATAGAATCATAGGAAGCGCAATTCAGGCTCTCATGTGCTCATCATTAATATGTCCACCCAAGCAGTACTACATGTCCACCTTCTTCTCATGGAATGACCAATCCCTTCTGAAATACAACTACTCTCCCTAAATAAGCAATCAGATAATATGGTGTACATCATCTAGGGTGATGGTGATCTCCCCAGTCAGAACATGACACATACATGTTTCAGCATCCCAATTCTCACATAGGGCCATGAGCATGGTGTCATGGTATCTCATAGGTGGCATCACATATGCCCAATAGACGCCTATCGCCTACAGATGCTCCATATCTGTTGTTGATAGTGTTGGGGCTAAATATTTAAGAAAGATAATCTATCTCCCTCCTAGCCACTATCACGAATAGGTTGGAACCTATCAAAATCATAATAATATGCTCTAAACAAAATCGTCTAATCTCTTCCATTTTCAAATTACTCATCAAATGCAAGTGTGCTAAATTTACTCTAGTGTGCCTTTCTAAAGGCCCTAGAAACTTTAGAACCCTTTTGGGACACTTCACAAAGAAACGAGACACTTCACAAAGAAATGGGACACTTTGTGAAGAAACGAGACAATTTGGGAACAAAAGGGACACTTAGTAAGAAAATGGGACTCTTTGAGAAATTTTTTCCAAGATCCTAATTTAACTTATAAATGCATTTCAAATCATTAAATCATTGCAAAATATCTAAACAAAAGTTGTAGAATCAACTCACCTCATGGTACAGCTCGTCACTTACCATTTGCTCTTTCAGCTCATCTAGTCACGAAGGTCTGTAATCCCGTCTACTTGGTATCTTCTCATATCAGTCATCACTCTCAAGATACAAGAAGGTAAAATGAAATAGCAAGTGATAAATTACTTTCTTCTACCTCTTTTAACACATTTTCATCACTTTTACTCTTATGCATTAAATTAGGGTCATTTTGTCTTAAGATTTAATCAAGCATCTTTTCTTCAAAACAATATAATGGAGGCTAAGGAACTCCATTTTCAATGTCATTTGATGCGTTGGAATCATGATTCCACACCTAATATTATCAATCATCTATCATTATGTGGCATGGTACTTGGAAATTCCCTATGATATGATGTCCCTTATTCGACGTTTCTAGATTGCTATGTTGATTCAACCTCTACAAAGCTAGGGAAATCAAGGGGGGCATACATCTACCCTCGAATTATATTTCTAGGAGTTGGAAAAAAGTATTTTTCAATAATTCACAAACTTGTGTTGTAGGATGCGGTTCCTAATGTTGTGGTTTTGCAGATAACTACATTGCGGGCTTCATTCTCTAGTATTTTGAATAAGTATCATTTTCTGCAACAAAGTGTACCATTTAGAGTCATCTAGCTTACATATGCACATAGAGTCATATGGGTGCTAAAGTTGGGGCTAAATGTGGCGTAGAAAATTAGACACTCTTGAGAAAAGAGAAAATTTCACACTTAATTTAGACATACTTTTGAATACTCCTGCATTATTCATGCTTGAAAACAACATTTATAGGCCCCTAAGACCCATTATTTTTTATCTAGAGGCTTGTTTCACTTAAAAATTCATTTAAATCCCGACAAACAATAGTCAATTCATTCGTGTCTTGAAAACCCACCTTCAAAAACCACTAGTGGACTAGTGGGAGCCATTCACCACCTTGGGTGAATGAGTCCCCTTGATTGGACCATTCACCAAGGGTGGTGAATGAGTCCCTTTTGAGGGAAATTTCAATTTTGAGCAAGAATTCAATTAATTCAACTTAATTTTTCTTTGGAAGTCAGCCTCTTAGGTCTAGATAATAGGAAAATTAGGTGTTGATGCCTATAAATACTCACTTTAGGTCATTTTTCATGTCTCTTATTCATTTTACAAAGTATTTCAAAAGTTAAGTTTGAGGAGTCTTCCACAACAAGTTTTATTTATATTTTCTATAATAAAGTTGAAGCTTTAAGATAACAAACTAGGGTTTTTGCAGCTCTTCAAGCTCAATTCTTGATAAAGATTCACCATTGTAAAGAGTTGTTGATGAATTCCTGTGGTGAATCATGGAGAAACCTAGGTTGAGGAGATTCAACTAGCCATCAAATCACACCTAAAAACTTGTTTTCAAAGTGATTCCATCCTGCATCTTCTCTCTATATTCAGACTTAAGGTTTACATTGCTTTTGCATGTCATTTACATCTATTTGATATGTTGTAGGGTTTCTAGGGTTGAAATCTTCCATCATTCAAATCACCTTTGTACATCTTATTCTAGCACAATATAATAGGGTTTTGACATACTTCAGATTTTCCTAGTCTGTAACACACTTAAGGCTAGGGTTTTATGCATATTTTTGTTCATTCAAGGTTTGATTACCCAACTACGGGATTGCCCAAGGAAAAGCCCCCATTAGAAAACACATTTTAAGCTATCAAATTTTCCATGGATGGTGAATGAGTCCCTCATGAGGTAACTATTAGAGGTAGATGTAGATCTAGATACTTAGTGAATAGAAACTAGTTTCTAAACATAAAACCCTATCCTGGGATTGATTCACCCAGGGTGGCGAATGAGTCCCAATCAACATAAAAGTAGAATTTACTAGATTTCCAAAGTGCTTTCTAGTCTTCATTAGTCTCACAGGTGTACACATTTTTAATTACAACTTTCTGTTTAGTTTCATTTGTGTTTTATTCATCTTTCTAAGCTTTTTGTAAATGTCACTACGTTTTCAAAGATTCCATATTTCATTAGTTTTGCATTCATAATCAATCAATTTCATCACTTAGCTACATTTAGATCATTTCATTTAGTCATAATTCCATCTTGTATTCCTTAATTTGAGTGAACCATATCAATTTTAGTGTTTTATCTCTCTCCTTTTACATGAAAGATCCTAAAAGTGCAAGAGAAGTACATTGAACCCTTAAAATTGGTGGTTTAGAAACATATATAGAAAAGGGAAGCCATAAAGGGAAACCCCCAAAAATTCATAGTAACAAACCCATGGAAAACCATAGACACAAAATGCGAACCATAAATGAAACAATATACATTTTTACAAACTATATAGTGTTTTCTCAACAACAAATTATCAAAATTTGAAACAATCAACAACACCTTATCAGAAATCAAACAAATAGCCTACCACAAATCACAAATGAAAAATGAAACAATATCACAAAGGTTTTTTCCAATATGCAGCTCTTCCCGATTGCTTCAAACACCTCTTCCCACTAGCTTTCTTGCAAGAAATGGGCACTCTCACAGAATAACCTCTGCCCACCTTCACAAAATTTGGACAACACTTTATCAAACCTACACCTTGAAAGAAGCTTACCCTCCTCGCTCTTGGATTTAATAGCAGGTATAGCAACAAAACGAGACCCAACGATGCCTTATCAAAAAATTTGCAGACATTCGCTATATTTCCTGAGGTTTCAAATCACAGGTGTTATTACAACCATTGCTAGTACACAGAAAGCATACAACAATTAATGTTGATGTGAATCAACATTTAATTTTCGTAGCCTTCTCTATCCATGTGGTAGGAAATCCGCCTATTCCACATTTTTCATGACTACTAAAAGGATTAAAAATTGGGAAGGCTAACGGATAACCAGGAGGATGCAAAAATTCTGACCAAAGTTAAAAGACATCTACCACCTTTTTCTTGGCCACTAGAAGGCTCAAAAACTGGGGAGGCTAATGAAAATTCAAGAAAAAGTTCACACAAATAGCCTATCGGCTAGTAAAATTATTAGATTGAAATCTCATGTAAAGTTTTACTATCATATGAAAAAATTTCAACTCTATTATATCAGTTCCCTTTCTATTTATTTCAATAAATATTTACAAAAAGATGTAAATTATCTACAACAATCAATTTAAAAAAGATACTGATTATTTCATATCAATATCACAAACCATATTTACAATAGTAAATTTCAAATAGAAACTAGTTGTTCCTTAAGAATACTAGATCTCATATTACAAAACATTTTATATATTTATTTATATTAATAGTATCTCTTTGAGTGAATTCCCTATATTCCCATTAAGTCAAAGAGAAAAATTGAATAATAGTATGTATATTAAAATTTAATTCATGATGTTTATTTTAGTATTTCCTTAATAAAATGGAATGGTTTTCTCAGTCAAACCTTCTAATTTGAATAGCAAGTGCTCTATGAAAATGAATGGCGATACACTTTTAAGGAAAAAAATTTCTATTAATTGTTTAATTGCTTCCTCTCCAATACAACATAGGACTTCGAAAATGAATGGTCATGGATTGAAAAATAGATACACATTGATGAAGAAAAAGGATATGTAATTTGTCTCCAATACAACATAGGACTTTGAATGCCTCATTGCAGAAGAAGTTATTCGAAGTATAATTGTTCATTATCGCTCCCCTATAAATGTATCACAATGATGCATTGCATTCCACCTCAACCTTCCTCTACAAATTTCTTATTAAGATTTTTCTCCACATTTTGAAACTCTCAACCCTAACCATGGGAAGTTTTTTGCGGATAAAAATGAATGCATTCCTTTCCATCCTTATCCTTATGTTTATTGTTCATGTCTCTACTCGATATAACCTACCAAATCCTTTGAAGAAGAATATTGCACTTACAAACATGGAGCAATCCAATCGTATTTCACCTACACCTTGTCCCCATAATAGATGCCCCGCATTACTAATTTACAAAAAAAATGCTTTATCAGACAAGAACTGGGCATATGTGTGGCTTGCTCATAATATTGAAGTCGTTACTTCCGAGTTTCATGGCAAGGACATCCACTAAAATCCATTATCATTCCTCATCTATTCCAATCCATAGACACTAGTCTGTCAAATACGGCAGAGGAATGAAGCGTAATACAATAGAACACCGAAAATACTAAAAAATAGAGCATAAAATAGAGCAGTAGAATAACAGTCATTCATTCATGTTCAAAATAGAGTAATAGAAAATTTAGGGCTTTCACAGCCTTCTAGAAGCACCTAGAAGCAATTAGCAGAAAATGGAGTAATCTCCAAGTAAATAAACCTAATGTAGAGCTATTAGAAGTCTTCTAGAGTTAATGCAAATACCAACTACACCTATCACAAGTTAGCTAACAAGGAAAGAGTTTTCTCCATACAATTGAGTGAATTCTAACACTCCCTCCTAATCTCAACTGTACAAATATCAGCACTAAAAATCTCTAAGTGTTTCCTTTAAAATTAAAAAACATTCTTTCCCAATGGCTTTGTAAAAATGTCTGCAAGTTGATCTCATGATCGATAGAAGTCAAGAGAAATTTCTCCATTTTGTTCAATCTCTCGAATGAAATGAAAGCAAGTGTCAATATGCTTGCTTTTATTGTGGAAGACATCTTTTTGGATAAGGAAATTGCTGAGCTATTATCACAGAAAATAGTTGGGTCCCTTTCAACATGTGCAAGATCATTTAGAATCCTTCTTAGCCATACTGCTTGACAAGTTGTTGTAGTTGCAACCACATAGTCTTCCTCTGTTGAAGATATTGTAACCATGGGATGTTTCTTGGATGCCCATGATATGAGATTCATTCCAAAGTGAAAAGAATAACCTGATGTGTTATTCCTATCATCTATGCTGCCAGCATAATCACTATCTATGTAGCCTAAGAGTGAAGCATCTTCAGATTGAGTGTACCATAATCCATAGTTGATTGTCCCTGCAACATATCTTAAAATTGTTTTTGCTACTTTCTAGTGTGAATATTTTGGAGAGTCCATGAATCTAGATACAAAACATGCAACAAACATTATGTCAGGTCTAGTTGTTGTGAGGTATAGAAGACTTCCAACTAGACTCTTGTACAAAGTAGAATCAACTAGTGGTCCATCATCTTGTTTTCTCAACTTTGTTCCTTGAGAAATGGGTGTGTTTGTTGGTTTTCAACTATCCATTATGATTTTTTTCAAAATCTCTAAAGCATACTTTAGTTGAAAAACAAAAATCCCTTGAGCAGATTGGTTGATTTCAATTCACAAAAAGTATTTCATGATTCCAAGATCAATCATTTCATATTCCTTTTTCATGGCAGCCTTGAGCTCATCTAACATCAAATTTCCTGTATAGAGCAAGTCATCAACATAAAGACAAACAATGAGAATTTTACCTTCATGATCTATTTTGTATAGAGAGTTGGCTTATGACAGCTTCTGATGAATCCACTATTGATGAAGTAAGAGTTAGTCTGACTATACCAAGCCCTTGGGGCTTGTTTTAAGCCATACACTGCTTTCTTCAATTTGTATACTTTATACTCTTGTCCTTTGATTTCAAATACCAGTGGCTAATCTACATATATCTCCTCTTCCAATATTCCATTTAAAAATGCAGATTTGACATCCATTTGGAAAAATTTCCGTTCATTTTGAGCCGCAATAGCCAAAATAGTTATGACTGTGTCTAATCTTGCCACTGGAGCAAAAATTTCTCCATAATCTATGCCAATTTGTTGAGAGAAACCCTTGGCAACCAGTCTTGCTTTGTGTTTTTCTATCTTTCCTTTGTCATTCAACTTTGTCTTATATACCCATTTCACACCAATGCTTGTTTTTTCACTTGGTAGATCAACAAAATCCCAAGTTTTGTTCTTTTCTATGGCTTCAATTTCTTGATTCATTACATCAGCCCAATGTTCCTCTTTTACTGCTTCTTGAAAGTGGGTTGGGTAATATGAAAGAAAGGAAAACAGATCTTGTTCAATTGCATTTTCTTGCTCATATATTTCCCTTAATCTTCTAGTTCTCTTATTGTCTATAGAAGATGATGAATCACTACTAGGAGAATTTCCATTTTCAAAGTGTTATTTTTTGTCCTTGTACCTATAATCTTAGTGGCCTTGGCGGATGAACTTGCTTATCTAAAGGTTCATCAAACAACTGTAATGGATTTGGACCATTCAAAGTTTCATTTTCATGATCAATCCATGATTTGTTCTCAAGGAACTTGACATCTTTGCTCACCACAAATTTCTTAGTGAAATGATTGTAGAGTCTATAGGCTTTTGATTGTTCACTATAGCCAACAAAGATACATTTTTCACTCCTATTTTCAAGTTTTTTACTTAGCTCCTCTGGAACGTGTGCAAATGCTATGCATCGAAAAATTCAAAAATGAGCTACATTCAACTCTGTACTAGACCAAGCCTCTTGTGGCATTTTTCCTTGAACAATAATTGTGGGAGATTTATTTAAAATATAAACTACAATAGCAATTGCTTCAGCCCAATAATCATTGGAAAAATTCTTTAATTTGAGCATGCATCTAGCCATATTCATGATGGTCTATTTTTTCCATTCAACTACTCCATTCTATTGTGGAGTATATCTTTTTGTGGTTTGCATAAAGATCCCATGTTGTTTGCAAAGATCTGTGAAATATTTTGAGTTGTATTCTCCTCCTCTATCTGATTTGAGCACTTTAATATATTTACCATTTTGTTTTTCTACTTCAGCTTTTAGTTGTTTGAACTTTGAAAAAGTATCAAACTTGTTCTTGAGGAAATAAATCCAAATTTTCCTACTAAATTCATCAATAAATGTCAGAAAACAAAAGCTACCACCAATGGATTGAGCTTGCATTGGTCCACAAAGATCTGTGTGGACTAGCTCTAAGTGTTCTTTTTCTCTATTTGAGGATGATGGGAAATTGTCTCTCTTATGCTTTCCAAGAATACAACTTTCACATTGACTGTCAAAATCCTTTAAAATGGGGAGACCTTTGACCATAGATTGTTTTTGAAGAAGACTAAGACTCTTGAATGGAAGATGACCAAACCTAGAATTCCATAATTGTGACTCATCCATGCTTGAGACATTGTGGGAAAATGACTGTGATAGAATGGAACTCCTAAGATTTTAAGGAAACATTCTATTCTTGGTTCTTTCAATCTTTACTATAAGTCTTCTACCAGGAGGTTTGTCAAAAATACAAGTTGTACCCTTAAAGATTATATCATATCCATGTTACATCAGTTGACCTACACTTATGAGATTGTGTTTCAAGTTTGGAACACAATAAACATCATGTATCTCCTTTTGCTGATTTTGTTTAGTAAGAATAGGCACAATTCCTTTCCCTTGAGCTTTTACTCGAGAATCATCACCAAGAGTAATTTCATAATTTGTAGAAGTATCAATGCATAAAATTAAATCTTTGCTAACTTTCATATGATTGTTGCAGCCATTGTCTAGCAACCAAAGGTCTTTGGTGTGATTATCTTCAGAAATATAGCAGGAAAGAAACATTGCTTCAAAAGATTCACCTTCATTGTTGGAGACATGTGCTCTGCCATTGTTTTGGTCTGACTCTTTCTTTTTGCACTCATATTCATAATGTCCAAATTTCTTGCAATAGAAGTAGTAGAATCTAGTTTTATTAGTCCATTTTCTGCCTCTTTGTGCCTGATTCTAAGAGTTTCTAGACTCCCCTAATTTTTCTTGTGTTGTACTTTCTTTGCCATGTTGATTTGATCTACCTATGTTACTTCTCCCTCTATTGCCTTTTCCTCTATTTCCTCTGCCTCTACCTCTATTGAAAGATTCTTGAGTCTTGAAAGCTTTTTCCAAAGACTTTTCTTCCAGATTTATCTTGGTCTCATGTGACAAGAGTGATCTAGTTAACTCTACTACTGAAAAAGTAGTGAAATCTTTGGACTCCAAAATAGTTGTGACAACCATTTCAAATTTCTTTGGTAAGCTTCTGAGGACTTTTTCAACAAGTTTATGATCTTCAATGGTTTCACCATTAATCCTAATTTGGTTTACAATGCCCATGACTCTAGTCATAAACTGATCAATATTCTCTGTGTTAGACTTTCTCAATGTTTCAAATTGTGTTTGCAAGGTTTGTAGTTTAACTGTCCTGACTTTATTAGTACCCTCATAAGAAGATTTGAGGATATCCCAAGCCTCTTTTGATGTTGTTGCACTTGTGATTTTGGAGAAAATAGAATCATATACAAAATTTTGAATCCAACATTTTTCCCCATTTTCTTTCTTTCTCTGTTCTGCAACTGCATTTCTTTGAGCATTATTCATAGCAGCTAAGTATGCTAGAGTGGGCTCTATGTAGCCATTCTCAACTAGTTCCCAAAATTCTTGGGCATCCAGAAAGGACCTCATCTTCAAGGACCAAAAGTCATAATTTTTGCCAAGAAGAATAGGAGTTTGTGGTAGATTACTAGAGGTAGCCATTTAAAAAAAAAAAATCCAAGATTAAAAGTTCTTCCTTTTGAATACTCTATAGTTCCTTAAGATTCTGTGGCCTTCAAATATTTCATAAGTTCAAGAGATATTTCAAATCAAACAAGAATTTTACCAGGGAGTTTTTACTTTAGCTGCTCTCCATTACAATATGAAGAGTGTATCTTCAACTCTGGGAGTTAACAATGGATTTTTCTTTGAATGCAACCTCAGTACCCACAACACTACTTCAAAAAACTTCTAATGACTTTCTTCTCTTTGAATGGTTTTAACAATGGATTTTGCTTTTGTCTTTGCAGCAACTTCCAAACCACATTTGGCTTCCTTAACTCAATCTAGCTACTCTCCATTTAAATATTAAAGGGCTTATGCAACTTGGACTTGCAGCAGCTCTAATACCATGTCAAATACAGTAGAGGAATGAAGAGTAATACAACAGAACACTGAAAATACTTAAAAATAGAGCATAAAATAGAGCAATAGAATAACAATCATTCAGTCATGTTCAAAATAGAGTAATACATAATTTAGGGCTTTCACAACCTTCTGGAAGCAACTAGAAGCAATTAGCAAAACATGGAGTAAGCTTCAAGTAACTAAACCTAATGTAGAGCTATTAGAAGTCTTCTAGAGTTAATGCAAATACATACTACATCTACCACAACTTAGCTAACATGGAAAGAGTTTGTTGTGTACAATTGAGTTAACTCTAACATAGTCATGCCACATGAATAAAACCTGTTCTTTTCTGCAATTCCATCCTCTCAACATTTCATGTTCATTCTTTCACTAGATTGAAATAATTGCTAATCGCATTTTCCATGGATTAGAATACATCTGTGATTAACGGAACAACCACCTGTTGATGCTTGCATTTTTTAAATAAATCTTGTTTATTGTTTAGAGGGGAGTCGACTAATCAATATTTGTTAAACATAAAGTAAGGATGAATACTAAAGGAGCAATGAAACTATGATAAACACAATATTTATAAAAAAAAATAGAATATTAAAGAGTTAAATTTATTAAAGGAGAAAATTCTAATATAATGAGTAAAAGATATATAAATGAGTTAATGAATAGATAATTTTTTCTTAATAAATATTGATAGTTGTCAAGATTTATAAGCTTTAAATCAAATATTTCATTTTCTAATTAAAAGTCTTTTCATATATTTTGTTTATGAGATAAAATTTCTCACTAGGTGTATATTTTATTTGTTATAGTCTAAGAAGATTAAGAGAAATATATATGTATAATTTTTTATAGGCTTCATCAAACTTATTTTACCACTTTCCTTTTTCGACATTACTATTCCTTCAAGTTTTGTACCTAGGCTTCATCATTTGAAAGAAAATAAAATTCTAAAAGTAGAAGATGATTTTTCCAAGGTTCTATAGACATGCCAAATTAGCATCATGCATTTAACTAATTCATATTCATCTATTCATCAAATAAATCAAGTTTATTTGATTAATCTCTAAATTCCTCCATTTAAATTAAATAAATTCATCCTTAAAACTAACATCATCCCCTATAGTTAAATAAATCAAAATATTTATTTAACTAAGTCTAAATCATTTTCCATCTCCTTTTGACTTATTTTAATCCATAAATCTGAATCAAATAGGTCAAATCACCTAACCTCCTCTTAAGTTAATCAAATCTTGATTAATGTTAATCTAATGTATGTCCCATCCTCTAGCTTTTCCCACTAGCACAAGTAAATGATTTCAATTAATTTGTTAAATCTTCATTTTCCATTAAAAAAGGATCTAGAGGGAATATTCCCCAAATTTGAATTTTTCCTCCCAAATGTCTTGTCCTCCAACATAGCATTAACTCCTCTTACATTATCTCTTACATGTCCCCCACTTGGTATTTAAAATTATTCTTCTCCCTCCAACAAGATATCTTTTGAATTTCAAATCTCCCCCTCTTTGACATATTCATCAAAACATGCACAACCTTCATCCTCTCACATCTTTACAAGTGACATCTTTTTTTTTGGCTCAAGATTAGTCCCACATTCATCCCTTTGTCCTCTTCTCTCATCAAACTCTTCTATTAATGGAGAGGTTATCCTTCACTTTGATCATCCACAATCATCTACAACTTCATACAACGTTACTAGCTTCACATTGAGAGCTAATTTTGTCCATTATCTTAGCATTGCATCTTTATCATTGACTTATCAAGGATTGGGAAAGGGCTTCTTTCCATCAAAGCACCAATCCACTATGAGATACGATTTACTTCATGTTTTATATGATTTAGTTATCTTGTGATTTGTTTGCATTTTGAAACATGATGTATTATTTCATAGGGATATTGAAGGTTTGTTTTGTTTTAAAACACTAATTATGCTAATGTATTGTTTAGAGTTTTAGCCATTTGCAAATTTTGACATCCACATTTCAGCGCTAGAAGGAGGGCATTGGATTTCATTTTTAGCATTCAAATTTAGATTGAGTTTTTTTTATAGCTATTATAGCAGTTTAAACGCTAGATTTGATTTGCTAGAAATTTTATGAAAGCTAATGTATGCTTATGTTGGAAAGTTTCTAAATGCTAATGTATGCTTCTGCTGGAAAGTTTCTAAAAGATAACGTACTTGTCTATACTTTTGCATTTCAAATACATTTCTATTTGAGTGATAACTCTTGCAGCTATTTGGATTGAGAAGTGAATTGAATGCATATGAAAAAATAAACTACATGTTGTCTTTACCTATGATTGCATTCTATTTATGAATTTTTTCATTTCCGTATCCAACAACACTTCTATTCACTGCTAGGCTTAGGTGTCCTCCTAAGATGTTAAAACCCGTAGAAATCATTGCATACACTGTAAAAGTGTGGGTCAAGGCTACAACTGCTAAGCCTATTACCTCTGACAATCTCACTTGAGGGCTACTCTATCCACCTGTGTGTTTGGGCCATCTTATTCCCTTCCTTGATCTTGCAAGAAACCTCGTTTCCTCCCACAGTTTTACCATTACTCTAATCACACCCGCCTAGAATGTTTCCCATTTGGAGACCAAATATGTATCATACCTCTTTTCCACCAATCGCAACACAATTAGTCAAGTAGAGCTTCCAAAGATGCCAAATTATGTCTTGTTTACATCTTCTGCGACCTCCCTCTGGTTCATGTAGTATCTCCCTCACCTTTATCTCTTTGATGGAAACAAGGCATCTACGAATTCCGTGAATATCCCAGGTTAAAAGAAACCCTTACATGAGCTCGATTTCCCATACATGTTTCATAACAAAGTCCTCTTTGATGTTTCATGGGTTCCTTCGCCTCTACTCTCCCTTACAAGGGATGAAGGCCATTCTCATCAATACATTTCATGGTGAATGAAGGCCAAATGCTACTGGTTATCCAAATGGAATCAAGGTTTTCGAGCAGGTTCTGCACATGAAGTCATGTGCATGTGAAAGGCATCAAACGAAAGGAAAGCTTGTTTAGCGTATTGTCTAAGGCGTCATACCAAAACATCATTAACCCTTCTGCAGAAATTGAAGCCTGACAGGAATTTCAAAGCTTTTAAAATCTGCATTTATAGTCATTGACTTTGCACATACCAATGGTATAAGTTTGAAATCTTCTTTAAAAACTTGGGCGCGATTTTCTTCACCCGCCAAATGCATTTACTTGAAATTTTATCTATTTTTTTCTTCGTATGCGGATTAAATGTATTTGCTTGAAATTTTCTAAAGCCTTTTCAATGAGCTTATTCTCTATTTGTGGATTAAATGAATTCTAGTAAAGAATTCAGCGTGAAATATACCATTTACATTTACTTCTAGAAGTTTTTTTTAGGCTCGACTTCACTTACATCAATCACATTTTCTTGAAAAATCAATTCCCGTCAATAAATGCGTATCATACATATTGTGACATAATTACTGTTTTCTTTAGAAATTCTATGATATTATGATCTAGACTATAATTTTCAATTTAATAAACATTTTATAGGTTTAAGGTTGCAGCTCGCCAAATTGGAGAACCTCTAAGCACCGCACGGACGAGTTTTGGAGTGCTACCAGTACCACTCGCATTCTTGATATGCGGCCCATACCTTTTGTTAAATAATATAGTGGTTAGACAGATGAAAAAGGTTATATTTATTGTTGTCTATCCTATGAATAGAACTGCAAATACAAAAAAACCAGCTATTATTTCATTCATACGCACATTGATGAGCGAAATCAACAAGCAAAGGCATGGCATTTACCAAAGTCGTGGGTTCATTAGGCAAGGCGTGGTTAGCTAGAGGAGGGCGCAAATTGGCACAACACTCAGATTCAGTTTATGTTTGTTTCTTTCCTCCTCTCTACATTGACGTGACATAATCATTTTTTTAACAGTGCCAAAAGTAGAATTTCTTTTCTGAAAAGGATTGTATCATGATTTTTTTTACTGACGACATATATTCTATTTTCGGTATTCCCAACATATGATATTTCGATTTATGACATATACGCCTATCTATTTAATCGAATAGTTAATTCCTTAAACTGATATTGGAAATTGCAATGATATGGTACAGATAATAATCAAATGGTATGCAAATCATTTGGAGATAACCATAGTGAATCTTGGAGTTTGATGGGTAGTCGTAGTTTACTGTGGGTTGGTAGTGTTTATTTCGTTTTAGTGACTTGCAGGTGTATAGCTTTTATTAGAGAATTAATGGAGCAGTCGTAGTAAATGAAACAGTCATTAAATATCACTGTTTTCATCAATAACACTGTTTTCTCATCCATATCACTGCTTCTATCATTGATTTTGTTGTTCCTCATTAATATTGGATTTCTTTCGATTTAATCTCGCTGGACTGTTTTTTTTTTTCTTGACAGCTAGTGCATTACATTTATAACGCAAGAAAGATGGTTATGCTACACACAAAAAGAGTCACTTTACATTTATACCGCTATCAAACTTGCAGTTGTTTATGTGAAATTGTGTTGATCCTAGAGAAGCAAATAATAGCTTATGCACTATAGTTTATAGATGCCATGGATCCTAGCGCTATTTATTTTAGTCTCTAGCATTTACTGTCTTTCTTAATATCGATATTGATGTCCATAATTAGCTATTACAAAGTGGGCGTTCTTCAATGTTGAAATATTTATATTTATCATGAAAGGAAGGTCATCAATCTATACATTTTGTCTGGGCTGATCTGACATTTATTTGGACTGATTGAAGTTTATATTTATTATCTAATTGCATAAAAATGTTGTAGCATAGAAGCCATTCTATTGTGCTTAATCATTAGTCACATCTTCTACTTAAATTTCTATTGTAGTCAGAAATTTGAAGGAAATCATAAAGTGAGCCATCATTCATGCTTGAACACAATCACCTTTTGGTACAATAAAAGTGTTTTCATTACAGGTTTGGTAGTTGAGCATCTGCAGATTTCTTCATTTACTTGTTACGTGATTGACTTAGTGCAAGGTTGACATTGGAATCGATTGGCGGAATAAGGCGAAAGCAAAGCAAGATTGGAGTTGAAAAGGAATTGGGCATTAAAACTTGAAATCAACAAAGCATTTTTAAATGCTTAAGGCTTTTGTTCTATGCTTTAGTTTTTTGTTTTAAATCAACTGACATGTTTTTGGGGATTTAAAAAGAACATTTCAATTTTCGCTACAAGGAACTTAAGAAGAACTTTAGGACAAACTTACTAGAGTTGGTTTTTGGATTTAACAATTGAATAAGAAAAATTTCATATCTCATTTTGGTGCTTTAAAATGAATCAAAATCATTGCTTTGTGGACTTAAAAAGAACATGTGGTACTTTTTCTTGTAATTTCTTACCCAAATTAACACCATTGAAAAGACGTATTTGCTTCTCTCGCGCCTCACAATGATCTTGAGAATCAAAAGGATTTTTGGTGGTCTTAGGTTGGGATAAAGTGATTACCTCCACACTTCATTTTGGATCTAAAATTGAACAAACCATCTTGCAAGTGTGAGTAAACCTATCATGTGTATTCTCTATTTGTTTTTCAACAAAGATCAATCGAGTTGCATATATGTTTGCTCGCTTTTGTTTATCTTAGAGGGCCTACCATGGGGAAAAAGTACTCATCCAAGGGAATGACTCAACCAGTATCACTCTAAAGTTAAGAGTATTTCTAGCTGGGATATAAAAGTGGGTACTGGAAAAAAGTCCAGTACCATGCGATTGGTTCCAACGAGAAGGGTAGTAATGGTCTCTCACCGCATGGGTCAATCTCCACGAATGGAAAGTCCAAATTAAAACCATTGTGTAGAGAAGACAAAATATCGATCTATTTGTTGGTGCAAGAATGGTCATTTTAAAGCTGCCGCACACTTTTACAACTTTTAGTAGAGATGGAAAATATGCCATAGGAGATTCATGGGTATTGATGCTTGGCTACCCTGAAAGAAGTGTTGAGTCATGGAGGGGAGACCGTGGAGTCAAGCATCAACCATCCACTGAAATTAAGTGTAGCTGGACTTTCCAAGTGGGGACTCAACAAATATTGTCTCAAATATCCATAGGGTTGTGCATGTTCTCGAAATAAAAACACATTTCTTGATAAAAAATAGTGGAAACAAACATTTAACAATATCATCAAAACTTCAAACCCTTTAGGAAGCAAATACACTTGACCAAATTCATTTGTTATTTCTTGCCCTTGGGATTTTGTCCTTAGAGGTTTCTAAACACTTGGATTTATATCTCAATTTCATCCTACTAAGGTCAACATTAGGAAACTTTTCCCTTGATTTTCTAGATTTCCACATAATGGACTTTGTGGGATGAAAGAGAATTAGGACACTAGACATCTAGTTTCAAAAAAACTAATCAAGAGTGTGTTTGTGGTAAAGAGAACTCATTAAGAAAATTTAAGAAACAATTGGACCCCACACATGTGCTTGGCATCTTTTGGTCATATAGTTTTCATGCAAACATTGGTCTTTTGGTTTTGAACTACTCTTAGAGAAAAGGATGTTCTTCACTCTCTTGGTTTGGTAAACAAGTCCTTCTTAAGTTTATTTAGAATCAAATCAAACACTACATTTATCCAAACATTTATCATGTCATCTCCCAAACAACTTTAGAGCTTTGGAAACATCATTTTAGACTTGGAAAAATCATCAAAAATCAAAATCACTTTGTTTAGTTAGGAGTATGGGAATGCATCCATTATCATACCTCTAGTTAAATCAACACACCTTTGAATGAGTTCATCCTAAGATAACATCTAACATCTTACAGTCTACAAGTTCATTATCCAATCAAAACACTAAAATCAAACCCTAAGACTAGCATCCCTCCAAGGTTCCTAAAAATTCAATACCCATATCATTCATTCCCTTTATCCTTCATCTCATCATTGGTCCTAAATACCTTAGGGGTCAATTTTTCAACAAGGTCAAAACACAAGAAGGACATGGACTATAAACTTGATCCATACATCATGAGTAATCAAAGTCAACCAAGCTATCATAGCCTTACAATGCTGATTGATTATCAAAACACGCATTTATACAATCCATACATGGGATCATTCTCTGCTAAAAGCCTTGATGGTACAATAAATGTGAGTATACCTAGTCAAAAGTTTGCAACACCTTTCCCAATTATAGATTTAAATCCAAGTCCAAACCTACAAATCTATCAACCAAACAATCAAGGCATGAGTCTTGAAATGAACAACATTATCCCACCAAATCCATACATGTCAAATGTGAATATACCAAGTACAACTTTACCAAACATTAACATTTCAAATACACACTTGGTAAACTTTGGGGTAAATATGTTTGTGAATCATACAAATGTTGTTCAAAGTAAAAACAAAATGTTAACAACTCCATGTATTCGTCCAAGTCAAGGTATCACAATGCAAAATAAAAGTTACCTAAATCAAGCCAATGTGACTCCCAACCACAAAAATGTTCAATTTCAACCTATCATACCAAATCTAAACATCACTCCAAATCAAAACATTGTCCAAAGTCAATTTTTCCATGCTTTCATATGACCACCACAAGTATGTGTTCCAAATTTTCTTGAACAAAAGCCAAATCAACTATATCAGGGGTGTCAAGATCAAAATCAAGATCAAATTTTGCAATATCAAATTTCTTCACTTGCCAAAATAATTGACTCATTTCGCCAAGGCACATATTCACTCCAAAATCAATACAATCTACCATTGGTTGAACCATGTCATCAAAGAATTGAGTTGTGTCCACAACCACATCAAGAACAATATCTACAATGTCAAGAAGTTAGATATCAGTATCAACCACATCAACAAATCCAAACCCCATATCTTGAAGATCAATCACCACATCTCACATATCAATCACTACAAGGTCAATTTAAATTACAAATCTCACATGGTCACAAACAAAAATACGCACCACTTGGGAGACCAATTGAATCTGTCATGGAATAGTTGGTGCAGAAAAATCTCATTAAAATATCAACCTATGAGAACTATTAAGAACCAGAAGTAAAGCTACCTTGGTATGACGAGAAGCACCATGGTGAGTATCACAAAAAAAAGGGACACACAACATCAAATTGTGTTTGACTCAAAAATATCATCCAAGACCCGATTGATAAAAAAATAATACCTATTGGGGACAATGATCAGAATTTAACTACTAATGATGGAATTGACAATCTCTCCACCACAATTGTTGAAAATAATGATCAAGATCTTGAAGATGCTTCTACCTCATCCAATGATCAAATCAACATACATCAAGAGTCAGTTTTTGATCATGATAAGAATCCCTGAACAATATCCAACAATGATCTATTTCAAAGAGTGTTAACATTATCGACCAATGATCATATTGAAAATGTCTCTACATCACCTAATGAGTTAGAGGACATTTCTCAAGAATTTATTCTAAAGCATGATCAAAATCTCTCACCAAATTCTAGCAATGGTCCTTTCCAAGACATATTGACATCCTTCAACCTCATGATTGCTGATATTGAAGGAATTTTCCACTCAACACTTGATCCGAATACACTCAAATTTCAAGAGGATATTGAGCAAATTATTATGCCTAATGACGATGTCCAAGAACCCTTTGCAAGCAATCCATCCTTTGAAATTGACCCATGTCAAGAACTTGATCCAAAGCATGGCGAAAGCAATTATGAAATCATTCAAGATCAAGAATTTGTATCTCCAAAATACAACAATGATCTAATGGACACTCTCCTATCTATACAAGATGTCACAAATTATGATCGTATCCACATAGTACATACTCCTCCATCTACCCATGAGATTTTTTCTCTGGATGGACACATGGATGGTCCTCATTAAAAATTGGATTCCTTTACTCCTATTATTATTACACAAAAAGAGAAGGTTATTAATTCCTATTCAAATTGAATTGTCAATAGTAGGATCAAATATATCCCAAATTCAGACTAAGGACATCATATATGAAGATATCAAACATTATCCACTTAGGGAATCAGGTTAGACAGAACAAGACATTTTGGAGATAATAGAGTAGTAAATGGAAAGAACATCCTCTACAGTGCTCATTTATCAGAGATTGCTTACTGAACAAGACATCTCAAAGTAGGAATCTGAATAAAGGAACAAAGGTGCTACTACCACTATACTGGGGGCAACTATGTCTCAAGCAAACATCAACATAGGGAGCACGGAGAATCCTTATGATGAAATTGATGTCAATACTACAACTAGCCATGTCATAAATTTTCAACCACCCTTTACCCCATCCACAAATTGGGACCAACATCAAAAGAAATATTTGAATCAAAGTATGAAGAATGTTATCAAAGAAAAAGAAGTTGGAAAGAATAATGGAAAACTCAAATATAAGTGGATACCAAAGAAAAATTATCCCTATCAAACTCCATCAGTCAAAGAAACTATGGGGAAAAATAAAGAAGGGAAGAGTATCCATCAAAGATGTCCACACAAGAAAAATCAGGCTTCCAAAGCGACATACAAAGTATATCAAGCAGTTGGTCCTAATTCCATGCACACTTTCGTATCCACCCATCATTGCTCATCTTCCCAAGTTTGGAGAGTCAAAGGTTCCAAACTGTCAACTAATCCATCTTTTATCCCTAAACACACTCCACCTATGCCTCCAAGCATGATATCCAATTCTCACATTGACCAGGTATTGGCATCCACCATTCATCCTAAGGATTCAAAAGGCATTCTATCGTGATGCATGCACAAAGACATAGTTCACTTTGGTATCAACAAAGCAGATCAAGAATTTCAAAGGTCGTATTCCATTGTACGTATCTTGGTAAAGCAGTTTCTTCAATCAGGATATCAATGGCACATTATGATAGAAGCATCTACATCAATAGCACTAGGTTTTTCAACATGAGCTTAAAATCTTTCAGAAAAAGCCAAAAAAATTAAAAAATATGAAAATCCAAAAAAAAAAGAAAAAAGATTGAAAACAGTAAAGAAAAACAAATATTTTCCTCTAGTGAAAACCACTATGGTGGCACTTTGGGCAGGTACCACGATGAAAACCTAGAAAACATGTGTCATGTGTAGAATTGAGCATCTACATGCACCAGTTCAGGTGGAATCATCTCATCCCATCCATAATAAATCCAACATTCCATCCATCTTATCCATAATAAATCCATTCATCCATTTCCATCTATCTTCTAAATTATCTTGATCTTGATGAAAGTTTGGTGCACACTTTACACTTGCTTATAATGAACATGTTGACATGGGTCATTTTCATTGATCCTATCTTACCCAATGTTATCTGATACATGAAGTATTATCCAAATGAGCATTATTTATCCAAAAATATTATCTTATCACAAGATAATCCATATCCATCCATCCATACACCTAGCTAGGCATCCATTCATGACATTCCATACATTGCTAGACACTAGGGGCGGATATTTACATCTTGCTTTGGGAATAAATCTTGATCTATATCCTCCAACTTATGTGGTGATCCAAACATTGGCAAACATGAAAGAAAAATGGTCAAGCATTTGTGAGCCAAAAGATCCAAATCACTAGCCCATGGCATATTTTGACAAGAAGACATTCCTTATCAATCTTCATCTTTTATCAATCCAAACAATCACTATCAATCACATATAATGCATACTTCAACGCCACACCAAATCATCCAAAACATCTTTTGTTCCAAATTAAGCTTCAAAGTCTTGATTAATCAATTCCAATCAATCCATCATCATCTTGGGAGATTCTTCCAAATCCTCATTTTTCTTCACACTATACTTACATTGGTGTGCATCCTCAAAAATGTTATCATGATCAATCTTGATCAATCAAATCCTTATGTTGTTGTGTATCCTCAAAAATTTTATCATCATCAATCCCTTATTATCTCAGGATATGCTTCCCAATCCTTATGTTTCTTAACACTATTAAACATTGTTGTGCATCCTTGACAATGTTATCATCATCAATCTTGATCAGTCAAATCCTTGTTTTTTTGTGTATCCTCAACAATGTTATCATCATCAATCCATCAATCTAACCAATCATCCTTAGCTTGGTTTTCAACAAAATCCCAAAATAGATCAATATTTTCATCACACATAAATGTCAAAATTGGGCGAAAAATCGAAGAACATTAAGGAAAATTAAAAATGCAAAAACATCAAAACATAAAAAAATCCAAAAACATCCAAATTATATCAAAATCCAAAAACACTCAAAAAGTCAAAAAAATGTCAAAAAACATGGTATCCGAACTACGTCCTCTCTGAGCTTAAGCATAAGCAAGGCTAATCTTTGATGATCCCCCGAGACAAAAAATCCAAAAACATTTATGAAATCTCAAAAAACACAAAAAAATTCAAAAAAAAAAAATCCAAAAACATTCATAAAATCTCAAAAAAAAACCCAAAAACATCACAAAATTCAAAAATTAAAACATTTGCAAAATCTCAAAAATACAAAAAAATTGCCTCAAAACATTGCAAAAACATCCAAATATTTGCAAAAGTCCATCCGTCTCATCTCGCTTTCACCTACAATAATCAATCATCCATAATAAAAAAAATTGTCACCTTCATTCTTTAGCAAAAAAAAAAAGAAACAACCACAACAATCAACAAAAACAAACTTCAAACGTGAAATCAAAATTGAAACAACAAACTTTTAAAAGCAAAATCAAAGTCTTGATCATTCACAAACATGTCAATCGACCTTATATCAATAGCCTTTCAAACAACCTATCAATTTTCCACCATCCACTACCATGTCCTAGGATGTATCCTTCCTACAATGGGCATTATCTTTTGGCAAAACACTTTGGATAAACAAAACGATGTGTCACAATCCACTAACATTTCCTAGGATGTATCCTTCCTACAATGGGCATTATCTATTGGCAATTATTTTGGTTCTTATCCTAAATAAAATAAATCCCTTTGGAAAGAGATATGAAGAACATTGACTTGCTTGTGTTCTTGATCTTTTCTTTTTGATTTATCTTATTGCTCTCATTTCGATGACCTCTCGATGATGTCTAATCAAAATGATCTAGAGAGAAAGGAATGGGGCATTGATCATTATCTTTTATTTGTTGTGCTTGTTGGATGTTCTTGTAATATAACTTGGCAAATAATTTCTTTTTTAGGTATGTATGGAGGGTGTTTTGGGTAGCTTGTTGACTATTGCATTGATAGGTTATACCTTTCCATGTTTTGGTTTGAGATGTTTGAAACTTCTGAAGTGCATCCTAGTAATGTTTTCATATGTCAAGTGTGATGAAGAATACTCCTATTTGTTTGGCGAGTCAAAGTCCATCACACTAGGTACAATGCCATCCAGCTTCTTTATACTTCGATGCATCGCATCTACGTGTGTTATCAAACATAAGGTAAGTAGCCCTTTTAAAGTCCTAGTTCCTAATAAGAAAATCATCCATCTCTCATCATCATCTCTAATAAAGTTGGCTTGTTGAATCCTCTTGTCATCATCTCATTTATTCTTTTCCATGCTAACATCATGCTAGAATAGTTAATCATGATCACCAGTGCATCCATCTTGCATCCAAAAACCATCATCATACTGCATATCATATCATATAATAAACATTGATCATCTCACATGCATTTTCATTATCACATAATATAGATTTTTTAGTCTAAGCATCTCATTAATCATACATTTTCATAAAACATATATTGCATAATCATATAGGAATTATCACATCATCAATCTTACATGCATCATGTAATCATTTAATTTATTTAGGATAATATAGATTGGTTATTCTAAGCATCTTAAAACCATCTCATTTGCATCATCATCATAACCATCCATATATCCATCTTGAACCTCTTTGTCACAAGATCAACCCTCAAATTGAATCTTTTCCCTAGCTAATTGTCTCAAAGGTTAAGCATCAATCAAGGCTTGGAAAGATTTAAAATGGTTCATGTCAGAGTGAAAGATTAGCAAGACCAAAATTTTAGGTTTTCAAGAAATTTGTTCCCAAGTTTATTGTTGGGGTAGTTTCATTATGAAAGTTGCATACAACACTGTAGTCACAAGTTAAAAGTCTACAAGTATGAAAGAGGTGGATGGAGGCCGGTTGTTAGTTTTTGTGGTATGTTTGAAGGATGTTGATAAAGTCTTAAGTGTTTTGGTAGAAAGTTGAGGTTAATTTGTTGTTGATTATTTCCAAATGCAGGAAAAAGGGATACCTTTTTTGTTAATACATTTTGCCTCTACTTTAGTGAGATTTTTCCCCCATGACAAACTCACACTAACGAAGACATTCAAGACACTTAAGTATGTAACAATAAAATAGATACATAGTAATACCCTATAAAGGCCAAGAAAAGCAAAGAAAACTAAAGGATCAAGCAAAATCATTCCAAAACATTGTAGGATGGGACTATTTGTTTGTAACATGTGTTGCTCACTCTGGGGTAGTGGAACCTCAGTCCATCCACTAGGTGAGTTATCCTAATTTGGTGTTCTCACTCTGGGGTAGTGGAACCTCAGTTTGTCCTCTAGGTGAGTTATCCCAATCATGTGTGCTCACTCTAGGGTAGTGGAACCTTAGTTCATCCCCTAGGTGAGTTATCCCAATGAGGTGGAAAATGAGAGGATCATATTAGCCTCCCATACCATATCAAATTTATTCGTCATGAAAACTTGGATAAGTGGTCAGACCCACAAAAGGATATGAAAATCATAGTAAAACCTTTCCTGGGAATTGAAAATTCCAATAGGTGACTAATATCTCTCTGTGGATGTTCATTTACTTGTCAAACCAGGGGACGTATACTTTAAATGGCACGGAAAAATATATGCACTTGGAACTAGCTTTGGTCAAATCTTAGCAGAAATAAATACTGGAAAGGAATTTTGTCTACGCAACAGGAAGGTAATGCAAAGTTCTTTAACTCAACTATGATTTGATTAAAATGGAAACCATAACAACTACGACTGAAACACAAACTATGAACTGGCCTTATGCTGCAGGAACAGACATAAGGATGGATTCTCTATGCTACAGGAGCAGTACAAGATTGAGTTTGTATGAAAACTTCAAAGATGAAAGCTAACTGAAGATCAACAGAAAAGAACAACTAACTAACTAACTACATATACTTACTAAGTGGGCCCCCTTAGCAAGCATCTGCTGATTACGTAGGTGCTAAATGCAGAAATTCATCAAAATTTATTTATGAAAACAAAATGGTATACATTGCTTTGTTGATATGGAAACTAACAACAAACTCTGTCTCTTGTCAAACAGATTCTGCTTTTCATTATCATACTGGCTCTTACATGATATCTGTTACTCTATTTCTATCTTACTCTAACTATCATCTCTCTTCTCTCTCATGCAGGAGGAGAACTTTATTAAAATTTAGAAGAGCAACTAACTAACTAACCCTATCAAAGAAAGACGTGGAAGTAAAGTATATCCCAGAATCAAGGAACAAACTTCATAAATGATTTTATGCATTTAACCCAATCTGGATAGAATCTAGCACTCCACTCTTTCTAGATTGAATGTCATTAAAGGTCTTTCCCAATGGTTTCAGTCAAAGAGTCTTTGCCAGAGCTCCCTCGAAGTCGTGCAGGAAATAGACTTTATTGCAAGGTCGAGATCGGCTGCACTTGACTCGATCATTCTTCAACAACCTGTGAAACAAATGCAAAAGAAAAGGCGTAGGGCACATACATGATATCCGTTCATTAATCACACATTTAAGTCTATTTTATCATTCAAAAACTGTATGTGATATACTAGTCATTTAGGGAGTCAACAGGGCAATAAATGTAATCAAGTCAACACAATAAGCTACAGGAATATGAAAGTATTTTGCTACAGTATATCCTCATAAAAGGTTTCAAAAGAGTTTTAAGCAACCACAAATAACAAAAGTAAAGTCATTAAAAGTTTATCATAACATCCAAACTATGAGCACATTTTGGGCTCATCACTGCCCCCTACTTAGCCCAATGCTGGTCCTCCAGCATTAACTTTCCTAGTGGTTTCTCTGAAGTCGGTGGTTGCTGTATAAATCTAAAATGTATTTCCAAACCTGTAATAAAATCCTCTGAAATCCTGACACCTTTCATACCTTCGGTCTTCTAAATCATCATTAAGATTTGTAGCCTGGTGAGGATAGAGGGGCCACATTAGCATAGGAGGTCTGAATGTTAATGTCAACCACAGTTCAAATCTCGTTTGAAGTCCCAATTGTATGTATCTACTTGATCTTTTAAGAGCTGCTGTGAAATTTAGGGGACTATGAGGTTCGGATATTCTTAATCCAACAGTTAATCTTTCCCATGTTTTCTTACTTCTAGTATACGCTAGTCTCCAAATCGAATATTGATGTGCCTGAAATTCATCATATACCTGTTTCCTGATATCAAATATTTTCTCTCTGGCTGTAACATTATTAATCCCATATGTCAGAGCAAACCAATCTTTCAACATTGCATGGGGGTTTGAACTTTGAGAGTGTAATGGAACAGGCGCAATTTTCTCAGCTTCCTCATATGTTTCCCACTGCCTACCATAATTCGCTTCATTTGCTGCCCATGACATAAATGCTCTCAAATGAATATCACCAATATACAGAAGAGGATTCCATTATGTTTCAAGTGGAATTAAAAAGCCATGTAAATAGAATTCACACAGAGAATTTCTTAACCAATTAGGGGTTGTCTGGTATGCTTCATAAAATTCTTTGGTAGTGTGAAGTATAGGATCTTGGTTTCTAGAAATTCTCATCAATTGGAACCATAAAAACTGTTCTTTAAGGCATAGAGCATAAACTCTGCGTGGTGGTCTGCATTCCATAATCTGACCAATTATTTTTAACATTTCATCCATTTTTGCTTTCAACTCAGCAATTTCCTGTTTCTGACTTTCAATTTCCTTTTTCAACTTTTTCTTTTCTACTTCCCATAGACTTTTTTGCATGTCAGTCTGGGCTATGGGTCAGACAGTCAGGGTTTGCAATGTAACTAGTTCCCAATTAGCTTTAACATATTCCAGAAACTCAATTAAAAATGTCTTCTTATAAACAACAATGGCTTTACAAGTTGCAAGGTGAAATATAGCTTCACTAGGCTCATTCAATTGTTCAGTCTGTTCTTTCTCTTGCTGCAAGAGAAATTCTTCTTGTTGTTGCGGTGGAGAAGTTTGTGCTTCCTCCGAAAACTACATAGCAGTGGTAGCCAAGTCATCAAGATTTGGTAACCCTTGCTCGTTGTGCCCTATTTCTTTTGTCTCAACTTGTTCCTCTTCAGGAACGAATGAACTCTAAGCAACATTCTTGGGCACATTCTAAGAAAAATTAAATTCAGACTCAACAGACCCTTCTGAAATTACAATAACCTCTGGTTGAGGTGAAGTAGGGGAGGTCTTAGATTGTTTCCTTGTGGAAACTCTTCTTGGCATTGATGTGGCTGCGGGAGACGTTCTAGTAACCTTCCTCTTTCTTGTTTGCTCAGAGGGCTCTACCCTACCAGAGGATGACGGTGAACTGGTGATAGCGACAGGTATTGCTATAGAAGAGACAGCTGCAATGGATGATGCTGTAGGAGAAGGACATTGTCTTTTATGAGAATGAGGGTCAGATTCTGGGGACCCTTCTGCCTTTGTTTTACCCTTCTCTCTCCTAGTGACAGACCTCATTTTTACCCTAGCAGAGGATTCAGGTGTGAAAGTTGCAGGACAAGGTGCTACAGAAGTAGATGACCCTTGCCCTATTCTACTAGTAGATGCTATTTCTTTCTTCTTTTTCTGAGGCCGTGGGGTAAGTACCCTAGGGGTTTGTGGAATTTGCAAGCTCTTTTGGGCAACAAATTGTTGCTAGCAAAGAGGTGAGACATCTCTCAAAGAGCACTCAGTTAGTAATTTGATAAGGCCATGGTGAGTAACAAAATTATTTTCCCCTATTGGGTTCGATGGGCACTTTGTTCTAGAAATTTTAATAGAAATTTCAGAACATTTACAACTAACCCATTCCTCATATGGCTTAATAATTTGGAGTGATGAGAATGCAGGTAGGAGAAACGACCTTCATAGGTCAAATACCTGATTATATAAGTAGCATATTCTGAATAAGGAGGAGGCAATGATACCCGCTTGCATCCCTGCTTGGAGACTTCCAAAGGTCCATCAGTGGGCATTGAAAACTCAGCCCTTGTAGCGGTAACATCTGAAGAAAAAATTTCTCCAATGGTTGGAAGCCCGGTTACTTCAGCAATTATGTCTTCAGTTTCAACAATCGTTAGACCCCATACAGTAGCTTCCCCTTCAGAAAGGGTTCTCAAAAATTCTCCAATAGCCTCCTCATCAAAAGCATTTAAACTCAAGAAATAATTCAACCATCCACAGAGGCTTTATGCATGGACTGTTTGAGGATTTTGCAATAATAATTCATGAGCTATAGGCTCATGTCACACCAGCTGAGCACCCATGTTTACAATTTTCCCCTATCTAAACTTAATTCCTTGCTGAAAATTCAAAATCTTTGTTTCCCTTTCTGCTCTGGTTTTTCTTTTGTTGTGCCGTCACATTGCTTTCTTTTCCAAAAATGAACTTTTGAACAAGCAGTCTTAATCATAATTTACAAGAAAAACATGCAATAAATAAGGACATGTGATCATATTTGGAAAGTACCAGAAAAGTATTAAAGAAAGGTTATTTGTGCAGTTATGGTAGTGGCGAAAAGACAGGTTTTAAAAGGTGGATTACCCCGCCCCCTACTTAGAGTATGACATGTGTCCTCACATGTACTAAAGAATAGGCGTAGATTTTGTAATAATGACTGGTACTGGCATAATAGTAAATGAATAGAATAAAATAAATCAAATATGCAATAAGAAAATATATGGCGTACCTTTGATTTTGCACGTACGTGTGAAGAAAGATGACGGCGTCTGCATGAATTGATAGTTGGGAAAGATATATTAATTAAGAGTGATGTGGACAAATGAAGTGGATGGGTGACATGGGTGGATAAGATGAACAGATGGAATTGATGGATGGGATGGATGGATGGAAGATAAAAAAGTGAGATGAAGGCGATAAATGAGAATGGAGAAAAAGGGGTTTCCTTTTAAAAAGAAAACCTTTATTATGGGCATGCTTTTTGAAAATTACGGTGAAGGTGCAGGAGAAAGGCTAAAGCCTTCGGCTGTAGGAAGAGTAGCGGGAGGAATTTGAATGAACTGCTGCATGAATTCTTCCTTTGAGACTGGTTTATGGTACAACCGGAGTTGGTGGCCATTAACTAGCAATTTGAAGTGGACTGGATCAATTGTCACCAGCTGTATAGCTCCGTTGTCAAACACATTTTCAACTTCATAAGGGCCAAGCCAGCGTGTTGTGAGCTTACCCTAGTTTTCTTGATATTTGGAATCATATAACAGATCCCAATCTCTAGCAAAAAAAATTCTGGTTTTGATGTGTTGATCATGCCATTTCTTCCTTTTCTCTTGGATTGCTTATGTGTGCTGCAGGGCAGCTTTTATCATTTCATCCAAAGCATTTAGCTGTAGGAGACGGTCCTTCTATGCTACAGATATTTCCATATTGAGTTCAAGAGCTGTCCTCAAAGTTTTATGCTCAAATTCAATGGGCAACATAGTTGTTTTCCCATAAAGCAGCTCAAAAGGTGTAAACCTAGTTATTGTTTTCCATGTAGTTCTGTAGGCCCAAACTGCTTCAGGAAGTCTATTGCTCCAATATTTTCTATGGATCTGCACTATCTTTGTGAGGATCACCTCAATTTCCCTGTTTGTTACCTCCGCCTGACCATTGGTTTGAGGATGATAGGGGTTGGACTTTCTATGTTTGATTTTATAATCATTCATTAGTGCAGTGATCAAATTCGATGTGAACTGAGCTCCGTGATTAGTTACGAGCTCTCTGGGAACTCGAAACCTAGTGAAAATTTGTTCATATAGAAACTCAACAACTTTGTTATCCCAAGCATGAGTCATAGCTTTTACCTCGACCCATTTTGTTACATAGTCCGTGCAAACTAGAATATATGACTTGCCATTTGATGGTGGATCAATTGGTCCCACAAAATCTATTCTCTATTTATCAAAAGGGGTGACTACGATCTGTGGATATAGTGGCATTTCATTTGACTTAGTTGGTCTTCCCATACACTGGAATTTGTCACATTTCCTTATATAGGCTACAACATCTTTGTGTAATGTTGGCCAATAGTACCCTGTTGTAAGAATCTTCATTGATGTTCTTTTTTCTACAAAATGTCCCCCACATGGTCCATCATGACAAACATGCAAGATATCATAAGTCTCATCTTCTCTCACACATCTTCACATTACTTGATCAGGTCCAGTATAAAATAGACAATTTGCAATCCATGAAAATTAAAACTTTTTTCTATCAACAACTTCTTTTCTTTTAGGGAAAAGTGAGCTGGTATTCTGTTTGCTGCTAGATAATTGACAATGTCTACATACCATGGAGTATGTGCAACAATGGAGAACAAGTGTTCATCTGGGAACCTATCATCAATGACTTCATGTTCAACAGGTGCAGCTGATTGAAGTCTTGATAAAAAGTCAGCTACAACATTAACTCTTCCTGGTTTGTCAATGATTGTAATGTCAAATTCTTGTAACAACAGGAGCCATCGTGCCAATCTACCAGAAATGGCAGGTTTATTCATCAAATACTTGATTGCTACATGGTTAGTATTAACGAATATTTGATAACCTGTGACATAATGCCTAAATTTATTCAAAGCATACACTACTGCAATCAATTCTTTTTTTGTAACAGTATAGTTGAGCTCAGGACCTTGAAGGTTCTTGCTGATAAAGTAAATAGCATGCTCAATTGAATTTTCTTTTTGACTTAGAACTACTCCTATACCAAAATTAGATGCATCAGCATGTATGTGAAAAGGAAAATTCCATTTTGGACCTTGAAGAATAGGGGCTTTAGTAAGCAAGTCCTTTAGTTGCAGGAAAGATTTTTCACAGGCTTTTGTCCACTCGAATTGAGAATCCTTTGTTAACAGGGCATAAAATGGGCTGGCAATTTTACTGAAATCTTTTATAAACCTTCTATAATACCCTACATGGCCAAGGAAACTTCTGACATCTTTTAATTTTGTAGGAGTTTGTAAATTTTGAATTACTTCAATTTTAGCAGGGTCAACCTGAATTCCATTCTTTGAAACATGATGACCTAGAACAATACCTTCTTCCATCATTAGAAAACACTTTTCATTGTTTAGAGACAAATTTTTCTCTCTGCACCTTTTCAATACCTTTTCTAAATTCACCAGTGCTTCTTCAAATGTGACTCCATAGGTAGTGAAATCATCCATACAATCATGAGATATATCAACAAAAATACTAATTATTGCTCTCTAAAATGTTGCTGGCGCATTGCATAGACCAAAAGGCAAGACCGAATAAGCAAATATTCCCCATGAACAGGTAAAAGTGGTCTTATCTTGATCCTCAGGGGCAATTTTTATCTAATTATACTCACTGTAACCATCCAAGAAGGAAAAATATCTTATGCCAAATAGTGAGTCTAATACCTGGTCTACAAAAGGTAATGGAAAGTGATCTTTTTTAGTGGCATTGTTCAACTCTCTGTAATCTACACACACTCTCCATTTTCCACCTTTCTTGGGGACAATGACTAATGGAGAAACCCATTGACTGTCAGATATTGGATAAACAAAACCAGCATCAAACGACTTTTGAAGCTCACTTTTAATTACTTCTCTAAGTGCTGGATTTACTCTTCTTTGAGGTTGCCTAACTGGTAAACAATCTTCATTGATATAGATCCTGTGAGTACAAACTCGCGGATCTATCCCTTGCATGTCCCCATATTCCCATGCAAAAGCTTTATGCTATTCTTGTAGCATTTTTAATAAATCAGTCTTTTGAGATTGTGACAACTTGCTATTGACATTCAAACAATGATCTAGAGACAATTCTATCTGCTTAGTGAGATTACTCATAGAATCTACAGGTAATGTTTGTACCTCTTGTGGAAGCAAATTATGAAAAATAGTTAGAAGTTTAGGCAGTGAGCTTTCATAATCTTGTTGTTGTAGGAAACATTGTAGATGGGTGCCATTTGGATCAGATAAACTACCCGTATCAGAGTTGCACTATAGAATTTGAAAAAGCAAAGCATCCTCACTCTGAAGTTGTGAGAATGGATCATTTTGAATCATCATTAATTGAGCCAAAGAATTGGCTTCTTCAGTTTCTTCCCCCATATCTGGCCAAACAGGTTGGGACAAATCTGGTCGAGGTCTAGCAGGCAGATACAAGGCCAATTTCTTTGTGGACTGTCCATTAGAAATAGTCATATCTCTAGAGCGACATCCTAGAAAAGCGTCACCAATTGCTAACCATGGTCTACCATGGATAACTCGATACCCTCCTAAAGTTGTCTTAACTGATAATATTGTAAAATCAGTTGGATACTCCCAAGATTCAAGAGTGACAATTACATCTTCCACTATCCCATCAGGTTTAACTATGGAGCTATCTACAAGCTGCAGAACTGTGGGTGTAGACCTAATATTTGAAATATTCAAGGAGTCCATATTGTGCTTTGTCATGACATTAATGGCAGCACCTAAATTGAGCAAAACATTTTTTACAACTTGGCCATTTATATGTATCTGCACTACAGGACTTCTAGGGTCAATATACTTTGGGATGACTACATTTCCCAACATTATATCAACCAATTTCCATAATACATGAATTGTTTGAGGATCCTTTTTTTTTCGTCTAGGATTCTTCAAACAGGCCTCTTTAATAGCTTTTCTAAAAATGGGAACATCTTTAATAGCCTGAAATAAAGGGATTTGAATCTGCACATTCTTGAGCTAATCCAAGATGTCAAAAGTGGGTTCTTCCATGGATTTAGATGCAGTACTTTGCAACCTCTGAGGAAAAGGTGGGTTGTCTTGATTTTGCAAAATAGGCTCCTTAGAAACCGTATCAGGTATAAGCATATGCTCAGTAGGAACAATAGGTGCAGTAGATTCTTCAAGGGGAGAATCTAGTATTTAAGTAATCAGAGGCAGTTTTGGAGCAGATAAAGTAGTTCCAGACCTCAAATGGATG